>OY986969.1:25457188-25543004 GCA_963920575.1 Narthecium ossifragum | reverse complement strand
TTTTCCCGGTCCCAAGTTCAAGGCATAACCTTTTTTTTAAAAAAAGATTTTTTTGCAAATAACAATTTATATTTTAACAATATTACATAAAACTACCCCTCTTATCATTATTCACAAAAAGTCAAGTGTCTTATCGATTACACTTTAACCTTGTCGTCAACTTCCGATAAGAGATAGAACAACATTCTTATTAATTAAGCTAGTAAATGAAACACTTTATCATAAGTAAAAAAAAACCAAAGAATAAAGATATGTAAGTATAAACCCAATATACATTATGTAAGGTTAAGTATTAATCCACCAATCAGTAGTAGATTTTTAATATGAAATACATTTTCCCTGTAGGTCAGGATAATAGAGTCAATTAATAAATGAAAAGTTATTACTAATTTTTATGTCCGTAAAATTTATGATTGGGTAGCACCACCCATCGAGGAATGCTGAGAGGATGCTCGAGGGTGTTGTTGGACCACATCTGACATATGATTGAATTCACTAGCTGTTCATATGACAGGATAGTGCTTACTAGAATAGGTGTTAACTTTAGTTAATTAGTAACTCACGGACTCAATTCAATGTAATTAAGTTCCAACACATGAAATCCAAGCCTAACCTAATCATCGGCAACATAATGTTCTTGGATCCTCAGGTCCTGTTCATGATAGAACATATATATGTCTGATTCCTAAAACTTATGACACCTGGCGAGCCAACAACGGTAAAAAATGATAGAATTTCTTCTATCACTAATTAATTGGAACATTATCACATCAACAAGAACTGACTTGATAGACCACGTGCATACATGAACTGGCTGGCTAGAGTACATCAAAAGCAGAATCGATCTAGACATATTCTCCGGTGCTAGCTACATAGTAGTGTTTGTTGATAAGCTGCGTGCGGTAAAGAGTAAATAGTCCAAAGAGCCATGTGATGCACGAGATTTCTTGATAAGCTACGTCGATTACTGTGCTCGTCGCATTTCAATCCCATGTATGATTGATGATTTAGGCATTAATTACTGTCATGTGATGCACGAGAGGGGCGTTTGCATGGCCGGCACGGAGCGGACCACGCAGAAGCGAACGAGTGGAATCGACTGGGCCGTGCCGGTCCTTCCATTTGAGCGGACGTCGCTCGCTCGCGATTCCAAACCAGCAAACCTTATATGAAGAGTTTATCATCATCAATGTCATTATGTGCTCGTCGCATTTAATGATTGATCTAGACATTACTGTCATGTGATGCACGAATTCGATCAGGGGCGTTTGGATGGCCGGCACAGAGCGGACCCTGCAGAAGCGAACGAGTGGAATCGACTGGACCATGTCATTCCTTTCGATTCCGAGCTGTATATATGAACAGTAAGTATATCATCAATGTCTTTATGTGCTCATCTCATTTTCATCCTTTACAGTTTACAGTATGATTGATTTACACAATATACTGTCATGTGATGCACGAAATGAATGTTGCCGCATATGCATGCGGTTACGCATAGTCTGTATCGATCAGTGCCATTTTTGCTTGGTACACGTACGATATAAGCAAACAAAAAGATTTGAGAATTTAAGATCGAGAGCAGGCAAGCAGCTAGCTATATATTATTTTATCAGGGAATCTTAATGACGTCTCTTAATTAATATAACTGCTGAATCTATAGATACAAACAGTAGTGTTCATCAAGATTTCTTTTCGTAGCATTAATTATGCGTAAATATGGCAGGTAGTTTATCTTACCATATATGGATATGCATGCATGAAGTGCAATTTATCAGCAGGCATTGAGTTACATTAATTATCAGCTCTAGCAGAGCTAGTCATATGGGTCGCACAAAATAGGGGAAAGAAAAAAGAAAATAATTGGCCCTCTTAAGCACCCATATCAGTTGATCACTACTCGCGCGACCTTGGATGAGTTGATACTAATAGGGAGTTGAGTACTCACGAACTCTCGATCTCTATGGAAATATTATGTTAACTAACTTTACCGACCAATTCAGAAACTTAAGCCGATAGAAATGAAAATTAAGCTGATAGAACAGGATTACCCAAGTACTAAAAAGAAGTCATCTTTTATCCTCAAATTAAGTAGTACATGAAGCGCAGCAGGAGACCAAGATACTCGGTAATTACCACCTTCCAAAGATGGCAACTAAAGATCTGATCAGCTACATTATTCTTGTTATACATCATGATTTACTTAAGGACCCAAGTGATCCTCAAATAGCTATAATATATATAGCTAGATCTTCTTTTGGATGGATCACTCCTTCGGCATCATCTCAATCTTATTATTGTTTTTCTGCTCATAAACCGCGTCCTTTAGCCCATAGACAACAATCCGGCCGTCGGCGGTGACAACGGCGGCGTGGCTTCCGGCTTCCGACCACACTCCACTGCCCCACAGCCGGTGAAAGAACGGGTCCGCGTCGCCATCCTCATAAGACACCTTTTCACCGAGGACCAGCTCTCCGTCGGCCCTCAGAGTAAGCTGGCACTCCGCAGAGCGATACGCACGGCTTGTCTTCGTCTCCCATATCTTCTGGTTCTTGTTGGCCACCGCCAGGTTGCACTCCGGCTCCAGTATCAGCGAGTAGTCGCCGTTGGCAGCCAGGGTGAGGTTGCCGTTGGAATTGGCGATGATCACGTCGTCGGAGAACAGGACGCTGTTTGTGTCGGCGAGCAGAGAGCTAGCTAGAGTGCTGGCTTCGGCGCTGACAGAGCGGCTGGACCAGATGGCGTCGCCGTAGACGCCGAGCTTGCCGTTGCCGACGACGAGCGCGTAGTGGCCGCTCCTCGACCTGGACCCGAAGACCGAGATGGCAGCGATGCCGGCGAAGTTCTCCGCGACGTAGACGACGCCGTGCTTGTCGACGTAGAGGGTGCAGCCGAAGAGGAGGATGGGGACCGTGAAGAAGGTCTTGACGAGCTTGCCGTTGTCGTAGAGTTGCAGGTTGCAGAAGCTGCCGAAGTCTAACGTGAGGCTGCCGCCGGTGAGTTTGGTACCGCTGCGGATGGCTTTGTCATCCGATAAGAGAACGTTGGTGGAGGTTGCAGTGGTGGTGAGGAGGAGGAGGAGGGTGGCCGAGAGGAGGATCCGGTGGTGGTGTTGGAGGGCCATTGTGGAACCTGCAGTTAAGCTCTAACTTTTTTTAAGACCTTGATCAGTCTCCCCCTTGATTTATACACGCAAGTCCATGGAACAACACTACAAAAAGCTTCGGCTTATACACTGGACGCCACATGTCATGATTGATAACTCTCGTCAACTAACTTGGTTCAGTCTATTCAAACTTGGGTCAGGTCAGGCTTAACTCAGTTACTTAGGCCATCCGCATCAGCTTCCCTATCCATCTTCCCTAAAATACTCCAATATATATTACTTCCCTACTTTACAGCTTTCCTATTTACAACACCCCACAACAGCTTCCCTAAACCATTCCCTACATCATTAAAATACTCATTCCCCCATCTTTCTTTTCATATTATATTCTTCTTTTATTATTTGACATTCATATAAGGCCAAAATACATTTTAATACCATGTAGTTTCAGGTTTTGTCATTCTACTACCCTCATTTTTAAAAATCACATTATCATACCCTAAAGTTTTAAAATGTTGCAATTTAGTCCTCGCCCTCAAACGGCGTCAGATTTCTCACGGAAAACCGGTCACGTGCGACCGGTTGACCTGTTTTCACCCGTTCCCACGAGGACACCGGTGAGAAGCCACCGAAGAGGAGACGTTGGCTGGTGGCAACGAGGTGGAGGTGGCGGGGGAGAGAGGGAGATGGAGGTGGCCGACGTCGGAACTTGCTACCTCGTCTACGAGTACGTCGAGAACAGCTCCCTCCGCACCTGGCTCCACGGCGGCCCGTCATCGAGACCCCACAGCCTGGACTGGAGAACGCGGCTCAGGATCGCCATCGACCTCGCTAACGGGCTCCAGTACATCCACGAGCACACTTGACTTTCGCTAGGAAGAGAGAGATATATGGGGGAGAGAGAGATATGGGAGGGAGAGAGAGAGCACCCGCCGGGGGCTCTTCCACATCCTCTCCTCCCACCCCGCCAAGCTCCGGTCCCTCCGTGTCACAGGCTTCGGCGCCTCGCTCGAGCTACTCGAGGCGACGGGCCGCTGGCTCTCCGACTTCGCCGCGGCTGAGGGGCTCTCGTTCGAGTTCCACCCGATCGAAGGCAAGGTCGGTTACCTCGCCGACCCCTGCGCTCTTCTTGTTCAAGGTAATGGTAATAGGAAGCGGACGAGAGAGGCGACGGTGGTGCACTGGATGCACCACTGCCTCTACGACGTGGCCGGGTCGGACGTGGGCGCGGTGCGGGCGCTGCGGTTGAAGCTGATCACCATGGCGAAGCAGGACATGAGCCACGCGGGGGACTTCCTGGGGAGGTTCGTCGAGGCCCTGCATTACTACTCGGCGGTGTTCGACGCGCTGGGGACGACGCCGAGGGGAGGGCGGGGGCGGAGGAGGAGCGGCGGCACGCGGTGGAGAGGCAGCTGCTGGGGACGGAGATCAAGAACATCGTGGCGGTGGGCGGGCCATCATTGTCACCTGGACGGTGTCGACCTTGTTGGGCGAAGAAGAGGTGCTCGACCTTGTTGGGGACGGTGTCGTAGGGGTAGTCGGCGAGGTCGGGGCCGGGCTCGTTGGTGGAGGTGTGGGTGGAGGAGCATTGCCAGCCGGAGACGTAGATGGTGTCGAGGTGCTTGGCCATCATTGTCACCTAGACGGGGTCGAGCGCGCCGAAGGTGCGCGAGGCGGTGCCGTTGGCTTGGTGAGTCTTGAGGGTGCGCTAGAGCTTCTTGGCGAGCTCGTCGGAAGCGTAGCTCTGGCGAAGGCTGCCGCGGAGGGAGACCACGTCACGGGCCGAGTAGGGGTGGCGCGTCAGCATGAACCTCTCCGTGCTCTCTCTCTCCCCACTGCGTCGCCCACCACAGGGTTCCCCACGAACGGCGTCCGCCCCGACCCCGGCGGGTGCTCTCTCTCCCCACTGCGTCGCCCATCATGGGGTTCCCCACGAACGGCGTCGTCCCCGACCCCGGCGGCTGCTCTCTCTCTCCTTCCCATATCTCTCTCCCCACTGCGTCGCCCACCACGGGGTTCCCCACGAACGGCGTCGTCCCCGACCCCGGCGGCTGCTCTCTCTCTCCTTCCCATATCTCTCTCCCCACTGCGTCGCCCACCACGGGGTTCCCCACGAACGGCGTCCGCCCTGACCCCGGCGGGTGCTCTCTCTCTCCCCACTGCGTCGCCCATCACGGGGTTCCGCACGAACGGCGGCGACTGCTCTCTCTCTCCTTTCCATATCTCTCTCCCCCCTATATCTCTCTCTTCCTACGTCATCAGCGAAAGTCAAAATTGACCAAACCAGTCAAAATTGATTAAAATTGAGTACGAGTGACCGTTTGCCGTTACTTAGGTTAACGGCGTACGCGGTTTGGATTAAATTGCAACATTTTGAAACTTTAGGGTATGATAATGTGATTTTTAAAGATGAGGGTAGTAGAATGACAAAACCTGAAACTACATGGTATTAAAATGTATTTTGGCCTTCATATAATTATAGAATTTGTATTATATTACATAATTAAACTTTGATTATATTATTTATTAAAAAATAATATAGAAATAATAATATATAATTTTATGCCAATACTTCTATTAATAAAATGCTTAAAATTCAACCATCAATTTCTAACGGCCATATTCTTAACGGCTATATCGTCAACGGTCATATTTTAACGAATATATTCTAACAGTCGTTCTTCCAACGGCTATATTTTCCATCAAATCTCCAACGCTCGTATTCCAACAGCTATATTTCTACGGTCATTTTTTCAAAGTAGCTTTCCATTAATAATAGTTTCAATGGTCATATTTTCTTAATATAAGTAGATCCACTCATTTCCCAAACTCATCTCTTATCTACTTAACTTGTTTGTCTTCCGTATCAACTAGAATTCTCTCCCATCTACTCTTCTCTATGGATTTCTTCTGGAAACGTCAAAAGGAAATGTATTACGATACTTCCTCCGATGAAGAGATGGAAGAATTGCTGGCGTTAAAATGTGCGAAGGAAACAATGGAGCGCAAAGCAGGATCAACATCGTGTGGTGGTTCCGATAAGCGGCGTGCGTATATTGATCGGAATTTACTGCAAGGACATGAACGCTTATTTAGGGATTATTTTGCAGATCCACCAGTGTACCCTACTGAAATTTTTCGTAGGAGATTTCGCATGCGTCGTGAGGTTTTCATTCGCATTCAAACCGCCGTTGAAGCTCACGAGCCCTATTTTCAGCAGAAAAGAAATGCAGCTGGAAAGCTTGGCTTATCTTCTCTACAGAAGATAACTGCATCACTGAGAATGCTTGCTTATGGATTGGCTGCGGATTCTATGGATGAGTATGTGAGAATTGGAGAAAGTACCGCTATCAGAAGTATAAAAAAATTCGTGAAAGTGGTAGTTTCCATCTTTGGTGACGAGTATTTAAGGTCACCAAACAATGATGACCTTGCTAGGTTGCTTGCACTTGGCGAACGTCGCGGTTTTCCCGGAATGCTGGGGAGTATCGATTGCATGCACTAGAAATGGAAGAACTGTCCGAGTGCTTGGAAAGGTATGTTTTCTGGTCATGTTCATGAACCAACCATCATTTTAGAAGCTGTTGCATCACAGGATCTGTGGATTTGGCATGCATTTTTTGGGCTACTTGGTTCTCACAACGATATCAATGTGCTAGAACGATCTTCTGTTTTCTCTGAACTTACTCAAGGACGAGCTCCTGCAGTGAACTATTCGGTTAATGGACATAATTACACAATGGGGTATTATTTGGCCGATGGTATTTATCCTCAGTGGGCTACCTTCGTGAAAACAATCCCTCTACCACAAAATAACAAAGCCAAGCATTTTGCAATGTATCAAGAGTCGGCAAGAAAGGATGTTGAGCGTGCATTTGGAGTGCTCCAAGCTCGGTTCGCAATCGTACGTGGTCCTGCACGGTTTTTTGAGCGAGAGACACTTAAAGATATTATGATGGCATGTGTTATCATGCACAATATGATCGTCGAAGATGAGCGGCACATGTACCTTCATCCAGATATTATCGGCTATGAAGAAATCAGTGAGAGTCTACCTATAACAATTTCGCATGGTCGTACATCGGAGCTTAGGGATTTCATTCAACGACACCATGAAATTAGAAATAGAGAGGTGCATTCTCAACTTCAAAGCGATCTCGTTGAGCACTTGTGGAACTTATACAGTCATGCGCAATTATTGTTTTGAGTTATGTATGTTTGTGCTATGTTTAGGGTTTAGGTTTGTCTTTATTATCATATTTCAATTAAGAATGTCATTGCCAGTTTGTATCGAGTCAATGTTGCAAGAAAAGAAAATGTGCCTTTCTGGAAGATCATTATGGAGCTATACATGCTAGACACAAACTACAACCACAAATAATGGATGCATTCATTTTTTCAACTGATGGTGCTGAAGACCATTTCCTATTGTCATCCACAAAATAGAACAATGTTCATGCTAAGATACAAAACCATACTTGCATTCAAAGATGCAAATCATTAAGTTTAATACATTTTGCGGAACAAAAATTACATAAAGCCAAGATTTCTGCTTGAAGTTGTGCAATATATTTCCTTTGCACATCAGTTAAAGTACTTAAGTCTGTCATCATGATTTACATCTCTTTCTTCCTCCATTGCATTTCAATCTTATCTCGTTGTATATCAATTTTGGCCTTTGCAGCCTGAGGCTTTTCTACCTCCGCATGAGCCTTCTCTCTCTCCGTCAAAGCCTTCTATCGTTCAATATCAATCTTTTCATTCTCAATGGTCAGGTGCTCTAGCCATTGTCTTTCAGCTTGTGCCATTCTCTCTGCACGTTCTAGCTTCTTATCTTCTTCCCACTTAATAAATACCCCATCAAATTCCGATGAATCCTGGCTTTTACCTTCTCCCTTTTTTTGTCTCTCCTTCGCGGCCTTTCGACCCAATGGCCTTTCCAAGTCAACAGATGCTGATGTGTTATCTTCATCTAAATTTATCGCATCTGCTGCAGAAAAAGAGCATGACCCGGATTGCTTTCTTTTAGAAGAGGTTTGGCCAACTTGAGCAATCCATTTTGGTTAGTGCCTTAGTTTGTTCCAACAATGCTCAAACTGAAAATGACTACCTTGAATACTGAGATACATCTTTTTAGCCTCTTCAATCTACAAAAGGCCATCAAATATAACATATCACCATATAAAAAAAAGAAAAGAAATATTGAATTAACTTAATATAAATGAATGTTAGTTACCTTATCTTGTTCATTACAACCCGATGGCCGCGACGCCTCAATTTGTGCCAAAAAACCCATGAACTTATTCACCGCAAGTTGAATACTTGACCAGCGATTGCTTAGAGACTTTAAAGAGCGGTTTGAGTACTTTGATGTTGTGTACTCATCATAATAACACTTAACTCTTTTCCAAAATGTTGTTCCCTTTTGATCGGTCCCATGAATAGCATCCAAACTCGTATTTAACCATGCCGATACAAGTATAGTATCTTCCTCTATGGAGAAATTCCCACCCCGCATCACTCTCTTGCCTTTGCTTGTTTCATCTACTTGGATCGGAGAGTTCATTCCAAACTGTGATTCTTGTCGGTTAGGTTGAGTTCCATCTTCACATAGAGCATTGTAGAAATCTTCACTTCTTTGTGAGTCCATAAGCTATCAACAATAGAAACTATTTCAAATACAAACTATGCACTCAAAATTATCCTCATTGAACCTCTTCTTTAGACATACAACAAAGCCAATGCCAACGATATATCTATCAAAATTGTGCTACAATTTAGGCTCACAAGTTCACAAATTGATGATAATGGAAGTGATGCAGTTGAATTAGACACAAAGCATTCAGAAACTGGGATCAAACTGCCATGCAACCACCCTTGGAAGAACAAGAACACACTGAGATCAAACAGCCATGCAAGAGCACTCCGAGCATCCACGACGAGAGCAGGGGAAAATATAAGTAGAAAATTGTAGGACGAAACAGAGCACCCCTACCTCTCTTCTCTTCTCCAGCCGCCGCCGTCTTCGCTATCGTCGCCGTCGCCGTCTCTGTCGCCAAGCTCGGAAGGGATGAACCCAGCCGCCGCCGTCATCCTCAAGCTCTCAGTCGATCGCTATCCCCTCGCGGTTGCCGCTCTCTCTGTCTTGTCCAGAGATGCTCTGCTCTGCTCACCCCATCTCATCTCACCACCGTGGCCTCCTCCTCTCCTCTGTCTTCCTCCACAAGACCCTCATCCGCAGTCGTCGTCGCCGTCGCCAGGCTCCCCGCGGATGAACCCAGCCATCGCCGTCGTCCTCAAGCTCGTAGTCGTCTTTGCCGTCGCCAGGCTCCCCGCCTTCGAAGGGATGAACCCAGCCGTCGTCCTCAAGCTCGCAGTCGCCGTCCCAAGCTCCCCGCTTCGAATGAACCCAGCCGCCGCCGTCGTCCTCAAGCTCGTAGTCGATCGCGATCCCATCACTGTTGCCCCTCTCTCTCTCTCTGGTCCAGAGATACTCCGCTCATCTCACCACCGTCGGCCTCCTTCTCTCCTCGTCCTTCCTCCACAAGACCCTCATCCGTGCCCTCGCCAGCTCCACCTCCCCGGCCTCCGGCCTCCCCCTCTACCCCCACCTCCTCTCCTCCACCCTCCTCCCCGACTCCGACATCCTCCCGCCCCTCGTCAAAGCATGCTCCCTCGCCCCCGCCAAAGAAGGTGGACGAGGAGGATGGTCGCCAGTGGTCGAGGAGGACATGCGCCGGCGATAGGAAGGGGGTGAAGAGCAGATCGGGAAGAGGGTGGTTGATGCTCTCGTTCAGAGGAGAGAGCTAGGTAGAGGTAAAGGAGAATAGATGGTGAGTTTTAATGCTTAAAATAATGAATGGGGTGTGCTACAGTGCTCCCCCACATGTAGGGGAGTACTGTAGCTCTCCCCGGGTTTAGGGTGGGGATAGGGTATCTGATGCAGGGCAAAAATTCATTGTTTCCTCAAATTCTCACCCTAGAATAGGGAAGGGAGGCCTTTGATGCCTCTGATGCGGATGCCCTTACATACCCCGGAAAGTATTGGAGCCCGATCTCAATTTCTGGATCTGGGCCCGAGCAGAATTTGTCGGGGGTGTTTCGCCCTACCATGGCTTTTGGGCTTACTGGGCCCAATGTCAGACCGGACCTATGAGCCAGGCCTACATATCAATTTCGTTGTAGATATTAAAATCAAATCATATAAAACTGATCTATTCTGCAAAGAAAGTTCAAATTAATTCAATAATGGCCACCAAAAAAAAACTTAAAAAAGAAATTAAAAAAAACAAGATGTGACGGGTATGTGACTCCGTGGGCTGGGTTGGGCCTACACCAACGTTTGCTGCACTTAAAGAGATGGGCAGGGGCAATTGCCTGTGGAGTTTTTTCTCAAAGCTTAGAATGTCCTTGGACGGGATCTGGTGGCGCTAATTCAAGCATTCTTTGACTCTGCGAGGATGCCTCCGCATTGGAACGACACGTTTGTCTCCCTTATTCTCAGGATTGCAAATCCCCCTAAGGTAAAAGCAAGGTTCTAAAAAACGCTAGGCGCTAGTCGGGCGGAAGCCCAGGGATTAGCGCCCAGAGGACTAGTCGGACGCCTAGACGGGGACTAGGCGGTTTTATTTTTTTAATTTTAATTTAATTTTTATTACATATAATTATATAAATATAAATATAAAGCTTAAATAGCAGGCTGAAGCAGCAGCTTCCTCTCCACCGCCCCTCCTTGATTCTAATGGCTTCGCAAGTCGCAACCGAACACAATCCTAACTCTAAAGAACAACCAAAAGAGGAATCAGGAAGTTTAGTTCTAAAATCTAAAGTTATAACTTATAGTGTTGCTATTCAATAGTGCTCCATCAAATCACGATTAAAAAATATTTATAACTTTAGATTTTAGAACTAAACCGCCCAGCCCTCCCAGCCCGCCTAGCCCGCCTAGGCGCCCGCCTAGCCCGCCTAGGCGCCCGCCCAGCCCGCCTAGCTCGCCGATTTTCAGCCAAACGCCTAGCTCAAACGCCTAGGCCATAATCGGGACGGCCGGGGAGCGCCTAACGCCTAGCCGCCTAGGCGCCCGCCCAGCCCGCCTAGCTCGCCGATTTTCAGCCAAACGCCTAGCTTAAACGCCTAGGCCATAATCGGGACGCCCGGGGAGCGCCTAACGCCTAGGCGGCCGCCCAGGCCGATTTTTAGAACATTGGGTAAAAGAATACCGCCCCATCAGTCTGTGCAATATTTACTATAAGATCATTACTTCGGTGATGGCTCGAAGGCTCTGGGAGGTCATGGGGGAGATCATTGGTGAGGAACAGTCTGCATTCATCATGGGCCGGAATATTTTCGACAACATCGCCGCATCTCAAGAATTGATGCATTCTTTACACCGAGCACCGAAGACCCGCCTCCTGATGGCCGTCAAGGTGGATGTGCGCGTGGCTTATGACAGTGTCCGGTGGAGCTTCCTCCGTCGTGTCATGGTGGCGATGGAGTTCCCCGCGCAATGGATTGATTGGGTATTTGGGTGCATTTCCTCAACCTCTTTCTCTATGTGCCAAAACCCTAGCATATGAGAGTTTATGTGGGCGGCCGTCATTGTATCTTGTAACTGGCTTCTTTGCCTTCGTGATAGTGAAACTTCAGTGACTCCGTGGATGTAGCCCTATTCTAGGGTGAACCACGTAAATTCGTGTGTCTTTGTTTTTGATTTCTTTGCTTCTTGTACCTGAAAATCCCTAACAGCCACTACAAGAAAAAATAATAAAGATCACACTAAAGAAATCACAAAGATGTCAGTTTTAGAAAAAACCGTCATAAAGAAAATGAGTAAAGAACTATTTTCATGATTGGCTCTTTTTAATCACAGTTTTTAACAACTGACATGAATCATGTAAGACTAATCTCAGTTTTTAACTGTGATGGAAACTATGTAACGCTTTGTAATTAGAACACAGTTTTTATGTGTGATTGAAACCATGATATCTCAGTTTTTATCAGAAACAACTATGGTATATCTAACTAGGGTTTATCTTATATTAGACGGTTGAGATTTCATGGTTAATAATTGAGATTAAAACCGAATACGTCTAAATCCCCTGTTCTCCGTTCTCCTCTTCCCGGTTCACGCCTGCGGTTCTAAATTATTTATTCTCCTCTCGCCGGGGCCGCCGCCACTCCCTCGCCTCTCAGCCCTGCCGACTCCATTTCGATCCCTCGAAATCCATAGCTATAAGACCTCCTCTCCATGTTAAGCTCTCTATTCTCCGTAGGGTCTTGCCGGTGACCAAAGTGGACTCCAACCTGATCTCCTCCGCGCGGGACTCTCTCTGTGTACTCCTCGCCTCCTTGGCCCTCTCCCTTTCACTGTTTACCGCCGATCGTGCCGGCGTCGGCCTCCGTGATGACGTTTCCGCGCAAGCTCCAGACGGATGAGCTCGCCACCGTCCGATTATATTGTGAACAGAGACTATCCTTGGTAGGTCAATGGTATTTGCAACCACGTACTTTCATGGTTAGTCAGAATTCTGAAAAATCTTGTGATCCATGACCAGGATTTATCTCATTTGTGCATATGCTATTCAGATAAAAGGTATAGTGCAGCAGCGGATATCTGAGTTTGCAAAGAAAGAGGCATTACCATCATTGACCAGATCTGGATGTGCATACCTAATGCAGGTGAACCAAGATTATTATTCTATTTGTTTGGTGTGGTTTCTCCAAACAAAATGTGAATAAGCTGTTATTTATTCTTTGAGACTGTCGTCTTCTTCCTTTTCTTCTCTGAAGCTATCTGTTAGTTTGATGTCTAATTACAGGATAACAAGTTTGGTAATTTAGCTTAGGTGCTTATTTTTGTGTTGTAAACTGAGACTTGATTCCCTGTAAGTTGTGGGACTATCTCATCCTACATTATAAACTCTTAGGAACTTTGAATGATATGTGGCCGCTAACAATCTTACATTTTATTTGCTTGTAGTTATGCTGCTTATGCAGGTACTATTATAAGCATTTCACCTTAATTACTGTAGGCATAATATTTATGTCATAAATATCAGTGTTTACCTATGAGGAAGATGAAATGGAGGTTGTAACAGTGAATACAAGTCCTGTCTTCTATCGAATTATCTAACTGTTACATGGGGATGGAATTCTGTAAGGTTGCTTTCAGAGTTGTGAAACGAACTTTTTCTGATGTTCAAGCTTCTGTGGTCATTAACACTTAATTTAATGATAGCGTATCAATTGAAGGGCTGATTTATGTTTTCTCATATTTGATATTCTAGTCTGCTTTATGATATTTGGCTCATGTAATCCCAATTTCAGGTTTGTCAGCTTGAGCATCAGCTATTTGATCACTTTTTTCCATCTTCGTCAACAGATGTCTCAACCTTGGCCCCTCTAATAGATCCTCTGTAAGTTGCCGACCTTTCTCCTTCCTTTACACCTGTGAGTAAAGTGGATTAAGCTGATAATTCCTACTACCCATATAACGATGGCTGCGGGAGTGACACCCTCTCCGCTGAGGGCTGGTACGTCTCCCACGGGGACGACATCTCCAACGAGCGTTAATGGCAACTGGACCTGGGCGAAGATGGCGAGCTATCAGGAAGCTGGCTATGAGATGATTCCTGATGCTGTCCTTAACAAGATTAAGGAGAAGTATGCTGACGAGAGGGTGGTGATTGAGCCGGAGGTCTTGCGGCGCAGGCGTGAGCGATGGAAGCACACCCTCTTTGGGCGCTTCATCGGTGGTCGCGTTGGCTTGGACTTCCTCCGGCGCCGGCTGGCAAGCATGTGGCTCACATCGGAACCCTTCCTAGTTACGGACAGGGTGGGTGGGGTTTTTGGATTCAAGTTTGGGAACGAGGAGGATCTTACCCGCGTCCTCACTGGCGGCCCCTGGATGGTGGACGGCAAGATACTGTCCCTTATCCGTTGGAGGGACTCTTTCCGACCCAAGGCGGCTGACTTCACTCGCATTCCGGCGTGGGTGCGGATACCGGACCTTCCTTTCGATTACCTGGAAACAGAGGCGCTGAGTACACTCATGTGGAGGGCTGGTCCTCTGCTTGCGGTTGATGCCTCCACAACGTTCGTTGATAGAAACTGTTTCGCCAGGGTATGCGTTGAGGTAGATGTGTCCAAGCCGGCAAGATTGGGGGAAGTGGTGGGTGCTGGAGTACCGGGAGTTGATCCGGGGTGCTTTGTGCAGCCATTTATCTATGAAAACTTGGATGTATGTGACTATTGTGATGGCTTCGGACATCTAGCTAGTAACTGCATGAGGAGGAAGGAGGAGCTTAAGAAGCGAGCAGCGGTGGCCCAGGGCAAGAAACCTTCCGGAGATCTGGGGGAGATGACTACGGATGGGGCTCAGTTGATGGAGGTAGAGAGTCCCAGGAGCGCTGAGCATGAGGTTCCAGGTCCGATTTTAGCGGACGGGGGAGCCTGGCACACGGTCCGATTAACTCGCCGGAGAGGAAGGCCACAACCGGAGGCGAAGGCGGGTGCGCAGGGGAGGAACCCGGTGGGGAAGCCGGAGGGTCCACGTGGCGCTAGTAGACAAAGCCTGAATATTCCTTAGAAGGGCGGCGCATGCTTAGGTGCAGAAGGGACAAAGGCTGGCATGATGTAGGAGCTGCAGAGGGGCGAGGCAAGGGAAGCTTCTAAAGTTAGGGGGCCGATTGTCGACGTGGCTCATGCTGGGCCAAGCCTTTCACAAGGGGGTGCTGGTAGGGGTGACGTGGCGCATCGAGGGCCAAGCATTCGGGTGGAGGCTGGGAGTGGAGACGTGGAGCTTGCTGGACCAAGCAATGCTTTGCCAAGGGGTGTGGATAGGGGTAAAGCTGAGAGAGGAGGCCCTTCTCCTAAGGCCACTGGCCATGGATCTGGAGGGAGATGGGCACGGCCGGGCTCCGGGAGCTACAATCGATTCGGAGTGCTTCGAAATGGTGAGGACACCCCCACGGTGGCAAAGTTGGCGGAGCTTCCGCTGCTTGAGGCTGGCTAGTATGCTAGGGAGAGCGGGCACCTCGATCGTCCTGGTCCGCTGGTGGTGCCGATCTCTTCCCAGCATGCACCATCGGACGGCGAGGAAGAGGGGGGGGACATGCTGGATCTGGACGCCTCTCACCAGCAAGGGGTGGCGGAGCTACAATTAGCGTTAGTGGCGGAGCATCCTCGTCGGGTCTAGGCGGAAGAGAACCATGAGATGGGGATGGAGGAAGACTTCGAGGAAGATGTTGATGTGCCTATGCAGGAAGCCAGGGGGGGCAACAGTGGTGCTAAGAGGCAGAGACCTTCAGATCTAGAGGCTAAGGAGCATAGCCTTCCAACAGTTGGCCAATGACTGGCTTCCTGGTGTGGAATTGCCATGGCCTTGGGCCGAGAAGGGTGGCAGGGGTGTGTGGCCGCTTGATCAGGGACAGAGGGGTGGACTTTGTCTTTCTGCTGGAGGTGGTGGTCTTGGAGGAGCACATGCAGTTCATCTCTGCAAGATTGGGTGTGGGCTGGAGTACCTATCTTCTTCCTTCTAGGGGGCAGCAGGGGGGATCTTGGCTGTTTGGAGGGAGAGTGTGGGACGAGGTTACTTCACGCACTTCACAGACCAAGCTATCCATGGTGTCTTCACTTCCCGATGCCATGGGCAATGGTTTCTTTCGGTGGTTTATGGAGCTCGGACATGGAGGGGCCGGGAGGAGCTCTGGGATGTCCTTGCGAAGATTAACGCCAGAGGGTGGCCTCATTTGATGGTGGGGGACTTCAATGTCTTGGCAATGCCGTCGGAAAAGAGAGGTGGGCGCCCCTTCCGGTACAGCAGGTCCGTGAATGACTTCCTCCGGTTCATGTTTTCCGACAAGCTGGTGGATCTGGGGTTCAGGGGTCCGTCGTTCACCTGGAGTAATAGGAGGCTTGGGCCTTCAAGGATCCTGGAGCGGCTTGATCGTGCCCTGTGCAACCTTCAGTGGAAGGAATGGTTTCCTCAGGCGGAGGTCCAGCATCTCCACCGCTGCGGCTCCGACCATCGTCCCCTTCTGGTCACCTTAGAGGCAGAGAAGCGCCTACAGGGGCCATCAACATTCCGACTCCAGCAGTTCTGGGTGGAATCCAAGGAATTCAGGAGGGTGGTGGAGTTAGCCTGGCGGCGGCACAGGAGGGGTTCCAAACAGTACGTCTTCAAGGGGAGGATGAAGGAAATGAAGATTAAGGTCAAGAATTGGAGTAAGGTCGATGACTTCGACTTATTTAACTCTCAGCAGTCTCTGCTCCAACACCTTCAGCATCTTTACCTGTTGGAGGAGGAGGGGCCTCTTCCACTTCACTTGGAGGAGAGAATGCGATCACTGGAGAACAAGGTGGTGGCATTCCAACTCCAGCATGATGTCTTCAGAGCTCAGCACCGCCGTTTGGAATGGGTGCAAGATGGAGATCGGAATTCCAGGTTTTTCCATAATTCTCTTTCTTCTCATGGCCACCGCTCGCGCATCAGGGAAATAAGAGGGGAGGATGGCCGGGTCGTGTCGAGCCAAGAGCAGGTGGAGGAACGTTTCTGTGACCACTTCAAGCGGCTATGGAGGGGCCGTGATGGTGATAGAGAGCTCCAGCTCCCTCTTCTCCCTAAAATTTCTTCAGAGGATTCTCTAGCTGTGCTTGCGGAGGTCACACCGGAGGAGATAAAAAATACGTTGCAGACGATGGGTCGGTATAAATGTCCTGGCCCGGATGGGGTTCCTTGTGAGTTCTATATCAAGCACTGGGACATAGTGGGAGAGGATGTGTGCGAGCTGGTCTCTGCTTTCTTCAGGTCTGGGAGGCTACCGTCGGGGTGGAACGACACCTTCATCTCCTTCATCCCCAAATGCAAGAACCCGCGGCGAGTCACGGACTACAGGCCAGTCTCTCTATGCAACGTCCTGTACAAAATCATTTCTTCCTTATTGGCCAATAGGCTCAAACCTCTCCTCAATTCCCTGGTGAGCGTCGAGCAATCCGCCTTTGTAGAGGGGAGATCTATCCTGGATAACATTGCAACGGCTCAGGAAGTGATGCAAGAAGTCCGTCGAGCACCGGGAAAGGGAGCGCTCATGGCTGTCAAAGCGGACCTCAGGGCAGCGTTTGATTCAGTCAGCTGGCGATTCCTAAAACGGGTACTGGAGGCAATGAACTTCCCGGCTACATTTGTGGAGTGGATCATTCATTGTGTGTCGACGACGCGGTTTTCACTCATCATTAACGGCCGGGTTTCTCAGCAGTTCACCTCCGGACGTGGGCTAAGGCAAGGTGACCCCCTCTCTCCCTATCTCTTCATACTATCGCAGGAGGTGCTCACCAGGCTTCTTAAGCAGCCTCTGTTCGAACTGGAAGGGGTGGCCTTTGATCGGGGCAGGTTCCGGGTGACCCACCTGCTATTTGCCGACGACTGTCTCTTCCTGACGAGGGCAGGCAAGGAGGAAGCACTAAAGCTGATGAATGTGCTGAAGCGATTTAGAACCCTCTCTGGGTTAGAGGTGAACCCAGACAAATCCAGTCTCAAATTTTCTCCAAAAACAAGTGAAAGAAGGAAGAACCGGGTCTTGAAAGTGCTGGGTTTCAGGGAGAAGGATGGACCATGGAAGTATCTAGGGGTGCCTCTGGATCACAAGCGGCTGGTCCCCCATGACTTTAATTTTCTCCTGGAGGCTGTGCAGGCTAGGCTATCGGGATGGCACTCTCAGAAGCTTGCGGAAGCTGGTCGAGTCACACTGGTGTAGTCAGTGCTACAATCACTGCCTGTCTTCTTGATGTCTGCTGTGCAAGTTCCCATTTCTGTACTACTGAAGGTGGAGGCTCTGATCCGGCAGTTCCTCTGGCAGGGTAAGAAAGGCGGGCTCTCGACGGTGGCTTGGGAGAAGGTATGTTCTCACAAAACTCAAGGGGGGCTGGGTCTTAAATCTCTCCCTCAATGGCAACTGGCGATGCGCATGCGGCGGGCATCTATCCTTCTCGACGACTCCAACTCCATTTGGAAGCAGCTGGTAGCAGCAAAATACAAGATCAGCGTTGGAGCTCTACCCATCAGGGTACCTTACAACGCCTCTCCTTTCTGGCGCTCCATTTGCCGGGCATCGGACCAACTCCGGCTAGGCCTGCGATGGCCGGTGTCAGAAGGTAGCCACGCTAACGTTCTGAGGGACTGATGGCTGCTGGATGGCCCCCTCTCGTCAGCGGCCTATACTATCGATGCTGAGCAAGCGGACATGATCGAGCTGGGCCACTTGCTGGATCACTCGGGATGGCGAGTGGACAGACTCTCCTCCTTTCTTCACCCAGATTTGATGGCAAAGGTCAGTGCTCTACCTATAACCTCCACTCCCCAATCTTCTCGGCCTCGATGGGTGTGGGGATCTGCTGGGCATCCCTCCACAAGCTCATGCTACGACTTCCTCGGGGCACGCCATCAGCATCGAAGGCAACCGGAGGCCATCTGGTGGAGTATCTGGCGTAGCCCAGCCGGCCCCAGGGTGCAACACTTTCTTTGGAAACTTGTGCATGGGAAGGTTGCTGCTCGGGATCGCTTGTGGGAGTTGTGTTTGATCAGCGACAAGACCTGTCCGGCATGTGGAGCGGAAGAGGAGACCTTGGACCACATTTTGTTTGGGTGCGTTGTAGCAACTGCAACCTGGAGAGCTGTTCTGGAAGGCACGTCTCTGGATCCGCAGAGGCTAAATCTCCAGGTGTGTATGGACTGGATACGTAAGCCTATGAAAACGGATATGATCAGGACGATTAAATCCACCATTGCCTATACTTTATGGTCTCTTTGGAAAAGGAGGTGTAGTGTGATTCATGGGCAAGAGGGGGCTGCTGTACCAAGTCTGGCACGGAGTATTAAATGGCAGATCAATGAGTTTCTTCTTCTAACTGGTCGGAAAGCCTGTCGAGTGGAGCGGGAGGCGTGGGATGGTGTACGCATACAGGTGGACGCTTCCCTCATATCAGGGGCAACGGGAATTGGGGTTGTTTGCTTTGATGGTGATAACCCAACATGGGAGCTTTTCTTGACATCGGTCGCCAGCTCTGTGCCTCAAGCGGAAATATTCGCAATTCTATCGGCGGTACAAGAAGCTAGACGGCGAGGCATGGTGAGCATATTGGTAGAAAGTGATTCAAGATTTGCTGTTGATATGGTGAATGGTCATATGCCTATCAACGATGACTGCAGGAGGCTGCTACTGGAGCTTTGGTGGGAATTAGGAAATTTTGTTAACTTTTTGTTAGTGCACATACCTAGAGAGTTTAATGTAAGGGCCGACGAGCTAGCTCGTGCTGCCCATGTAAGGGTGTCTGGTCCCCTGTAAGCCTTAGGGCTTTAGCTTCGGCTCAACTTCTCAAAAAAAAAAAAGCTGATAATTCCTCAGCTTTCAGCACAGGTGGATTCATTTACTAGTAAAAAATAGCTCAAGTCATGGAACTATGTTATAGTTAAAACTGATCGCGATTCTAGCAAAGTGTCATTGAGTTGATGCGAATCATGAGTTTGACAAGGTTCTAAGGGACCAATTCCAAGCTTGACTATAAGTTGTCGGATTGAAAAGCATCATGTATGAGGGATTAGTTTACATCTTTTTTATCCGACATAATGGTGTTATTTGCACGTAGTAAGGACTAAGGAGAATGCTCAACATTGAAGTCTGATGCATCAGGTTAACATGAGAAACTAGAATATTATAATTTTGAGGAATTAGTGCTGTAATAAGCTAGCAACCGACTCTGTTATTGTCTACTCCCAGATGTTTAATTTCTTGTTTATAGATGTTTTTGCTTATCTCACGATGCCCCGGCTGCAGGTTGTATTCCAAATTTCTTTTCTTAAACCTTCCAATATTTTGTTCATGTTTTTCCTTGGAATAAGTTGTATTCTCAATATTTAAACCTTCCAATATGTCATTAATGTTGTTCCTTGGTATAGTTTGTCATACTTTGGAATATCTTAAATTGCAGTCAATCACTATTCAGTGTTTGGAGGCGCTTCAATTTTTGCTTGGCCTTGGTCTTATTCATTGTGATCTGAAGCCTGAGAACATTCTGCTGAAGGTGTGAAGTAAAAGTCATTGACCTTGGTAAGAGTTGCTTCTGAGGCAGATCACCTATGCTCTTATGTACAGTCACGATCCTATCATGCTCCCGAGGTGATTTTGGGCCTTCAATATGAGAAAAAGATAGATATATGGTCACTTGGATGCATCTTGGCTGAACTCTGCACTGGAAATGTAAGTCTATGTCCATTTTCTTAACAGGATGGATTTTGCTTTTCTTTTCTTTTGTTTTTTTTTTAATTGGCATGTTGAAAGTTCTACAAATTCAGATTGGGAGAAAGGGAAAAACTGAAAATATGATGAGTTTTGTTTGCTACATTATTGTTTTGTATAAATTGCACTTGTGGGGATGTTTGGAGAAACAGTTTTAGTTTTGGTATATGAAAATATTGTGTTTTGGCTATGATTGAATAAGGAAACAATCACAGTTTTAAATCCAAAAATTGAGATCTAAAATGGTTATAGATCACAGCGCTATCAGGTTTTCATCTCAGTTTTTGATTGTGATTAAACATCACATTTGACCACGGTTTCGCTCTAAAACCGAGATCTAAACCCATTCATAAGACCTAGTTAAATTGTTTCCATCTCGGTTTTTAAACCCTTTAATCACACACATTAATCGTGATTGAAACCTATAATACATCTCAGTTTTTAAACGTGATTAAATTAAATTACTTTCAATCACACCCAAGTAGATCACGGTTTGGAAACCGTGATGAATGTGAATAGATGATAGGGAAAAACCGTGATTGTTATAGTTTTTTCTAGCAGTGAGCACCTTCACAATTCACATCATGCCAATAATTTGCATCGAGATGCAATATCATGACACAAATACCATGTTACAAATATGACATCAAGGAGTACATCCTCTTAGCATGCCCCTTGACTACAATATAGTAACCATTGATACCCAAAAATATAGGCAATGATTGCCGAGTGTACTGGGGTATCTTGCATGGCAATCTGAACAGAATCGAAAATATGGGCAGAAGAGTAAGTAATCATGTATTCATTTACATTACCACCAGGTTGAATAAGAAACGATACCTTAGTTTGTTCAATAACTGAGATGCATGCTATAAAGAAACACTAGACACGTTTGTGTTTTATTTTCAATTGTATTCTATCAATTGATACAGACCTCTTTTATATAGAGGTTGGATTATAACAAACACCTAAGGAATAACCTACACTAGATAACTGATTACAACAAAGTAGAACTGAAATTTAAAATACAAATGTGATATCCACTTAAGAGTTGAGATTCTCATGATATTGTTGAGAGATTTTCTCTATTCAGTTGCTGACTCAATATCAGACTCTACACAGACACAGGACCAATGTGTACATACACACAAATGTAGACAGGGCATCTTTCATGTTTCGGAGCTGATACTTAGACGACAAGAACATTGTAACAATGAAAAACATATTAGAGCCGAACAACTTTATGCTCACCAATTCATCTTGCTTGTATCTTTAAACAAAGGTTTGTTAATTCTCATCTCAGATCCTTGAAAGTGGCCTTGAATAACAAAATGAAATTCCTCAGACAAATGGCAGGAATTTCTGAAGCTCCTTTAAAACATCACCTATAACTGAAGAAGTCCATTTTGCTCACTACACATCAAAACATTGTTTAGAAGCCATTTAAATCTGGAGCATCAAAATATATACATCTCATGCCTCTACATTCTGGAATCGTCTCCAAAGCCATGCTATAGAAGCCTGTCCCTCTATTACTTTCAGTTTCTAATTACCTATGCTAAGCAGTTCTTCACCATATGAAAACCCACTAAACCTCAAGGAATATGACTACAATGCTAGTCAATGCATGTATCTAAAATAAAACAACTATTTTCATCCTGAATTAGGATCATAAACAGAGAAAATAGAACATGGGTTTTCCTTAATTTTTTCTTGCAGATTTAGAAATTATGAAGAACAAAACCTTCTTGAACTCAATGTTCACAAAATTTCACAGGATACGATCGAAATTAATGGATTCTGCGAACCAATTGAGTGGCTAATGGCTATAGAGTTGTGTTTCCAACTTGGGTCATGTCAGGCTTATCTCCGAAAGGATTGGGGTCCGATCTGAATTTCTTGGGTATTAGGCCTTGCCATGTTGGGTTGACAGGGTCCAATGTCAGACCGGACCTATGACCTAGGCCGACATACCAGTTTCAGATTGTAGATATTAAAATCAAGAAAGAGATTCATGTACATGACTTTTCAGCTATGTACATTACACATGGCTTAGGTGGTCATGTATCATTGACTTATGTGGTGGTGACCAGTGAATGTGAGTGGATTTGGACCGTTAAAAGTGGTCATGCACGACGTGGCATGTACCCCCATCACTTCTCTAAAATCAATTCTTATAAACCTCTTCTAATGACGCGAAGAAATTTCGAATTAATCCAAAGTACTCAAATTTTTTTAAAGAGACTCCGAATTAATAACATAACTTCATAGATATTATTACCAGAAGCCCTTCTTATTTGTCTCATAACTGCATAGAGGTTATTACAAACGAAGCATGACGTAGAACTCACACATATTAGCTAGGCATGGCCTTTAAGCTCCTGTAACCATTTTAATCTCTCTTTCAGCAATCGTCTTTTCTCCATAGATCTTATCCTTCAAACCATAAATCACAAGCTCTCCGTTATACCTAAGAACACAGACATACACCTTGGTCGCCTTGGACGAGAATCCGCTGCGCCAGACACCATAGACAATAGTCGTCGGCACGCCATTGCCGTACTTGACCCGGTCTCCGATCACGAGCTCGCCGTCAGACCTCAGCTGCAGCTGGCACTGCCCACGTACCTTATACGTCGGCGTGTAGGAGCCCCATATGATCGAGCCATCTTCAGCGAGTACGGCAATCGTGCAATTGGCTCTGAAGACCACCGAGATGCCGAAGTATGCCGCCGCGACGACGTCGGCGCCGCTGCTACTGGCATCGAAGTAGTTGCCGGAGTATATGATGGGACTGTTAGCACTGGCGGCTTGCATGGAGTGCTGCTGCTGCTGCTGCTGCTGCTGTTCTAGTGTAGTACTACTTTGGTTGAAGCCGACGCCGTTGGACCAGATGGCTGGGCCGTAGATGTTGAGCTTGCCGCCGTCGAGGACAAATGCGTACCGGCCGTGGCTCGACGGCGAGCCGAGCAGCGGCAGAGGTGCGATCCTTACGTCGTTGGGATAGACGTAGAGCACGCCCTGTCCATCTAAGTAGATGAAGCAGTGGGAAGTGCTGGGGATTGGGGATTCCACGCTGTATATGAGCGACTCGCTCTTGTAGAGGGCGAGGCTGCAGTCCTTTCCGACTGATAGGGTGTAGTCGCCGTCGGTGAGTTTGTCGCCGCCCTTGATGGATTCGAATGGATCGGAGAAGATGATGGTTGTGGCTGTGGTGTACGTTGGTGCTGTGAGAAGGCCGATGATGGCCGGAAAGAGGAGGAGGATGGCCATTCGAGTGGTGGTTGTCATGGAGAGGTCTTGTGAGCTTAGCCAATTATTACGGTGGCATTCTATGTGTATATATATGTCTACTTATAGAGGGTGAGAATATGGTGGACATGCATTTGGTCATTCTCTTTGGTCTCTGATATAATAATAATTCACCGATTAGTAGCAGATGTTTTGTAATATCAATTAATAAAAATAAATTTTATAAAATTAAAAAAAATGTCCGTATAAGTTATGAGTGAGTAGGTACCAATCAATGAGCCTTTTCTCCGGGCTAGTGCACGTGATGGACCCACTAACAGCCTGGGAGGATCCTCAAGGATTTTGTTGCACTGCATCTGATGCCCGAGTTGACATGACAGGATAGTGCGTTAGTGCTTACTTGCTGCAATTAGAATAGGTGTTAACTGTACTTAATTAGTCACTCACGAACTTAATTCAGTGTATCTAATTAGGTTCCAACAATTGAAATCCAAGACTGACCTTGTCACTGCAACGTGATGCATGCATGTGGATCCTCAGGCGGTCCTGTTGATGATCATTCATTATCACTGAATTCATTGTACCTGTGTCCCCTCGCAGATCAATGGACCTCGTGTCTATTTCATAACTATGACACGAGCCAACAATCATCATAAGATTTCTATCATCTTCTCTAGAGACTTCCCCCCATCACGTGCTGCTTTCTTGACGGATCAGGTTAAATAGTGTTAAGTATATCATGTCATTTGCTTTTTTATTTTTAAAATTCAAACAATATGTTGTATGATTCGATCGATAACAAATCAAATCATGTATTTTTTACATAATTTGGTTGTTACCGATCAAATCATATAATATAGTGTTTAATTTTTAAAAACCAAATATGTAATATAATATTTGATTTTTTAAAATCGAATAAAACGATGTGATGTATTTAGTAATTATTACCGTGCATTTAACGTGATTTTTTTAAATAAAACCGAACAAAATGGTGTGACGTGACTCTTTGTCGATAAGCCGCGTGTGGGCGGGCAGAGTGAATGATAATCCAAAGAGCCCAGTCCATGCCGCAGACAATTATTTCTACACGGCTCATAATTGTTGTACGTACTGATTGATCCATGCACAGCAAATCTCACAATTCGTGGTGGCCATTCATCCGTGTCATTATTTCTACACGTGGCAATACGTACCAGGGTCTTGCAAGGGCCTTACAAGGGGTCTGGACACATGTCACCATCTGATATTGCCACGTGTTTTTATAGATCAAATGAAATTTCGGTGAAATTTTGGGTTTGACAGTAGGGTTTCAAAATCAGCAGCAGGGTTTCAAAATCGGCGGTGAGGTCGACCCCTCTCTCTCATTCTCTCCCTCTCTCTTCCCACCGCCCCCCTCCCCGACCTCTCGTCCCTCTCTCTCCCCAACGTCGGTGTCACCAGCGCCTTCCGCGACGCCGACCCCGCATACTCCCGTCGCCTCCATCGCCTTCCGCGACGCCGACCAGCCCAAAATTTTGGGTTTGAGCGGTAGGTTGAGAGGCGGTGAGGTCGACCTCTCTTTCTCATTCTCTCCCTCTCTCTTCCCACAGCCCCCCGTCCCCGACCTCTCGTCCCTTTCTCTCCCCGACGCCGGCGTCACCAGCGCCTTCCGCGACGCCGACCATCCCGACCAGCCCGAAATTTTGGGTTTGGGCGGTGGGTTTCAAAATCGGCGGTAGGGAGAGAGGCGGTGAGGTCGACCTCTTTCTAATGCTGCCGGCTATAGAGCCCCCCCCATGAGGCTCTCCGCCGGTTGGTTCTCGAGTTTTGGCTCGAAAAAGTCCTCCTTGCCGGAGATTGTGAAGGCGGGCGACCCCGTCCTCCACGAGCCTGCTGCCGAGATGGCCGCCGATGAGATCAGGTCGGAACGGATCCAGAAGATCATAACGGACATGATCGACGTCATGAGAATGCATCTGGTGTGGGTCTCGCTGCTGCCCAGATCGGTATACCCTTGAAGGTCGGGTTTTTTTTTCCTCCAAATTATTTTTCGATGCATCCCTTTATTATTTGAGTCCTTATTATGATTCCTTGTATATTAGAGTTATCTTTCTCAGAGAATATTTCGCATGACAGTAAAACAGGCTCTGTTCTTGATTAATTATATGTATACTCGTTGAGGTTTTTTGCTTTTCTTTTCAAATCGGTTGATGAATAATAACTATCTACAGTAGTATCATGTAGTGATAGAATGCTCCTGTTTACAATCAGTGTGCAATAAATTCAGCTAGCCTTAGATGCTTCCTATTGGTGTGTTGTTTCTTGAAGTACCAAAGGTAATTGATACATTCTTGTGGGCAGATAATTGTTCTGGAGGACACAAAGGAATACATTAGTTATTCTACTAAAAAGGAAACTGAAGCACAAGACCGACACCCTTTTGATCTGCTTGTAAGTTGATTTCTAGACAAGGACCCTACTTTCATAACTTTATTGTCATTATTTTTGTTTTTGGCTTGCAAATAATTATCATCCACTGGATTCTCTGAGCTAGTTTATAGTAAACTTGAAGCTAAAGAAGAAAAACAACAAAACTGTGCTTTTCTTTGAAGGTTGTATGAGGTATGATGGATATACTCCACGAATGTTTCCTGTATGCTAGTAGATTCATCATATATAATCAAGTGGTGTGATATCTTTTTAACAACTTCTCCATATTCAATGAGTTATCTTCACATGTCTAAACATGACAGTTCAGTTATTTTGCTTGCTAGTCTGAACCAGGATATGAAGTTAGGGGCTTAATATTATTGGGTATTAATAACCCTGGAGGTCTTGTTGCCTTTAGGAAATTATAGAATGGCAGGATTATCAAATATCAGTGAGCTTTTACTTAGAAATCCCAGTCAACAAGAAATATCAGAAACAGTGGAAACAACCAAAAAGTGAGAACCTAGTTGATGCTTCACCAATTTGAAATATATACCCTTCTTTACCCTAAATTGCCACCTAGGTGGTCTTTCAATGCCACATAGATTGCATCCTATTGGTTTTTAAGGGAAGGAATGGGGTAGATCAAGAATAGAGAGATAACATCTCGGAATGCATCAGTCTCCAAGATTCAATATTCGTTATAATAAAGATAATTGTTCAATTGGACTTCCAGGGGCATGACATTATTTCACTTTCCTGCAGTAGAAGCAGACTAATCATGTCTTCTTCTTAGAAAGATGTTTTGATTAGGCAATTTTGAATTAAATAAGCAGTGTCTAATAATGTAATATTTGTGCTTAGAGTCTTCTTCTTTTGATTTGAATGATCAAATTTGGTAGATTGAAATGTTACTTGGAAAATTTGTCCTGTATTTGACAACTTTATAGTCTACTTGCTAAAATATATTGCTTTATTTGAAATTAGAAGTTTTACCTGTCTGATCTTTTCATCTAGTACCATGACTCACTTCTTTCAAAATTCTTTTTTTTTTTTTTTGTCGCAGAGAAAGGCGTGCCTGGTTTTTGGCTCACTGCATTGAAAGCAAATAAAGTTCTGGCTAAGGAGGTGGATGCCATGCTTTTTTCTCTTCTACTCTGTATCTTTTTGTCATTTGAGCTTAGGGTTCTAGCTTTTATACTGATTTTCTTCTGCATTTCCAGATTCTGGAGCATGATGAAGTTGCTATGAAGTATTTGAAGGATATCAAATGGTGCTGGGTTGAATTTGTCTTTGATTCCAACCCAATCAAATGGTGTTGGGTTGAGCCTCCAAAGGCTTATTGAGATTGTGTTTGTTGAATTAGAAGCCGAACAATTTTATGAAGTTGTCCAGTACCTGTATTTGTATGGATTGCTCAGTTTATTCAAGTGCTATATAGAAACTGTTTGTGTGGATCTGTGGAATTGTAAAATGTGATTAGAATGCCTAATCCAGCAATAGTCAGGATGGTGGTGATGACCTCCCCTAGCTTTAACTTTGATGGTGGTCTTTCCAGCAACATCAAGACCCACCATCACAAGGAAGTTCAAGAACTGACTTCACACAAATATGAGATATAAACCAAGATAGTTCAAGAATCAAAACAGACATCACAAGGACCCCATATGCATTTTCTACAATGAAGTTGTATATTAGAATTGGCTAACATTTACTGTAAAAGCATTATGGAAAATACAATATCAACACATCCATAGCAATTAAAAACCAGTAAAGTAAGATCTCATTTGAAGAGCAAAACAATTGGCTAACATTCTGTCAAAGCCAGCGCCAGAGAGAGGTGGTTAGGTCGGGCAGTGGCGTGGAGAATGCAATATCAGCTGCTTCTTTTCTTTCCTGCTCATTCTTAAACTCTGCCAGATAGTAATCACCTTTCCTGCAATTCAAACGCAATGAGAAAGAAATGAGAGAAGTAAACATAGATGTGTATGTTAAATGAAAAAAAAAGTAAAAAGCAAGGTCAAGTACCTATGCTAATTTTAACAAGAAGTAATCACATATTACATTTTGAGTAGGGAGCAAATAAAATAAATAAGATAACAAAGACAGAAAAAATAACCAAATTTAAACCATTCTTATTTTTGCTGCGATAGCATTCAACAGATGCATGCAAGATCATGTGTGAAGGCTAGAAGAGGCAGTTACTTTCTGGGTTTAAGTACCATCAGACTTAACCATTCAAATGTTTTAATTTAACACTTCAGTCATTTCTTACAATGCATATCAAAATACCAAAGTGAAACTTTTTATTTGTCCAAGCATTGTCATTCAAATAAACAGTCAACTGCATTTCCAAAGAGATCATTACACTTATGACCATTCACTTGTATGTGAAACAACTAAAACTACAATCAACAGACACCCTAATTTGCCGACTGCCATCTTTAAACCATCATAGACTTGTTAGCAAACTTCAAAAATCTATCTTAAAATTCTCATCTGATAAGCGTGTAGTTGTGAAAAGGCATTCAAGAACATACTTTTAACAAAAGAGAATTTAGGCAGAAAATGGCTTACTTATTGTAATAGAAAATAGAAGATTCTCCATTGCCAGAGAAAGGAATCAGATGCTGATCGATCACGCTCAAGATATCCTTGCAAATACCAGTAAGTTCTTCCTCTACCTTCTGACGATAACCTCTAAGTAGTTTGCCATTCTGCTCATTCCCTTTCAATTCTTCTTTCTGTTCAATAGATGACATTCTTATAGCCCACCGAAAGGAGATTTCTCTCCTCAATGGTCAGATCCACATCGAGTTTAGCAACATTCTTCATGCTTTCAACCATGTCTGCATCAAGATAATAGTAGCACCCAGGGCATCAAATATCAAGACAAAGTGTACCCAAAGTGAAAAAAAACTAGTTAATTCTAGACACAATGGACCATTATTTTCTCAAAGGAATAACTAAATCTAAGAGATATTTTAGCAGAATATAGCCAATTTATTTAAAGTGAGTCCAACAAAACCCACACACAATACCATAATTCTTCAGTACATTTCATAACAAGCCGCGCATCATGCGTACTTATTTGGTCCTACAAATTGATAAGGTCTTAAGTGCTAATCCACTACAAATTCATTAGGAAAAATATTTGCAGTCAATCCGACGCAAATTATCAAGCTTCAACTCGTGCCTACATTGAGGGCAGAACAAGAACACATGATCGTTCTTGGAAACCAAAAATAAACACATGAATCAAGGTAAAATAGGACGGCAAATAAAATCGTGACCAAATCCATTCTCCAGTTTATAAGGTTCTGACGGTTCTCAGTAAAAGAACAACCTTCAATGATAACAGTATGCGTTACATAACCACAAAATGGAACACAGGAAGACCGATTTTGTGACTCCATTGACTTGAAGAAGGCCATAAATCTACATAAACACATAACCCCAAGCGTAAAAAACTAAGATTTATCAGAAGAGCACAGAGAATGGACAGCAATCAAATGAAATCCATCCATAGATCAAGTTATAGCGAATTTAAACCAAAAGTGACCCAAAATATTCACCCCAACCAGATATATGCTTTTCATTGCCTCCGCAAACAATAAAACAAAACCTATCAAATAATACGCAAGATCAAACTAGGCTAAATATAGCGGAGAAGAACAAAAACTCAAGGAAACCTATCAAATAATACGCAAGATCCCATCCCAAACCCTTACCATCATATCTCTCAGCTTGCTCCGAGAGCTTCTGTGGAAGGCGCTGGTCGGCGTTGTGGAAGGCGATGGAGGCGACGGGAGTAGGCGGGGTCGGCGTCGCGGAAGGCGCTGGTGACGCCGGCGTTGGGGAGAGAGAGGGACGAGAGATCGGGGAGGGGGGCGGTGGGAAGAGAGAGGGAGAGAATGAGAGAGAGGGGTCGACCTCACCGCCGATTTTGAAACCCTGTTGCTGATTTTGAAACCCTGCCGCCAAACCCAAAATTTCACCTAAATTTCATCTGATCTATAGAAACACGTGGCAATATTAGATGGTGACATGTGTCCAGACCCTTGCAAGGCCCTTGCAAGACCCTGATATGTAGCAAAATCCATCAATAATTGATCCATGAACAGCACTGTCATGTGGTAATAAAGCACGGGATGAATGCTGCCATAGATGCAGTTCGCCACGTACTCTCCCTGAATGACTCTGCTATCCCGATAAAGCAAATAGAGGAAGACCAAGAGAGTAGGCAATTTTTTAGCAGAGATTGATTTAGGTTATCAAATTTAGTCATATGGATCGCACAAAATAGGATAAAAAAGGATAAAAAGTTGGCCACTCAACCTTGGATGAGTTGCTAGTAAAACTTGAGCCTATATCACTCACGTGCTCCAAGAGAAACCCTCGATGATCTCATCTATAACATTATGTTAATTTTATCAATCAATTGAGTAACTTACTTAATCAGATATAAATCAAAGTTAATTAGATAGAAGAGGATGAGTGTATTTGGTTATAGTTTTTTAATGGAGGATGTGTTTATTATAGTCTTTGAACAGGATGAGTTTATTTGTTTAAGCTTTTGAATAACAAATAACAACCGGATACTTAGCAATAATAGCCAGACACTTTAAGTATTAAAAAGAAGTCATCTTTTATTCCCAAAACAAAAATAGTAGCTAGCTTCAGAGACCAAAATCCTGAATTACCACCTTATAAAAGATGGCAACTAGGATCTTAGCTAGATCATTATTATACATCATTACTTTACGTAGGGACCCAATTAAGTGATCCGGAAAATAGCATTTTGGATCGATTCACTGCTGCAGCACCATCTCGATCTGACTGCTTTTCTGCTGGTAAACCGTATCCTTCAGCCCATACACAACAATCTCGCCGCCGCCGGTGATAATGGCGCCGTGGCTCTCGGCGTCCGACCACACTCCGCTGCCCCACAGCCGGTGAAAGTAGGGATCCGCGATGCCATCCCCATAAAACACCATTTCTCCGAGGACGAGCTCCCCGTCGGCCCTCAGAACGAGCTGGCACTCCGAAGAGCCAAACGCATGGCGCGTCTTCGTCTCCCATATCTTCTGGTTCTTCTTCTTCAGCACCGCCAGGTTGCAATCCGCCTCCAGCACCAGCGAGTAGTCACCGTTGGCCGCCACGGTGAGGTTGCCATTGGATTCGGCCACGACCACGTCGTCGGAGAATAGGACACTGCTCGTGTCGGCGAACAGCGAGTTGGGAGGACTAGTACTGTCGGCGGTCTCATCGGAGGCGATGGCGGAGTTGGCTGATGACTGGCTGGACCAGACGGCGTCACCGTAGACGCCGAGCTTGCCGTTGCCGACGATGAGCGCGTAGTGGCCGCTCCTCGACCTGGAGCCGAAGACTGAGATGGCGGCGATGCCGGCGATGTTCTCCGCGACGTTGACGACGCCGTACTTGTCGACGTTGAGGGTGCAGCCGAAGAGGAGGATGGGGACGGTGAAGAAGGTCTTGACGAGCTTGCCGTTGTCGTAGAGTTGCAGGTTACAGAAGCTGCCGAAGTCTAACGTGAGGCTGCCGCCGGTGAGTTTGGTACCGCTGCGGATGGCTTTGTCATCCGATAAGAGAACGTTGGTGGAGGTTGCAGTCGAGGTGAGGAGGAGGAGGATGGCCGAGAGGAGGAGCCGGTGGTGGTGGCAGCTAAGTGCCATTGTCACAGTCAGCAGCGGATGCAGGCTCTAAGATCGACGGAAGCATTTAAATAGAAAATGAAAAATGATTTGTCATCATACCCATCGTGGCATTTACATTACACATGATTAAATCGGTAGTGAGCTACCAATTCAACCAACTAATCCATCCGTACCTCAGTACCGATGAACTAGATGGTTGAATCGGTACCTCACTACCGATTCAAAACCGTGTGCAATGTACATGTCACATGTGCATGTACACAATTCAATGTTCGTAGGAAATTTAACGTCACAGGTGACATATATACTAGATGGGGCACACGTGCCACTTGGTTCAGGTAACCACCACCTCCATTACCCCTCTCTCTCCTAAGCATCCCATCCGGTAATCACCACCCATGCTACTTACTTCCATGTGGTTTCATCTTGATCGCTTTGATATATCCATGTTAATTTGGATTGGACATCCCTATCTATATGATAGAATGCACTGGATCTTATATAATACATATTTTTTTAATAAAATAAAGCACCACTCGAGGGGCATATACAAGTGGGGAATGGTAGGTAGGGTGTCTATGGGCCGGCCCAAACGTTTCAGACCTGGGCCAGGTAAGGCCTAGCTCATGGATTTGAGCTCCTAAGTTTGGGCCAGACCAGAAACGTTATGGGCCTTATGGCCATGGACATATATGTCTATCGCAGCTCGCTCTACTCTGCTTCTCTACACTACTCTACTGCTCTACAAGTCTACATAGTACACACATACCACCATCAACATCGTATATATCCTCATTTATAGCGTATACTGGTTTTACTTTACATCTTGTCCGTCCAAATTCAGTCCGACGGCTAGAAACAAAAAGGGTCCAATGAAATCAATGAGATCTCATATATAAGCAAACAAAGAAATTAACAAGCTTTAGGCCGCATTCCCAGGCAGGAACTTAACCCACGCGCCTCTGCTGGGCACTCCGGCGTGCACCAAGAACAGAACATAGTACCCCGGCGGCGCTATCTCCGGCGCTGGCGGCGCCGCCACCTCCAGCTCGTACGCGTACCGACCCACCTGGGTCACCCTGCCGGAACCACCCAACACCACCGCCCGCTGGTTCATGCCCACGGAATGCGTCGCGAACGGCGGTGCTATCGCCACCGCCGCCACCCCGCTACTTCTGTAGTCCTGCACTGTAAACCTTACCCCAATGTCCTCCCCATACCCCACCGACACCGCAGCACCCAGCCCCTCCCCACCGCCGGCGCCGCCCGGGACGGCCGTGATTCTTGGCCGGAGGTGGTCAAGCGCGGGATCTAAGTAAGGTGGGTGGAAGGCCTCCAGGCTGAGCTCGGTGGGGTACGTCACGTTGGTGAAGTTGTACCCCACGTGCGGGTTGCTCCCGCCGACGAGTATCCGGCCGTACGTGTCAAGCGCCGCCGCCGAGTGGTACAGCCTCGGGATCGTCGCCGGGCTCAAGATGGTAAACCGTGTTCCGGCTGCGCTCCCAGGGCGGTAGAGGACCGGGGTGGTGGCCGGGTCGGTGGCGAGCTCCCAGCCCGCTGTGCCGGCGGCGGCGCCGTTGAGGAGGATGACGTCGCACGTGGGTAGGAGGACCATGTCGCCCATCACGCGCGGGCTCGGCATCTCCTCGACCTCCCACGTGGGGTTTGGTCCCAAGGGAGCGATCCGTCCGCACGTGCGGAGGGCGGGGAGGAAAGTCCCGTTGAGTGCCGCCTGGTATCCGCCGCGTGGCGCGCCGCCGCAGATGAGGACCTCCGCGGCGTAGGATGGCGGGCGGAGGGGGAGTAGCGCTGAGGATCCCGAGCTGGGGTAGTTCCGAGGGTCTCCGCCGGGCATGTCGGGAAGCCGCCGGAGTTTCCGGCGAGAGGTATTGGCAGCGGAGACGTCGACGAGGACGGCCTGAGAGTTTGCGAAGACGAAGAGGGACCCGTCGGGGAGGAGGTGGAGGAAAGGGTAGAGGTTGTTCTCGGCCTGGGGGTCGTGGGTGGCGACCAGGAAGGGGAAGGTGGTGCTGGCGGCGGAGCGGATGGGGTCCCGGGGAAAGAACTCGTAGGAGAACTGGCGGCGGCCGCCAAGAATGATGACGCGGCCATCGGGGAGGAGCTGGTCCGAGGCGTACCACCGGCGGGAAGAGAGGTATCCCGGGATCTCATCCCATTGGGTGGAGATGGAAGAGATGGAGCGAAGGGTTCGGTCGCCTTCCTTGAAGCCGCCGGACTGGATGAGGGAGCCGTTGGGGAGGAGGGCAGCGGAGGAGCACCAGGGATCGGAGAGGAGGGGCACTGGGGTTATAGACGAGGTGGGAAGGTCGTAGAGGAGGGAGTGGGCGGTGCAGTCGCCGGATGAGTTGGTGGCGCAGAGGTAGGAGGGGAGGGAGAGGTTGGACGGGCCTGTGTCGGTGCGGTCGAACATGACGAACTTGTCGCCGGGAAGGAGCTGTATGTGCATCGCCGGGATGCCGATGCTCGCATGCAGTAGACGCCACTCACCGGAGAAGGCGGTGGCGGAGGCCAGCATGACGACGCTGGAGTCTTGGCATTGGCTTGGGTGGAATGAGAGGAAGAGGAGGAGGCGGAGAAAGAGGGCGGTGGAGTGGTGGTTCTTGGCCATCTTGGCCGGAGGTATGAGCTTCTTCCTCTCTTCTTTCTTTGGCTATTAGGGTTCTTTTCTTGGTGGAAATCAGGTGATGAGCTCTCTCTAATTCTATTAAGTTCTACCAATCTCTCATGGCGTGGGTGTTTGTTTAATGCTTAATGCATGCATGCATTCTTCCATGAAGCATTATTACTAACATTTAACATGAGTCTATCTATGTTGACTCGAACCAAATTAAATTCGATCGGGTCATTCGTAGAGAGCTAGAATGACTTGACTGGTTGACGTTCTTACTAATTTATCAGGGAAAGGGGCTCCAGCACCATAAAAATGATATTATCCTATTAAAAAACACTAATCATAATATTTGGGGTCTTCACACTATTTAACAGTTCAAAATACACATTTACCCTTTCACAACCGACATCTAAAGACCGCACAAAAGTATCACGTCGCCACCCTTCACCGTCACCATCGTTAGGGCCTCCACCGCCTGTCGCCGGTCGTCATCCCATTAGATGCCACAACCATTCTCCTCTTCCCAACCTCCCGCCTTCAAGACCGACCGATTCGATCCAGGTACTTCCCCACCCACCTCGGTGCCCTTGGCGACCGGATCTCCAAGAACTCGTCGGGATCCGGCGAGGACGAGGAGGAAGCGATGGAAGAGAGGGATCAGCAGTGGTGGAGGGCGGTGGGACCGATGGAGTGAAGCTGCGGCGGCAGAGGCTACTGCGACGGGGAGGCGGAGGAGGGGCAGGCGACGCCAGTCGGGGAATCCCGAGGCGAATGCAAGGGCGAGGGAAAGGAGAGCACGGAAGTCGAGAGGGAAGGAGAAGGCGAGCTCGGCCTCAGCACGGGCGAGGTCAGTAGCGGAAAGACCCGGGAGCAGGACACGCCTGCGGCACAGAGGAGAGAGACGAGGAACTCCGCCATTGGAGCGAGAGGAAGAAGGCCGGAGCGGTGGGGAGGGGTAGACGGAGAAGGCGGCCGCGATGGTGGAGAGGCGGCGGAGAAGGCGGCCGCGATGGTGGAGAGGCAAGGGGAGGAGAGAATGTGTGGGCCTGGTGATGATGTGGATGGTTGTAATGGAATGGTGGTCTTGATTTGAACTCTGGATTGAGATTGAGTGGAGTACGTCATCACCAATCTTCTCTTTTCTTTTTTCTTTTCTTTTTTATTTTCTTTTTTCTTTTTTCTCTTTAATCTTTTCTCATTCAATCCTCTGTCTCCGCCGCCATTCTCGTCGATCAGTCATCAGATTCATTCTCAGATGTCCCAACTATCCATCCTATACTGGTCTTAACCGACAACAAGCTCCCAAGTTCACTTTTCTTTTTTTCATTTTTCATTTTTCATTTTTCATTTTTCATTTTTCTCTTTTCAATTTTCAATTTTCTCTTTTCTTTTTTGATCCCCCGTCTCCGCCGCCATTCTCGTTGATCAACCACCAAAATCATTCCCTGACGTCCCTACTATCCCTCCTCTAGTGGTCTTAACCGACGACAAGCTCCCAACTTCACTTCACTTTTTTTTTCTCTTTTCTCTTTTCTCTTTTCAATTTTCAATTTTCAATTTTCTCTTTTCTCTTTTGATCCCCCGTCTGCGCCGCCATTCTCGTGATCAACCACCATAATCATTCTCTGATGTCCATACTATCTCTCTTATTCAGGTCTTAACCGACGACGAGCTCCCAACTTCATTTTTTTCTTTTTCTTTTTTCTCTTTTTCTTTTTTTTTCTTTACTTTTTTCTCTTTTCTCCTTAGATCCCCCTATCTCCGCCGCCATTCTCGTGATCAACCACCATAATCGTTCCCTGATGTCCCAACTTCACTTTTCTCTTTTCAATTTTCTCTTTTCTCTTTTCGATTTTGTTTTCTTCATTTTTCTCGTTTCCATTTTTCTCTTTTTAATTTTTCTCTTTGCGCTCTTTAAACCTCGGATCCGCTGCCTCCATTGCTATTCTCGCCAATCAGCTACTGGGGATCAATTCTCCAGATCTCTAGGATCCATCCTATTCCAGTCTTAGCCTCTAGCAATATCAAATGCGTCGTTAATTTTCTTTTTTCTTTTTTATTTTTCTCTTTCGACTCGGAGCTCGAGGCGGCGTGGTTGTCACCGGAGGCGTCGATGATCACCGGGATCGGAGTGGTTGAGGTCGTGGGATCTTGCTAGAGGCGATGGCGACCTTGGACGACAACCTTGAGATGCTGGTCGGTTGGAGGAGCTCGACGACAATGGGTTCCGGAGAAGATGGGTTGCTGCTTGCTAGGATGAGTTCACCAGGAATAGTGGGGTTATGAGGTTCTCACCGGCGTTAATGGAGGTAGAGACATACCAGCGCTGGAGACACACCGGTGATGAGATAGGGGTGGGGAGCTAGACATGCGGGTTCTAAAGGGGCAAAAAAGTCATAAAATATGTATAACCAATTATAACCGATCATAACTGACATAAAATGGTGTTTAGATCTTAAATCTAATGAGGGTGATGTACTGATCAAGAAGTTTCACTAATTTGATGTAAACATCAATTAACTAAATTTCATTTCTTATGACCCATTCTTATGACCCATGCTTTATGCTTCGCGACAACGAGTAAAACTAATCATAGGCTCGTGGGTAATAGAACCAAGCCCATGAGGGACAGAAACCCGGCCCAATAGGTGCAAAACAAGCACTCGTAATTTATATTAAATTAGAACTCATAAAATGCATTGCTGGACGCAATGGCGGTGACGTGGTCGGTCAACACAGAAACTTGTTCCACCTAAGTTGTTTGATAGTCATTGCGTGTAGAACTTGAAGTCTAAAGTTAAAGAAAACTCATCCCATTTATATGAACAATTTCGTAAGGATATCACTTCACTTATTCTTCTAGCATAATTTGTTTTCTCCATAAAGTTTTCACTTTCCATCATTAACATTATGAAATTGGTAATTCTATTCAGATATCAGAGAGCTGGGCAGGTCTGGAAGAGATATTGAGAGATAGAGAAAATCCAATATAAAATAAAAAAAGTGTATAAATATTCGTCGATGAATCATTGAAACAGCTACTTTTGAAAGACTTTGACATTCTTAAAAGACTTTGTGAGTTGTGACGGCATTGAATCAGTCGGAGGGGGTGATATTATAGAAAGACCTTTTAATTAGAAGAATATTTTGCATACATTTCATTTAGAGGCGCGTACACAAATACAGACACCGACATTTTTTAGTATTATTTATCTTCTTTTTTTATAGTTGTCAGGAGCACTTGTTGAAAATTATACAAAATACATTTTTAAAAATATTTTTAGAACTTTATGTAATGTGTCATTATAAGTAAAGATCAAAGTCAAGAACATGATCAGATCTCATCGTATTAAGAAATTGGTCACGCCAGACTTGACTCAATCAAATTGGATTCAGAGGTAATTACTTTAATTGGGTGTCCTAACAGGACCGGCGTCTGCAACGTGGAAACTGGAACACGATCTCAGCCGCTCATCAGATGTGGTCCACCCTACTTTAATCTCCGCCAACGCTCACCTGCCTCGCCTCTACTAGGAGTCTAGAAGCTTGTTATAAACGATTAAACGCGGTGTCGTGGTCCTCTGGCGGCCTGGAACTCGAGTAAAGTGGGGCCAAAGCATCGCACGATCGAGAGGAGAGCTCCACCACGCAAGGCGTTACAAATAGACCTCAGAGGAGAGGAGCCCAGCTGCATAGATCCCGGCTGCTCGAGACTCGAGAGGGAGGCTTCTATCTCATCGGAGATCCGATCGTCCCGGCTTTGGCTGGGGGTTGCCCCGGGGTTCGGATCTTTGACGTCTCGTCGCGGATCTTGGAGGTATTTGGAATGCTGTTGAGTTCTTGGAGAGATTTTTGCTTTTTTTTTTTTTGTTTAGATTAGCGTTTGATCTGGTTCTCTGTTCTTGATCTTGGAGGATGGATAAATTTATGGTTTTGTGTATGCTGGTGAGACTTTCGCGTGACATCAACTAGTTTGTTTGTTTGATGCGGACGTGGCTGAAAAAAAATCATGTGATTTTAGGAGTAATACGGCTCGGTAAGCATGGTTTTTTAGGCGGAAAGGATCTTAGGAAATATTTTATTGGATTGTTAGATTAAAGATTATGGCTTTTGAGGATCTTCGGTTTTGGGTTCCCTTTCTGTGATGCGATCGATCATGGTTATTTTGTGGATGAACTGGAACGAGTCTTCGTCTTTTTCCGTTTATGAAGAGTTTAAACAAATGTGCTTTGGACTTTTCTATTGGTCGAAAAATTTCCGGTCGTGGATACGCTATTATGTGGAAAAATAGGGGGAACAAAGTTATCCTCAGTTAAAATCTTTAACCCTGCCTTTAAGCTCTATGTGCTAGGGTGCCCAAGAAAAATGTTTACTTGCTCTTAAATAGCGCCGTGTGATTCAATTCTTGAAACTAGAGAAAGCCTGACGGAAGTAGGTCCCGTTCATGTTGAATCTTTTCACGTCACGGATTATCTTTATCTGTCCCCGTTTTCATGTGCTGATGCCAACCATATGTTAATTGTTGTTGGGCAGGCTGGCATTTTCTGGTTGAGATCTGAATTTTTAGTTACAGTCGAGGAGTGGCACCATAATCGTAGGATTATGAATCCGTATTTCATTGGTGTATTTGTCTCTTACTTATTCTCCTTGGTGCTACGGAAGCCAATGAAAGGAAAGAAGCGTGGTGTGCCTACTGATGTTGGTGGAGAACCTGGATACGCCTTGAGAAACTACCGGTTCACTTCCCCAGTGGAATCACATTGGGAAGGGGTCACGACACTTGCTGAGCTGTTTGAGCGATCCTGTAAGCTGTATTCGTACAAGCGTCTACTTGGCACTAGAAAGCTAATTGCAAGGGAAGCAGAAGTATGCCCAGATGGAAGATCTTTCGAGAAGGTCCATTTCGGTGATTACGAGTGGCTGAACTATGGAGAAGCGTTCAATGCTGTTTGTAGCTTTGCTTCAGGCTTAGTGTTTCTTGGCCATGAAAAGGGCGAGCGCGTTGCCATCTTTGCTGACACACGGGCAGAGTGGCTGGTTGCTTTACAGGTAGTCTTTTATTGTTTTTTAACTAAAGCTTTTGAGGGGTCAAAGTATATCATTTTATGCTATCATTTCCTAGTTCTCAATGGAATTCTGTGATCTAGCCTTCTGTTGGCTTTTCACATTTGGTAAAAATGCCTCTTACCAATCCATTACCGGAATCTAGAAAGTCTTACTGAACGGTTCTTACATCTGACACAGGTATATTAGCATGCTATGAAGACATTAAAGTGTTTACAAAAATTTATGAAGCTCTCACGTACATCTGCACACACTCAGAGATACATACTGTGTTCATGTGCGTGCGAGCTTAGATCCTCTAGGAGGCAATTGCAATGCCTAGTGCTCATGTGCTGATATCCATGTGTTTTTGCGATGTGAGCTTAATGCGCACCAACCTACTTATTCCCTGCTGCCCGTATGTGTCGGTGTTTGTGTGTGTGCACATTTGAGACTGGTGGCTTAGGGTCTGTTTGGCTATCCACGGGATGTGGAATCCGGCGGATGGTAATCGCAGTATCCGCTCCCACGGATACCACAAGCAAAATGGGATCCGAGGCCGATCCAAATGCGCGGATCCCGGCGGATCGGGATCCGCGCGTCCCCCCCATCCCTTGGATCCCAGCGGATCCAAGGCTGCCAAACGCACCCTTAATGAATGCAAGACTACTTATTTTCTTGTGTGTTTACATTCATGTGCCTGGAATCATCACTAAACACTTCTTATTATCAAGTTCACTTTGGAATTTTTACTTGCTTTATGTTCATGGCTCTGAAGTACCTTAAGAATTATAATTTTGAGATGCAGAAATCATCTGATTTGGTTAGCTAGTTAACACATCTATTATGTCTCCATAATAGTACCACCTCTGCTTTCTATTTACCATCAATTTATTGCTCTTTGGGACAGGGTTGCTTCAGGAGAAATGTTACGGTTGTCACTATATATGCATCGTTGGGTGAGGATGCTCTTTGTCACTCATTAAATGAGGTTTGACCCCCCCACCCTTCTCTCTTCTATATGTGCATGTGCTTGCAGGCGCTCAGGCCAAAATATTTTCATCTGACATGAGGGGCACAATAAAAACTTTGGTTATTTAGACGTAGGAGTGAACTCAAGTGCATGTTCAGGTGTGTCTGTGGATAAAAGACATGCACATGCATGTTTGGATATAGGCTTCTTTTTAAGTATATCATCATTTACTTGCTGATGATCTCCATGTTTCTGAGAAAATATAAATTGTCTGACTATCAATATCATCTTTGGGTTTCAATGTTGGATAAAAAGTCTCTGTGTGAAAGATGTCTGACCTCCGTAATGCTTCTACCCCCCCTGTCTACTGTCGTTCTCACCCATCCTTTCTTATGAGGTTTAGAGAAGGAGCATGTCTAGTTTTATTGTCGACAGTAGCACTGTTATGCAATTTGTCAAATTTAGATCGTATATTCTTGTAGCTATTATGATCATGACTCCGCTAGCATCTGGATTCCTTGTGCGATGAGGGATAGATATTAGGAAATATGAATTCTTTACACTAGTTTCTCTTTGTTACTGTTTGATAAACATTCGTGAAGCATAAAGGTTTCTTCAGTTCTATTCTGGTAAGACTTATGGATATTGTGACGAAGTACCTTGTCGGCATTTATTCAGTGTTTTGGCTATTATATGGAAGTGGTGTTTCCATATCCTATCAGTTTCTTTCCTTGGGCTTTTTCCAAACATATTCATAAAGTATGCCAAATACTTCTTGAATTGTTTGCTATTTTTTTTCAGACGGAGGCAACCACAGTGATTTGTGGTCATAAAGAATTGGAAAAGCTTATTCGTATAAGTGGGCAACTTGACACGGTTAAACGTGTGATTTACATGAATGATGATGGTATTGAAAGTGAAGTCTCAGTGGCTAAGAAGAATACTAGGTGGTCAGTTACATCATTTGGGGAAGTGGAAAAACTGGGTCGAGAAAACCCTGTTGATGCAGATCTTCCTGTTTCAGCTGACCTTGCCGTAGTTATGTATACAAGTGGCAGCACGGGTTTACCCAAGGTTTGTATAAGCAGTTTTCTGATGAACACTGTTTAAACTTCTTTCTTTGCAATGATTTTCTTGTATCACAAGATACATGATGATCTTATTCGTTGAAAGTCACTGCCAGGTGATAAACTTACATCTTAATTAGAGAAACATATTTCGCTGTTGTCAGTTAAGGCTTCAAATGCAGCTTAGGCCTGTCATTGTCCTGACCAAACTATATTGTAAATCTTTCTTGCAGGGTGTAATGATGACACATGGTAATGTATTATCCACAGTTTCCGCAGTTATGACTATTGTCCCAGGGCTTGGTTGCAAAGATGTGTATTTAGCTTACCTGCCCCTAGCTCATATTCTTGAATTAGCAGCTGAGGTAATGGCTATTGGCTGTGCTTCTAAGAGTCGATAGTTGTATAAAGCACTATGATGTACTTCATGGACCAGTTGATCTTCTGTGCAGGTTGTCATGGTTGCTGTTGGTTGTGCTATAGGATATGGGTCGCCATTGACTCTTACTGATACATCTAGCAAGATAAAAAAGGGTACGAAGGGTGATGCTTCAGCCTTAGGACCAACACTAATGACTTCAGTACCTGCAATTCTGGATCGCGTCAGGGATGGTGTGCGGAAAAATGTACGTCACATTTGCCTGTCATATTTGCACGTGATTTTATGAGACCAATGACAAAGTTTGACTCTCTCTTTTCTCATTTCAGGTAGATTCCAAGGGAGGGATGGCAAAGAGATTATTCGACATTGCATATGGTCGTAGACTGAGTGCAATTAATGGAAGTTGGTTTGGAGCTTGGGGGCTTGAGAAAATCCTCTGGGATATTCTTGTTTTCAAGAAGGTGCGAGCAGTTCTGGGAGGCAATATCCGCTTTCTGCTTTCTGGCGGGGCTCCTCTGTCTGGAGATACACAAAGATTCATTAACATATGCCTTGGGTCAGTATCATCCTGAGTTCTGAGTTTTGTTGATTTAGACAAGAGAGAATAACCTAGATCTAGCTATCTGTTGGTATTAATTAGTAGTCTGACTATGGATTCAGGTGGGTGTAAAAGGTTTAGGATTGCTATTTCAATTATCTGCAAGTACAATTTGCACGCCTTTTATTCAGATTTCAAGTAGGACTTTTAAATAGTAATGGCTAAAGATTTTTAGAGATGACATAACGGAGACTTATGATCCACCGAATGTTACTATGCAGCCAGAGATACATTTAGTCAACACATTTTAGACAAATGAATAAAAGTCTACTCATATGGACAAATTAACACTTGCAATAATGATAATTTTCCTAAATTCTGTGTCAATATAGTGATGATGTGTATATGAGGGGGTATATCTTGCTAAAAAGTCTCAAACAAGAGGAACTCCACTAGGGAGAAACACAGGTTTACTGTTATTCATCACTATTCAGTTGAATGACTTATTCTTCTTTGAAAGCTAATTACAGTGGTCCTTCTATAGTTGGCTAGATCACATAACCCACCATGAATAGAACCATGTACTCCTGAATATCATACCCACTTCATTGCTTGCAATGCTTCTGATGATCCTTGACAGCTAAGAATGAACACCAATCTGATCGCATGGCCAAGATAAATCATGATATGGCGCTTCTTTCATATTATATTTAAGTCATGTAGGTTGCCCATGATATGGTGCTTCTTTCCTACTCTAAGCCAGTTCAATTGTTCCAGTCTGCATGGATATCTATAAGATCAGAAGCTGATCTATTGCTATGTACTTACTTTTATGTCATATCCAGGGCTCCAATTGGGCAAGGATATGGTCTTACTGAGACTTGTGCTGGTGGAACGTTCTCTGAATATGATGACACATCCGTTGGCCGTGTTGGTGCTCCACTACCTTGCTCATTTGTTAAGGTGAGAAAGATATACAACATGTCCTCGACATGTAAACTTGGTTAAGATAATGAACTGACACGAAATTTTTGTAGTTTCTTATTCTATTCTCCTTCACTAGTGTGAACTATTATATCCTATTTACCATTTCATGGCTCTGGCTTTTCTGTAAAAGAGAAAAATTGTACTATTTTCACCTCTATCAGGCATGTTTTCTCTCTGCGGAATTTAGGTTTAATAGATTTTATCCTGTTTATAGAAAGTTCATGACCTTGCCATCTTCTTTTGTGGTTAACTTTTTCTGGTAGAACCCTCTTTAGATCTCAGGCTCTTGTTTGCTGACTGTTTTGTACTCTATTTTTGACAGAAATTTCATGGATGGTTTTGCTATTTTTGAGCTTCAATCCTATCTGAACCATCTTTAACTCAAAAATGGCAATGACTACAGCTCGCTTAGAACCACTTTGCACTGTTTATCACATCACTCTGTTCATCAGCAATGGCAAACTCGAGGACATATACACTAACCGATTAGGCGCAATGTGACACTGAGAATTGAGAATGCAACAGCGTTGTCATAACTATTACTCAAAGTTGGCACTTGACATGAATTGAGGAGAACATGCATAATGTCTCCTTGCTGAATGTGATTATCTAGATAAGTCTTTGCCTGCCTCTGCAAAATAGGCCTTGCTTTTGGAATAATCATTGTTGCATGTCCTATCTCAGCAACACATTGGTCTCACACATTACCCGGACACAATTCTTCTTAGCCACCTTATAGACAGTTAGGGTCGTTGGTTATGGTTGGTTTAGAGCTTTCTTGCTGGCTGCCATTAGTAACCTCTTTTTCTTGATTAGAATCAATGACAACACTATCGTAAACTGGATCTGGAAGCACTCATGAGGTGCAGCAGCCTCGCTAACTTGAGTACTCCCAATTCTGTGGCAACCTTAGAAAATTGATCGCTAATAGACCTTTTTATGTTTCAGTTAATCAATTGGCCTGAAGGTGGATATCTAACCACGGATTCACCAATGCCCCGAGGAGAAATAGTTATTGGCGGTCCTAATGTTACTGCTGGATATTTCAAAAATGAAGAGAAAACCAAGGAAGTGTACAAGGTAGGTTGTAGTTGTAATATGTATTAGGAACTTCTTAAACATGGTTTGCTTGTGGTTCACCTTTCCTCCACTGTCTTGTTGAAAAGGACGATGAGAGGGGGATGCGGTGGTTTTACACTGGTGATATTGGACAGCTTCATCCCGATGGTTGCCTTGAAATCATTGATCGCAAGAAAGATATAGTGAAGCTCCAACACGGTGAATATGTTTCTCTTGGGAAGGTAAGAATATTCATGAGTTTTTTTATCTTGTCACTATATTTTCATGTACTAACTTTTTATTTACAGGTGGAATCTGCTCTCATTGTGAGTCCTTATGTCGACAATATTATGCTGCATGCCGATCCATTTCACAGTTACTGTGTAGCTCTTGTGGTAGCTGCACAAAATGCCATAGAAAATTGGGCCAAGAAGCAAGGAATCTCATATAACGATTTCGAGAGCTTATGTGAGAAAGAAGAAACTGTGAAAGAAGTACATGGTTCATTAGTAAAGGTTAGCATATATATATGACTTTGACATTCCATTGCATTCTTTTAGTGCTGGCCGGTTGTTATCTCCTTATATTGTAAGATTGTTTCAGTCCTAGTATTTCTATAATTAACAAAGTCCACGCACCAAAAATATTCCCTACTAGTATGGCTTTAACATCCAATGGTAAAAGGACCATAGTTATGTAATTGTAGTCATGTGATTATGCAGGTTACATTAATCAAGTATGAAATTGTTGTAGTTATACAGGTTACTTCTCGTGCATTACTTTAAGCTTCGAAGTTTTATTTGGCTTGGTGAACTATGAAAGTCAGAAGTTGTGTGTTTTCATTGCTCATATGGGAATATTTGATGCATGCCAAAAGCTTAATTTTATAGTTTTCTGTAACCCTTATTTGGATTCTGATGGCACTTTCAGAAGAGTTGTACTAGACACCTCCTTCAATCTTTGAGAAAAGATTTAACAACATTCAAGCCATGAATCTTTCCTTGAGTATTGTTACAAGATATTTTAGGAGGTACTAGATATTTATAGGAAAGATATAGGAGGCATTTCCTAATTTGAAATGGTTCCTAAAAAGTGGTCAGTTCAAACATAATGCTCGCAACTAAATACTTTGATGAACAAGAACGCTTAGGCTAGTTTTGCAACAGCATCACTGATAGTTCTTGCTAATACTGCTTCCTTCATTGTGAAAATGGTTGATGCTGTTGAGCCTTCACTTTCTCTCCTGCCAAAGTATCACTGCTATATTGCTAATCAATTTCGCTGCAATACATGCTGAAGCATTTGTTCTTGTGACAAGTTCTAGTGATACACTTTTGTGTTTAAAGTTGTAAATTGGCATGATTCTTTGACAATTTTTATATCGATATCTTGTCGCTTTATTAGCTTAGGTAATCTTTAGTGATTGTTATCATGGCGGAAGCTTCACACAAAACGTATTAATATTGTTAATCCTATCTTTTGGAACAGGCTGGGCAACGAGCACGTCTAGAGAAGTTTGAGATTCCTCGCAAGATCAAATTGCTCTCTCAACCATGGACTCCTGAATCTGGTTTGGTGACAGCTGCACTCAAGCTCAAGAGAGAAGTTGTCAGAAAGACATTTGCTGAAGATCTTGCCAACCTCTACGCATGAAGCTTTATGTACATTTGGCGAATTTTTGTTTTGCTAACTAGTTCCTGTAGATAGAATAAGTGCAACCTCTTGCTAGGTTATTCGATAATTTTGCTGTGTATTCCCCTCCTGATTAGGTTTATATATTCGTCCTCATTAGTATTTGTAACGGTTGGTTGGTGTTTGGTGTTGGCTACAACACGGCCTTTATGATTGTAAACCTCATCGTGCACCTTAGACAGAACGAATGGTTGTGGAGGAAATGCTAGTAATACCTGATGAGCTGGAAATTAATACTAAGAAGCTATACTTCGTATGGTGTTCATGATATTGTTTCAGGGTGTACTTGGAATGTTTTGTTCGATGAGCCATTCGGGTATGAAAACGTGTATTCTGATCAGATAGAGCACCAGATGAGATATTCGAGTGCGATCATGGCCAGATTAGGGGCCGGGCTTTCTTTTCTTTTCTTTTTTAAAATTTTATTTTACGGATTCCTGAATCGGATCTATACTCAAAAGCCACAAGGTTTAAGGTTTAAGTTAAGGCTGTAAGTATTACTGTATTCTGACGTTTAATCTGGATGTGATGTGAGGTTCAAATCAGAATTCCATTCCTCCTCGTCAACACATTAAATAGATCAAGATCATATAAATGTATGCTCCAACCTCTTCAGTAACCAGCTGTGATGTCCAATAATAGATTACACTCGAAAGTAAAAGAGCTACTTTAACCAAAACAACCGAGGAAGAAGAGGTGACTTGGCTAGAAACACTCAGCTATGCAGGTACTATCATCTACCGGAAAGCTTAGAAATTTCAATTCTCATAATGTGAATCCTGCTAGAACAAAAAAGAACTTAAGACATAAGTTTGCTCAGCAGATTTACGTATACCATCACTGGCATCAACCCTGGAAAGGAAACTTGAACCATGGTAATGACCAGAGAAAAGTTCTCAGTTCCCCATGACAGATTGCCTTGTGGCCGACATCTGGAAATCTAACTCATCTAACTCGAACAAGAATGCTATGCATGATGTGACTCGCTCATACAAATTTGTGTCTCTTAAGGCAACATTAACATAAATTACTGGATGCTTATTTAAACATACATGGCCTGCTCAATATTCCGCGTACAACAAGTTCTTGCTTGAATGCACGTCAAAAAAATTGATTCCAGAGGAAAAAAGCTCAAGCTAAAGCATGATTACTCCAGAGGATTCAGTGTGAGCTATCACTAATTGTAGGGCTTGAATTTTCAGAAGCTTGTCCTGCTGCTACAGGCTGCTCCATGGATTCTTCAGTAACCGGAGTAGTTTTACTAGGGCCTGGACCAGTGGAAACTTTGACAGTGGCTGGTCTAAGAAGCCTGTCCCCAAGAGCAAATCCACGACGGATCTCTTGTATTACAATCCCTTCCTTGAATTGTTGAGATTCTTCTCGGGCAATAGCCTCGTGGATCTTCATAGCAAAGGAGAGGTGAATCTTAAAGACCAAATGTAAAGTTCGCAATAGAAAGCATAGTCAAACACAGGAAAACCAAATCATGATACAAGATACATGGGATTTTCTGCATTCACCACCCACGTCAATGCATTTATTGCGCACCACCCCACTGTTAGATACTTGCAAACTGACTGCAATGTTATTGCAAAAGAGGGAGTTAACTAAGTATGGTTGATTTAATGGCGGGAACAGAACCTAACTGCAGATGACTTCATGCAGCCTAGAAGGGGCTTTGTTGCAACAAACTCAAGTGAGAAAGATTGGAGGCAAGAATGAAGAATGTGATCCTTGTGTTTGCAACCTAGATACCCTCTTCAAATGTAAGCAGAAACTAAAACCAAATGCAAGGCCTACTTTGATTAGCATTGGAAGTTCAATTGTTTCCTAGTTTTGTCTTAAGAAATTCTGGTCCTATCAGGGCTCTTTCCATGATGCTATATATAAGGTTTTTCTCGTTTCTCTCTACTTCTCTTCACATCTTATTTCCTCCTCTCCAAATTAAACTTTCCTGTCATTAGGATCAATTACTCATCAATAGTCATCGACCGTCCCGCAGAGTGAGCCCTCGCCTTGTCACATGAGTCATGTCTGATTTGATCTCATCACGCGTGCCTCTGTTTATCTCGCCACACGAAGCCATTCTCAAACCAATTACCTCACACTCTTCCAGCGTGATAAAGGATAAAAATGAACAGCATCATATCCAAGGGTTCAACTCTGACTGACTGATCATTGTTGAAATTTTTCTTTCCTTTTTCCGAGGATCTGGTTAATTAGCAAACTAAAGTGATTAAAACAACTTGAAGAGTGGTATCAGGACTTTGATTAGAATTAAAACTTCTATTGTTTTCAAATTTGCTTTAGGAAATTCTGGTCCTTACTATTCTGTGTGGTCCTATATATCTATATGCACATATGGAAGACAACATTGTCAATGAGATGGGAGAATCTATCCATTTTAATAACAATGTAGCCAAAAAGGCACATGAGAGCATGTAAGTGGGGTTAGCACTTATTTGGTTAAGAACCTCCTGGGTGAGTTCTTCTCTTCGAGGTCTTACGGGTATACCCACCCTAAGCCAGGGCTAAATGCCCAGCCTTTTCAAATATAAAAGGGGAAAACAACGTAGCCAACAAGGCCTTTCTCGTTCTTCTCTCTATTTTTTATTTTCCAATTTGTCTCCAGATTATTCTCTCTCCTCCCTGAGATTTGTATCACTCAAAATGGGCCTCATCCACTTCCACCATAAAACCATAAAAGATCATGCAGGATCAAACCCATTGAGTCCATAGGTGATCCATGGCTACCATATTCATTGCTGCATCATCTTCCATTATTTGCCCCACAAGCAACCTCATAAGTTCTTCTAAATCAACTAATTTTTGTGAATGTGCAATTGCACAGGTCCTTTCAAAACGTAGTTAGTATCAAACCTTGCCAAACATGCTATTAACAAAAAAAAAGGATGCAAATAGCCATTAGGAGGCAAAGCAGCAAATAAATACTACCTACCGAGGGATCAAATGGTTTGCCAACCGTCTCCACGACAGAAACTTGCAAGCTTCTCATGATCTCCACAAATTGCTTGTATATACCTTGGTAGCTAGCATCTATCTTTCTTTCTTTTTCTGTTTCTGGATTCATCTGTTGCTTGGCTCTTTCAAAACTATCGACCATGGGCAACAAACTTTCAACAACTTCCCCTTGAATATCAGTTGTCAAAGTGAGACGATCCTTCTCAGAACGCTTTCTAAAATTATCAAAATCAGCTTTGAGACGAAGAAACTTGTCCTTCCCAGAATCTAACTCGCTTTGTGCCTCTGCAAATTTCAGGGACAAATCATTCTTCACATCATGTATCGCACAAATTGCTGCCTCCGTTTCGAAAACAATCTTCTCATCTCCATCAAGAATAGCCTTTTTGTAAGCTTGAATGAGGGTCTTCATAGCAGGCATATCTTTTGAGTCCAGTATGGTTCCTGATTTCTCTCCTTGCATTTGATTCTCCTCATCTCCATTTACTATCTGCAAAAAAAAAAGTGCTGTTATTAGCCTTACATATGTTGCTAAATGAATTCAAAACAAGTTCACAAGGAAGTCCTCACTTCATACTTTTATGTAATCGCGATATTAAGCCATTTATCATGTGGCCTTGGAATCTCAAAAGCAGGTAACGCCGAGATGCCAGACGCCTCTAGTAACCCTAGAGATCACCACTTATGGGAACCTGGCTTTAAAACCAGCCAGAGTGCCTCTAGGAATCCTCAAATAGAGAATTGTTGACAAATACTAGGAATCACCAAATTACCAAGTTGATGCTGGACGACCGTTTCAGACATTGAATGGAAAAAAATTCTGTTCCTCCATCAGACATCAGAGACCGATATGTTGAACAGGGGAAAAGAACATCACCCGCTAAGTTGCATATGGCAGTGATCAATTACCCATTCACAATTTGAGGTTTGAACACATACCGGAGTCCAAACTGTTTCAAAAGTAACAAAAGCAGACACCAACCCTTACCTATCAATGTCTTCTTAACCCAAAACTCATTTATGACCAAGAAAACTCCACGAAAATCAAGAAAGAAACCCGCACTCATCACAAGAATACACCGAAAAACTGATGAATGGAAAATCTTGCTAAACCACTAATTATTCCATAGGTTAACATCTCAAGAACTGTCGCTATTTGGTTCACACCTGAATTCTTTATCCTAAAAACTCAAGACTATCAAAAGACAGTCAACAAGTCAGACTTACTCCCAATTTTTATAGCTACCTCGAACCAAGTATGGTTAACATAATTCATCAGATGTTCATCTATCAGAGCAGCATCTCCTTTTGTAGCCTCCACAATCAATGACACATCCAAATACATCAAAAGAGTTGGAAGCGCAAAGAAGCTACGCTAAAGAAGGGGATAGCAGTGGCACCTTTTGATCGGAATCGGCGACCTTGGTCGCCGAAAGGAACGACCTTCGGGGGATCTCGACGGCGGGGAAGGTCCTCCACGGCGAGATGAAGCTCCGATGACTAGAACTTCGCTGATTAATGGGGAAGGCTAGGGTCGTGGTCGTGGTGAGGGACTTGGAGGGAGGAATGCGAGAGGGGGCGAAGGAGAGGGAGTGGTTGGACAGCGCGGCCGCGACGGCGGGGGCCATCGACGGGGATATGTGCCGCGGTAGCCGCTGGTTAGGCTTCTGATGTGGTTTCGGGGCCTTTTAGAAAGGAAAAGGAAAGGAAAAGCCCGGGGGTACCTTGTTATCGAGTCCGAGTCGACTCGATGGACTCCTCTAGAAGTGGGGGCTGCGGCGGCTGCGATGGAGTGGTTCGACTCCATCAAAATCCAACTCCACTCACTCAATCAATCAAAATAAGACTTTAATGGCAGTCGAGGCACTCCAACTCAACCAGGAGCTATCCCTTATTACAGTAGGGTAATGACTCTAGTCAGTAGTCACCCCTTATTATTACATGGACCAGCCCTGAAGCCGTAGCTCTAATAAGATAAGGGGGATTTGTCAGAGGGTGCGTCTATTTACACCGCCCAAATGACTAATGACACCGTCCAAATTTTTTTTCAATAATACCGAAAATACCCTTCATATCAATGTCTTAAATACCCCTCTTAAATAGTCAAATGTCTTTTTTCATCCTTTTTCTTCATGTTTTTGCTAAGGACACAACCATGGATATCCCGTTATAACTCTCCATCATCTCCTTTCCTCTAAGCCCTAACGAACAATGTCTCCATCGCCTCCATCACCACCTCCATCTAATCTAGGCGAAGCTCCATCATCTTCCTACATTGTCTTCCTCCCCAACCTCCCACTATCCATCTAATCCAGGTGAAGCTCCGAGAAGACCTACGGGAGAAGGTACTCGAACTAGAGAAAATGCTATGGGACGCAGTGGTCGGAGGGAACGCCTCTGGAGAAGAAGCATATGGAGAAGACGCCTCTCGAACGGCTCTGGTACTCGTTTTTCTTTCCCATCGGCATAGTTCGGTTTTTAAAAACCGAAATACTATTTTGTTTTGATTTTTAAAAATCGAAACAATACGGTTTTTAAAAATCGAACTTATGATCTATTCAAAGCAGTATTCGGTTGTATGTCTGGTTTTTAAAAATCGAACTTGTAAAAGTATGTTCGCTTTTTAAAAGTCGACTTATATTCGGGTTTGAAAAAGTGAACATAAAACAAAGGTTCGGTTTTTAAAAATCGAATATTTGACTGTAAGGGTAGTTAAGTCAGAGTAGGAAAAAATAGACGGTGTAGATAACATTTTTGTTGGATTTCAAAATAACATGTGGCGTAGTTAGAAATGACGGTGTCTTTATGCATTTGAGCGGTGTAAATAGACACACCCTTTGTCAAATGGTTTATTATTAGAGACCAATTTATTATTTAGTCCCCCACCACCACCATCCCGTCCGTCACAAATCGCGTTCAATCATCTCCCAGATTCATTAGATCACGTCCAATCATCTCCCCGAACTCGCCGCCATCCGATCCATCCCGTCCAATCATTTCCCCGACACCGTCATATCCAGATCTAGATCCACCGCCGCCGCCCCCACCTCCAGATTCATTGTCTCCGTCGCCGTGATCCGAACCTCCGACACCCTCCCATCCTCCGTGCTCCCCATCCTCCGAGTTCCTTCGCCACGGATCCACACCTCCGCTGCCCTCTCCTTTCGTCCGTCGCCGTTCCCTCGCCCTCCTATCCTCCAAGCTCCATCCCAGCTCCATCCGAGCTCGCCGCGGATCAGCACCTCCATCCCCGCTCGCCGGCGTCCGTCGAGAGGATGGAACTTTTCAATTTTGTTTTTTTTTTTAAATTACTTTTGTGGTTTCTTTTTGTTTTTTTATAGTAACTTTCCAATTTTATGGTACTTTTCTTTTTCTTTTTTTTTACCACAAAAAAGATGAGCCTATGCTACTAGTAACTTTGGTAGTTACTTTTCATTTTCAAAAAGTAACTATCAAACAATTGGCATAGAAAATAACTTGCAATATCAATTTTCAAAAAGTAACTATCAAAGAAAACAATTATACACAATGGAAAGTAACTACCAATTTTTATAAAAAATATGGTGGTTATTTTTCAGTTTTGATACACAATGGAAAGTAACTACAAATTTGTGCAAAAATCAGCTAAAAAAATGTTGATAGTTATTTTTTAATATTGTAAAAATATGGTAGTTACTTTTCAATTTAGGAAAATATGGTAGTTACTTTTCATTTTATAATTAAAATATTTAAATATTAAAAAATATTATGAAAAATATTTATTTGTAGTTACTTTTAAATTTTGTAGTTACTCTTCATTTTTGTTTTTCAATTTTTGTAAGGGAATATCACTTTCTAAAAAGAGATTAAATGCCTTAAAAACTTCTAAATGGACTAGAGAGTAAATAAGTTCTCCTGAATGAACTATTCACAAATTTCCCGACAATATAATGATAAAGGTTTAGCTAGCACGAAGAATGGAGTCAGACTCGTCACACGTTGCAATTGATATTTTAGGCAACCGAAGGTTTATCCCGAGGAGCTGGTGAGGCAGGTGTGGGCTAAGGTTTTGGGATTTGATTATGTTTTGTTCAGGTGAGGGGCCAGCTGGTTTGTTTTAGTTTTGTAGGTAGTTGTTTGTAGTTTTTAGCCTAATGGTTCAACTGTTTTTTTTTTAGAAAAAAAAGAAAAGAAAAAGAAAAAAAAGGAGAATGGAAATTAGGAGATAAATATGAGTTTCCTCTCTTGGACTAATCTTATAGCATTTTATGTGGGATTGGTCATATGAGAGGATTTGGAATTCAACTTGATGAGATTAAATCTCATCTTAAATCAGTAAAAATCTGTACACTCACATAAGGATAATGCTTCCCACAAAGCCGGCAAAGTTGGAGACTGGAGTAGTCTTCCAAAATCTCAACTCAAGAATACAAAGAAGCAAAAAATCTTAATATCATAAACGTGGACCCATCAACAGGACAATTTTGGTGTGATGAAGAGTGCTGAATTAGTAAGAAATTCCATACCAATATGTTTGATTAGCAAGAAATTCCATACCAATATGTAGAGAATACCCAAAAAGTTACCAAAATATCTAACAATCAAACAACAGCTAAACTAATGGTCAAGCCGCCAAGCTTAACCATCAAACTTCAAATGTCATACAGAAAAGGTGTTTAAACACTCGTTCAAAAAAAGAGAGTTAGTTGAGCAATCAATAAAGAAATCTCAAATGATTAGTCCGCACCATCAGTTTCTTTGGTGGCTTCATCAGCCTCAACACTAGGTATCTGGATAGTGACACCAAACAGCCGAATAGAACTTCCACTGTCCTTTTGACGGGGATTCTGTTCGACGCTGCTGCTGCCCTGGTTTTGTGGTGACAGGTTCTCTGATTGAAATGGACCTACGTTATTCACATCACTCGTAGAAACATCGAGTATGAAGTTGTGCGGACGAGATATATTAATGCTATAATGCCTGGCTCCCTGCATTCCAGCAACAGGAAATGTATCAGAATTGGAGCTTGATGCCCCCCGTATGGTGATATCAGATCCTACACTTGAAAAGAACATGTTTCCATCACTGTTCGGCTGAGATCCAAGAACCGCCATAGTTCCTGTTGAATCTAAGGTTGGTTCCACTTGCCATGGATTCACATAGTGCACATTCTGACTTTGCCCATCAAAGGACACCTGACAAAAACAAAGGTTAAAGAAAACTGCTCAATGTTGAGCACAAAAAAGAAAAAGAAAAAACAGAATGCATCCATACTATTAAAAGTAATTCCAGCTCCATTCTGCTGCTGTCTGCTTAGAATCATAAGAGGAGTATAATTGTAACACTCAGCTGAAGAGGTGATGCAAGTTATGTGGAGGGAAGAAAGCTAAAGCTAGATTATTGAATTGCAAGTAGTCTCATTGAAAAAAAGTACTCCAGCTGAGGATAAAAAGGGGCATCTTATAGCAACAAAGCATGACCAAGACAGAATCAAAGAGTACAAGAAAAAACCACCAAGGAATAGAAAAGAAACGTGTTTTATGGAACAAATTAAGTTTTGCCACCAGTAAGTAAATAAATGCAAAGGCACTTTTTTTTTTTTTTTTTGATGAGATGAATGCAAAGGCACTTGAAGTGTAAAGAATCCACAAAATCATCCTGTGGTCTGTGATTTGTCTTCCTCGTAACAAAGTAGTATCTGTAATCCTATCTCAATGGCAAATGTCTATGTCAAGAAACCGAATATTAGCATCGTCAGCGCGGAAAAAAAGAAGAGAAAAACAGCTTAAGAAAACCAAATATTAGTTTTAAGTTGCAGGAAGAAAAAAAAAAATCTCCAATGATGGAGATTTTTTTAAAAAAGGTAAGTCACAATGGTTCAAGTCAGCGAGACTAATATCATTATCTAAGGGTGAGTATTCGGTAAATACAAAACCGAAATATCGAAATACCGAAATTTTTTTTGATACATTGATTTAAAAACAGAACCGAACCGAACTAATTCGGTACACTAATTTAAAACCGAATCGAATTCATGTAAAAATCGAACCGAACCGAAAAAAATCCGAAATAATTCGTAGTTATTTACTCTACGATATAAAGCCGAACCGAAATAAGATATATAATTTTAAAATTTTTGGTATTTACCAAATTTTAAAAATAAAACCCGAAACCAATCCGATATCGAATTTTTGACAAAAAAAAACCCGAACCCAACCGAATATATTGAAAAATCGAACCGAATTGTTCAGTTTGGTTGGTTCAGTAGAACTTCGGTTCGGTTTGGTTCATCCATGTCATTAATATGCTACAGTATTTCCAAAAAATAAACAAACAAATAACATCCAAGAACAACAGTACTACTACTACCACAGAATACAAGAACAAAACCCAATTAGTTGCAACCAAGGTAACAACACATAATTATTGGAGAAGCTAACCAAAGAACTCCTAACATGGAGATGGGAAAGGGGTCAATGAGGTTTTAGTACCTGAAGCATTCGCCATGGCGACTTGGGCCAGAGGTCCCCGTCGTGAGCCACGACGCTTGACACCGTTCCGTGGAGCCACGTCTTCCTGTGCAGGTCCTCCGACTCCAGTGGCATCTTGACCCTCATGGCGTTCCACGCCACCATCATCGCCTTGTCCACCTCCGCCCGCGGCACCACGAACTCCGGCAGCCCGAGCTTGGGGTAGTACATCACCTCGAATGGCATCTCCATCTCCGCCCTTCTCACTGCCTCCACCACCGTATCCGCCGGAACCCTCCCTCGACCACTGCCCGAAGCGCCCTCTTGTATGCGATCGCCGCCCCGAGGCTGCTCATCTCCCATTGGCACGTACACGCTGGGCAGCGCGGCAACGGGGCGTGAGGCGCGGCGCAAACCCACGAAGCGCTCATCGAAGCGGTTCTTGATAAAGACGATGGTGTCTCCTGCGACGAGCTTCTTATCGTCGACGAACTTGCTCCACCCGGTGGTGAGTATGTGCCGGAGCGGTGAGCCCCGGTAGACGTGCCGGAACTTCCACTCCCTCCCGTGCACGTCCTTCATCGCAAGAATCTGCAACGGGGTTTCCCCCGCCAAATCCAGCGGCGGGAAGACGTTCTCCGCGCAAAACCTCGGCACCGAGAACCCCCCTCCATTGTTCGCATCGCTCCGCGTCAAGACCTTGGCAGCGCTCACCACGCCGCCGTCCGCCGGCTCCTTGCCCAACGAAATCTTCTCCTGCCCGAACGGCCCGCGGGGATCGAGGTTTATCTGAGCGAACACCTCGTCGGTCTCGGCGTTGGCGAGGAACTGCACGCCGGCGACCCTCGCAGGTGTACATGGGCTGGGGAGAGCCTCGGCGCTGCCGCGGAGCCGGGAAGGGTCTGGCGGGGACAAGGCATGCTCGATGTGGCCCTGCGGGAAGTAGTAAACCAAGGACCCCACTGGCGGGACTCTCGCCGCCGTTCCGGCGCAAGCTCTCCATACGTGCACATCAATAGATCGCCGCACCTCCTCCGACGCTATCACCGACGAACCTTTTGTCGCCATAGTTTAATAAATTTTACTACAAGATCAATAATATTGTAAAACAAAACAATAAACTTCGTAAGAAACCCACCTTCCGTCATCCTTTGAGACTTTCTTTCTCTCTTTAATCTCACCTTGAGGACAATTGTATTTGTGGAAGACCAGGGCCCCAATTTATAGCTGCGTGCGTGTCCATCAGAATTCTAACTCAAGTATGACTGGAAATAAACTCTTCTTCTTGATTCAACTCTATCTTTTAGTTGAACAAGGACTTGCTACAAAAAAACCTAGTCCTAATTAACCCAATTATATATAATTAGACTATATTAAAAACTTGAATCCATGCACTTGAGAATGAACAAAATCTTTATAGAAACAAGAGGAAAGAGCCGAACTGCACCTCTCCCGACTCTGATCTCCTCCGGCGAGAGCCCCTTGGCCGGGACTATTACAACAACGGCGCGAGGAGTAGAACAAAGGGTCGACGGTGCGCGCCGTCCCCCAGGGTTAGAAAACGGGCGCGGAAAATATAGGCTAGAGAGACACCGGTATATACTAACATCCCGGTAAATACTAACATCCAGTGTCCTTAACGTTAACAATGAAGAAGGGATATTTTAGTATCATGGTCATATATATCCTTTCTTAAACGTGATTAACTTAAGAGTTAATGATTAATAGAATCACGAAGGAATATGCTGGTTGTATTTCATCCAATTACTTCGGACACTTCGAGTTGGTAATTTGAAATTTAAATTTTAATAAATTTAGATGAGTGCTATCTTGACACAAACTCTCTTATGCGTACATCCATTAAGATTATCATGTTGAACCGATATGCATTGGTTAATCAGGAATTTCATTTTGGTGGCAGCAAATTTAAAAATTAAAATTAAAATTATTATTTTATTTAAATATAAATTAAAATAGTTGATGTAATATCACCTCATTACAATTGATAAATTTTGTATAAGAAATAGAGAGACCACAAAAAAATGCCTAATGGTGGGAGGGCCGCCGCCAAAATCCAAATAAAGGGAGAGAGAGACTTAATTTTAATTAAGAGAGTTAGTTTTAATTGGGTAATTGAGATTGCGTGGACTCCCTGGGAGAGAGTTAATTGAACATTTAATGTTGGAGTGGAGGGGGCAAAAGGTTGCATTTGAATTTTAAAACTTGATTTTTTTTAGATACCCTAAACACTAATGTTAACAATGGATTTTAAAAATAGTAGCTGTCTTAGAGCACCCACATCAGCCACCCTAAATGCCTCCCTACCCCATTTTAGGGTGGAAAATATAGGGTGGTTGATGAAAAGAGGGTTGCATCAGCTTCCCTACAGCCACCCTAGAATAGAGGAAATGAACAGTGCTCCCCTACATGCGGGGGAGCATTGTAGCACTCCCTATATATTAATTAATATTAAAAAATACGGTGAGGCATGTGATATACCGAGCGTCCTCCCTTCACGATCTTGGTGAGCAGTCTCGCGAAGAGCGCGTCACTGCGACGCTTGCCAAGGGCTAGTGACGGCATCGTGGGTGAGCACAATGTTGATGGCGAACTTGGACGGTGGCAGCGCCCAAGCTTTGGCGAGCGAGCGCCGGCGAAGGCCGTGCTCGAGCTTGCAACGGTGGTGGCGACAGCTCGAGCTCCACGGATGGCGCTGGATCGGCCAAGCGGCGGTGGCGAGATCTCTGGGAGATCTTGTTGCTTCGGCAACGACTCCACGCCGAGATGCCCGTGCGATGACGCGATGCCGACAGCAACTAGCGTCAGCGAGGGCGTCACGTCGAAGGAGGCGGTGGCGAGGGGGACCTCCGGCGATGGTGGTCGCGCCTAGATTGGCGGCGGTGGTGCTAGGATGGTCGGCGGCGACCCAACCTTCGCTTGGGGTTTTCGTGAGGTCGAAGAAGGAAGGGGGAGGTAGGAGATGAGAAGTGATGGGTTTGGGTCCATGGTGGATTCAACCTGACACATGATGCTTAAGATAAGTCTTAGGCTGTGTTTGGTTGCATGACGGGAGAGGTAGAGGGAGAGGGAGTGGGAGAGGGAGAGGAGTGGAGAGGAATGAGATTGCCATCGTTTGTGTTTGGTATGACCATGGGAGTGGGAGAGGGAAAGACGTTGTTTGTGTTTGGTATGACCAAATTAAGATGGGAAAGTACAGGAATGATATTGAAGTTACTAATATACCCCTAAATCTGATGGCTATAATTAGATCTTTTAAAAGACACATAATTTTTAAGAGGGGTATTTTAGTACTTTTCTTTACGTTGACCAAAACGGGGGGAAAGGAAACAGGATTCCTCCCAATTTCGGGAGGAGTCCGGTTTCCTTCCGTCATGGGAGAGCTCTGGAGAGGGAGTCGCATCTCCCGCGCTTAAATGCCAACCAAATGCGACGGAGGGAGTTGTGACTCCCTCTCCCACTCCCTCTCCCATGGTCAAAGGGGTAACCAAACACAACCTTAAATTTTTTTAAGACTCGTTTAGCTTAATTATAGATTTAAGCATTTTAAATGATGTGTAAAGGAAATATATTAAATAACTTGAAGCAGAAATCTTGATGAAGAGTATATGAATATGTAATTTTTGTTCCACAAAATGTCTTAAACTTGATGATTTGCATCTTGGTGAGAATTCAAATTGCTATGGAAGACAAACATGTTAGGTGGATTAGAGATGAGCTTGAGAAATGAATGGATCTACTTATATTGAGAAAATATGACCGTTGAAACTATTATTGATGGACAGCTATTTTAAAAAAAAAAATCATTAGAAATATAACTGTTCGAATACGACTGTTGGAGATTTGATTGAAATATAGCTATTGGAAATATGACTGTTAGAATATATTTGTTAAAATATGACCGTTGGCGATATAGCTGTTCAAAATATGACCGTTAGAATTTTATGAATGGATTTCAAGTATTTAATTAATAGAACTATTGAGATTAAATTATATATTATTCATTCTATATAATTTAATTAATAGAACTATTGAGATTAAATTATATATTGTTCATTATATATAACTAGTATTCACCTGTGACCATGGCACAGTTTTTAGTTATTCTTAATATAAAATTTTAACAAACTCCCTGTAGTTTGTTTGGTTAGACGGCTGTGTTGACCCGTAGGTGGTCCAGGGTTCGAAAGTTGGTCATAGCTTTTTGTTCACTGCCACCATAAAACATAGCCAATAAAATAAAATATAAAATAAAACATTATAAGTCTAACTTAGGGTATATAAAATAAATATAAGTCTTTGCATATTGCATAAGATAATATTAATAGAACTTAGGTTGATATGAATTAATGCAGGTTTATATAAAGCAAACTTAGAGAATATATATAAAGAAACTTAGGGGATATGAATTAATGCAGGTTAACCGTTATTGCTCCTTATAAGGTTGATTGAATTAATAGAACTATTGTGATTAAATTATATATTATCAAAGTTTAATTTTGTAATATAATACAAATTCTATAATTATATGACTGTCAAATAATAAATGAAGAATAGAATATGAAAAGAAAGATGGGGGAATGAGTATTTTAATGATGTAGGGAATGGTTTAGGGAAACTGATGTGGGGTGTTGTAAATAGGGAAGCTGTTAAAATAGGGAAGTAATATATGTTGGAGTATTTTAGAGAAGATAGATAGGGAAGCTGATGCGGATGGCCTTAGATCCCCTTGGATGCATAGGCAACAAGCCACGTAGCTAACTGCAGGACCATAGGCCCAACCCTGCATTGATGCAGGTGGATATAATTGTTCATTTAATTTTTGGAGTTGGTTTTAGGATTTTTAGTATAATTTTACGCTAAAGTAGTATCTTAGTTTTAGTATCCATCATTTTCACGTCAAAGATTTGCTTTGATGAGAAAAAAATGCCACAATTATTTATTTGTGATTGGTTTCTTATCAATTTAAGTTTTTGAACATGGTATCAGAGCACTTGTACATGTGAGTTAGGACAAGTTTAATCAATTTTGGTTGTGCGATGAGAATTATGTATTTAGATTAGACTAATTTTAAATCATTGATTGATAGATTTTAACTTATATGAGTTCTTGATATGACAAAAAGATATGTTAAAAAACTGGTTTTTGATGTGTACATACAATGATAAATTCATTTTAGCATTAGAACATATTCTAAGCTCTTGTATGATAAATTATGTTCTAATACAATGTAATTTTACCAACCATCCCAAAAAATCGGCCTCTTAGAAAAAAAAACAAAATTTAATATAACCAGTCTAACATCCACGATCCAAATTAACAAGTTGCAAATACAATTTAGTTTTGATAAAAAAAAAATTGGTTAAGTATGCGTCAGTCTCTTAGTTTTAACAAAATTTATAGTAATAATTAGCCATGAACTTTAGAAATATAGAATCTAATCCCTAAATCTCGTAAACTGATTCAATACCAGCCATTGTTCTTCCTCATGTATCTCTCTTTCACTCTCTCTCTCCTCCTAAATTTCTAATGGGCTCTGATTTGGGTACATGCCACGTAGGCATGTGCAATGTGCCCACCCACTTTCAAGTAAGTAACTAGCCGGAGTTCTGATTTGGGTACATGCCACGGAGGCATGTGCAAGGTGCCCACCCACTTTGGTCGCCCACTTTCAAGTAAGTAACTAGCCCTCGTCGTCATCCGATTACTTTCCCATCTAACTAACCCTCGTCAAGCCCAAGGCTTCCCCATCCACACCCTTCTCTACCCATTCCCTTCCCCGGACGTTACAGGACTCCCACCCAGCGTTGAGACCCTCGGCGCCGTTCTTCGCACCATTGCCCTCTCCTCACCCCCCCTCCTTCGCCCTTCGTGAAGCTCATCGTCGCCCTCTCCTCACCTCCCGCCTCCAGGCGTCGAGAACTGCGCCGTTGCCCTCTCCTCACCTCCCTCCTTCGGTCGTCATGAAGCTCTAGATTTGTTCATGCGTGATGATCTCTTGGAGCTCTTCTCTAGTAATTGGCACCTTTTCTCTTTTTTGGCTATGGCTTTTTCTAGTTGCTGAGCTTGGATCGGGGTTTTGGGGGGTTTCTATGTTGATTTTGAAGAGCTTTGGTCGATTGAGTTGGTTTGGTGGATTGATGGTCGGATTTTGTTCGATTTGAGTGGGTTCTCTCAGATGGGGGATTTTGAGAGCGGAAATTTGGATTGTTTTTACTAGATCTCTTTCGTTGGAGAAGTTTTTAGTGGTTGAAGTTTTCTTGGTCGCGATAATTATTTCTTTCTCTTTTCTAATCCACAGATGATGGTATTCTCGTATAGTAGGTCGTTTTTATGGCCATAAGGCAATCTTTTTTCCTTTTTATTTGAGAAATAATGGTTGACAGAGCCTTTTATGCATTTCACTGTTTTTTTACTAGTAAATGTGTTTTTTTTTATGAAATTCCAAAATAAGAGTATTGAGCAAGAGATTAGACGAGAGCTGATGCCTTCTTTTTCGGAGAGGAGAGGGAGAGGGTGACGACGATGGCGAGTTGAGGGCGACGGCGAGGCTAGGGCTTTTCCTAGGGCTTTTTAAGAGAGGGGGAGAGGGTGACGGAGAGAAAGAGGGAGAGGGTGACGTCGAGGGCGAGTTGAGGGCAATGCCGACGGCGACGGAGAGGGAGAGGGTGACTCCGACGACTCGTTGAATGCGACGGCGACGACTCGTCGAGGGCGACAACGAGGCAAGGGGGATGGGATTGGCGCTAGGGATTGGGATGGGGTTGGATCGGATCCCCCACTTTAAACCCGGTAACACGTCATCATGTGTAGTGTATATGGCCCCACGGCCATGTACACAAATCATTTTCCATTTCTAATCAGTCAGGTAATCCACGTCATCCAAAATCCTCGAGTCACACGCCACCCAACCATGTCTCTCTCTCCTCTCCTAAATTTCTAATCAGTCAAGAAATCCACGTCGTCCAAAATCCTCGAGTTAAAGCTCCACCCAACCATGCTACATGCTTCACTTTCGCAATCTACATATAGACGGCGTTCCAGAGCCTTCCAACAATAACCCATGAATCCCAACCGTCCATCTCTGATCAGACGGGCAGATATCGTTTCAGCGTCGACTTTTCCGTTTTCGGCGTTCTGGCTATCCGTCGGCTCAGGATAAATTATTTCAACGAATTCGTCCGCTGACGAACAGAGAGACACGGGGTGAGAGAGAAGCTCAGGGTGCTTCGGTAAAGGATCGAAGCATCGATACCACCCGGTTTCCATGGCTTCAGGTATCTATTGTTCTAGTAGTGGATCGAATTGGCTTTAAATTGGGGATTTTAGGTGAATTCTATGACCAGATGATGTCTGTTTGGGGATTTAATACGAAATTTTTGTTGAAATTAATTGTTTATATGCTCTAATGGTAGTCAAGTTTGTGTTTTTGTACATTTTCCTGTCATGTATATACTTTGGCAGCTGGATTTGATATGCGTTTTTGGTAGTTATGGGGATTCACTTTGGAATTCGTGCAAAAGATGGTATCTTTTATTCGATTCGAATGGGTTTCTGTTAGCGGATCGCATGATAGCTCACTGTCCTTGTTTCGGAGTGTGGATTTTCTCAAGGGGATGAATTCTTAAAACATGATACTTGTCGATGCTTTTGCATGTTGGAAACCACAAAGTAACACGTAAACGGGCGAAAAGAGAAAACCTGTCTGTTGTATGGATTCAAAGTCATCTAGGCTTTAAGCAGCTTGGTTATTGTGGATATATGGGATAGCTGCTCCAAGAAACCCTGTATATCTTGTCCGTCAAATGTCTATAACTTCGGATGGGAATTGCATCCGTCGGATCACTTTTTTTCTTCTGGCTAGGATGAATGAAATCATGTGCTGAACCATCGTAATTTTTGACAGTTAATGCAAAATAGCCGCCTATTGTATAGAACCTGTACCATGGTTGTCAGAATTCAAACCATGTACTCAGATGATATTCCATGTGATATTCGGTAATATTTCATGCTCCATTCGCTAATCCATTTGTCTGTTTCTGCAGACATTTCACTGTCACTTCCTTCGGAAGTTAGTGCATACTCTCGCTTCAGTAGCTTGCAGTTCATGGGAACAGACAGACCTTGGCTGAGTAAGTGTTTAACTATCTGTACAACAGTTTGATCAATATTTTTAGTTCCTATTGCAGTCTTTTCTAGTTCCTCACTAAGTTATAGGGCTTGCCACATGTGTCACCGGTTCTAATTTCATGTAGTCTAATGATGTTTCCTCAATATCTTCATATTTTTTGTGGGTCTTTATTCATTGTCATTGATATGATGAATATTGCTTAACTCTTGCACATGTTTCTGTTTTTCTTGTTCAGATCTGTATGGCAACAGGATTCGACCTATTGCCCCTTTTGGAAGTGCAAGTAGTAAACCTTTTGATGATCCAGCTCTCATACATCGCGCTTTGCCAGACGAGCTGCTCTTTGAGGTACTTTTTTAATGCCATTTTCTTTATTTTAGTCTCTTATTTAAGAACACATGGTGTATACCCTGAAAACTTGAGAATTGCTAATGAATAGCACCTTTGAATGATCCTGCTTTCATTCTTCCTCTAGGAACTTCTGAAGTAGTTCACTTCTCTGTTTTGATCCATCAAACAACTGGGTTTTTCTCCTTTCCTGTACCATCCTATTTATTCACTCAGCATCCTTTATTTTTTCAACACTAATTTGATCTATCTCAAGTTGTTTCCTGTTTTTGTTATCAGCTAATGGTTGATGGTTGTATATTTGAGTTTTGATCGCTTATCATAAATTCTTTGCTGTGAACAAAACTTTATTTCCAACAACCTTCCACAGGTTTTTGCACGAATGAGCCCATATAGTTTAGGAAGGGCAGCTTGTGTATGTCGAAAGTGGAAATATACTGTTCGCAATCCGAGTTTGTGGCGCAATGCTTGCCTGAAAACTTGGCAGGTAAGGGTAATGATAGGGGTATTTGTTATTTCTCTGCAATTCCCTACTCCTGTCTGTAATATTGTGTTGAAGCCTTAAAAACTTTTGTCTGTGAAGTTGTCTGGAGCATTGACAAATTACGAGACTGTGAAGTCCATGTACGAGGGTTCTTGGAGGAAAATGTGGATACTTAGACCAAGGATTCGTACTGATGGTAATTTTTCCTTGATGGAGAGTGAAGTTTGCCAGCCTAAAGTTCTGGTTGACTGCAATAACTATCATATGTGCTGAATTTGTAGGTTTTTTTAATTGCAACAAAGATGCACCTATGTGAAATTGCAAGTTTACGTGTTGAAAATGCTATCTTCTTGGCTTGACTTAATTGGCTCTATCTTGGTGAAGAATGGTCATTCACCATGCATGTTTTCATGAATTCAGACCCGGATGTGTGCATTACTAGGAACCTTATGTTGTCTTCATCATGGATTGCCGTCCCGGTGGCACGCGCCGTGCCGGCAGCCTGCTGGCACGGTACGTGCCGCCGGCATGGATGCGTGCCAGACCGGCACGCCCCCGTGCCATTCTCCTTTTTCTTCCTCCTCCTCCTCCTACTTCTTCTTCTTCTTGGCACGATACGGGGGGTTTTCGATGCCGCTAACCCCCTGGCACGGTACGTACCGGGCGGCACGCACAGTGCTGGACCGGCACGGAAATCCATGGTCTTCATGCTTGAGTAACTTAACAATGCAAGTCTGTATATCTAAAACAGCTGGGGAATTATACTTGTACTTTACTTCACAACTTTTTTGACGGGAAGTGGGTGATTCATGGCACTAACACAGATGGGAGATTGCCAAAGTTATTTTGCTCTTTATTGGTACATACTAACCTATAATAACGGTTAGGTTCGAAAATATTAGTTTTCGAATTTTTTATGCACTCAGAATCCTGGACATTTTTTAACATGAATTTCTTCTGATGACATTTGGGTTATTCGGATTCACGTTCCAACAAGATTAATTTACACTATTATGTAGATTATTCATCTTTTTACACAGCGTCTCAAGTGATTAGTGAAGTTTAGATATCTATCAGGCTTGTGATCTAACTCGGCCTCTCTATGAATTTTCAGGTCTTTATGTTAGCAGGAACACTTATATTCGTGCTGGAGTTGCGGAGTGGAGAGTTACGAATCCTGTGCATGTGGTATGATACCTCCTCTTGGTAGATTTATTTGTGTGTAAAAAAGACCTTTTGCAGCACAATTTGAACTACTTTTAGGAAAATTAAAGATTTTAGAACTTGATTAAGAAAATGAATGCGTTGTTGGTTAGTGGTGGTTGGTACCAATTAGCAGGTTAAAATGTAGGGTTACAATGATAGAAGAGAATAGCTAGTGTGTTGAAGCTTTTCTCAAGTCCATAATGAGATAATTATTGGTCCGCTGAGCTGGTTATATGTTTCTAATTCTAGATTTAGGAGTAGTTAAGATCCTCCGAGGATGTCCAGGGTAAATGTTCTGTGCATAATTCTCCATTTCAATTTCTCTTTACTATTTATATGTTGTGCATTTTAGGTCTGCTACTACCGGTATGTGAGATTTTATCCAAATGGGAAGTTCCTTTACAAGGTTGGATTTCTCAACTGGTTAATATGCTTTATTTAATTAAAGAGCTCCGATGTTTTCAGGCATAATATTCTGATACTGTGTAGTACTGGACTGCTAGGTATCTCCACAAAAAGTTAAAGAAGTGGCAAAATGCATGAACTTCCGCACATATAGGGCTGCTAGTGTGTATAAGGGTTGCTATACACTAGCTCAAGACCAGGTATGTATTTGAAATTTTGCAGTTTTCCCTGTCTAGTCTGTTCAACATCTTCATTGTGGATAAGTGCCGTTTTGAACCCTTGTTGCAGAGTGAAAGTTCTCCTTATGCTGATTTTTATTTTCATGATTGTCTGTTAATGTGCAGATTGAAGCTTCTATTCTGTATCCAGGCCTGCGTCGTACTCTTCTAAGGATTCGCTTGAGGTTTTGTTCACTACAATATCTTACACTATAGGATTGGCTATTCTTTTTTAACTATAATTCATCTCTTAATCCAAAGGTGCTTCTTCCACCACTAGATGCGGTTTTATCCGCAGCTCGGCTTCAGCTCGGCTTTTCTTGTTATAATTACTTCTGTTGCCGATTGCAGTTCTAATCGAATTTGGTTGCACATGACAGGGTGAGGGGAACAGCACCAGGTGCAAACAATAGATTGGATCTTTTAAAAATTGTCACCACTGGAGTGAACGACAATGAATTAAACGATGATGAAAATGACATGCTTGGAGACGGATGGCAGGAGGACGAGACACATAACCCTGATGTGCCTGCTATTTCACATAAAAGGGGATTGACGCCCTTTGTTTTTGTACCTTTTGAGGAGGTAATGGTTCTTTGTCTACATGGTATTAAGTTGGTGGAGATGTTATCAATTGCAATTTGCCTTAAGAGTTGAACACATTAAACACCCTCCATCCATTTTATTCCATGTCTTTCCTTCGTTCTTCTCAGCCTTGTTTTTTTAAATGCTGGTCACATTTCATCACCAGGCTTTGCACGCATTCTGTGGAAGTGCATATGTTCTAAGCTTCACTCATTTTCCACTTTTTTGATCCTAAAAACCTTGCGCCTTCAGTCTTCTTTGATTTCTGTTTCTGTAAGGCATGTGTTAGCTTTTGATTCTTTTATCTCATTTTCTTCTTTCAAAGTGCATCTATGCCCTTCCATTTTTTCTTAGGATACTTGACAAAATCATTGATAAGGATTCTCGCTTTTTAATGCGCCAAAACAAATAGGGAATTCTTTGATGGAAGAACCTGCAATTTGTCTTATATAACTATTTTTGAAGTTTTTTTTTTGTTTCTGCTCTTTGAAATCTTGGGTTGCACGAAGCACTCAAACTTCTTACAGCGTGGAACTCTGAACACCAGTGTTTCTTCTGCACATCTTACAGGTGGAAACATCAGTCCTGAATCTTCCAGTGGACAAGATGGATTACTTTGTTCCTGGCTGATGATTTAGAGTGTTCGTTGTTCTGTGTAATATATCCATGTACAACTTTTCTATCATGTATTAATGTATCCATATGCAGTCTTTGCGCTTGTGCCCTTCTTGTGAGCCCACCAAGTCTTCATTCCCTCCTCGACGTTCCCTGCACAAGGAACCTATGCATCCATCTGGGGTGCTCCTCTAGATTTTATAGTTTTCAGGCTCCAGTTCTGTCAAAAGTTTAGTTCCTGCTGCTATATGCCTAATGTACAGGGTTTGTTTATTGATCACATAAATGTCGGAATGTTATGTATACAAAAAATTTTATTTTACAATATTGTCACATATTGTTCCATTTTTTGTTTTCAATAATAGTGACAAATCTGAACAATTATAGACTTGCTGCTCTTATTATGGACTGGAAAAAACTTAAGACAATTGTTTCCATATTTTAAACATCATTTATTTCAACCATCTATTACATATAATTTTCTCTCTCTCTCTACATGGAGGATTTGGGTTCCTCTGGATCGGCGAGGACGATGGAGTTCCACGCCGGGTTCTTCGGGAGGTACGTGTCCTGCAACAAGATCTCAATTAGAAAAAACCCTAACGCAATCAATCGATTACTATAGAGGGATTACTATAGAGGGGTTTGGGGATTTGGGCATACGGAGACGTAGGAGCAGGAGGGGATGACGAGGAGGGAGTGGCGTTGGGCGTGGTCGAAGGCGGCGTCGCAGAGGAGCCCAGCCATCCCCATACCTCGCTTGCTCCTCGGGACGTACGTGTGGGCCATGTCCATCGCCGTTCGCCTCTCCTTCTTGGTGTCGTCGTCGGCTCTGGCGACGGAGGTGGGGACGAGGACTTCCCGGAGGTGATATTGGAGGAAGGCCTCTTTGTCCTCCGTCTCGAACCTCCCCGCCTTCTCGTTCCACACGATCGTCGCCATTGCTGCTGATGCTGCTGCTTTCTTATTTCTTACGCCGCTTTGTGGTTTATACTCTCATATAAAAAATAAATAAAAATATCATGACTAATAAATTGTCCAACCAAAATTTGACATCTGAGGAAGAGAGATAATATGATATCGGAGAATCCACCAAGTCAAGACCTTTTCTTTATATATATTCTATTTCTCTCTCTCTCATGTATATATATATATATATTCTTTTTTATTTATTTATAGATTATATATAATTTATTATATAAAATAATATGGATTATGAGGTGCCATATAAGTCATATATGCCCACATTTGAGAACAAGGAGTCATTGGCATTTGTACCAAAAAACCACATAAACCACAAATTCGTAATCTAACTTTGCACGGCAAAAGAAAATTAAAACAGATCATATTAAACCTTTTCATCCTTCTCTATTCTCTTCATCCTGATAAATCCAAATCTAAATGCCATAAAGCAAGTGAATTGTGCCTGTCAAATTTAGCTCCCCTACTTCCTTTTGCGAACAATCTGGCTGGAAGCAAAGATCACCAAGATATAGCCCTCCTCCGAATATTGTTGAAAGCGCAGTCTCAACAACTTAAATTCCAGATCCATTCCGTTCATGACACCTGCTCGTCATGCTCATGATTCTCAACACCAAGATCACGAGGAAGACAGTACATGGCCAGCCAAATAATAATTCATGCAGTTCATACTACACTTGACAACCCTACAAGTCGAGTTTAAATGTCATTACAAAGGCCCACCTCATATACAGCAGAATCATAAGGTACAAAACATGCAAACATCTTGCTGAGCAATCGTGCTGCAGGTGAAAGTTATGGCGTATGAGCAACAAAATGCTGGTGGGGTCTCCAAGGATTTTAAAAAATGCAAACACACACGTCTGAATAATACAAAGGACATCTTTTAGAGTTCATCAGGAGCGAATCACCATAGAACATAAGACTGAAGCTTATGCTTTATAAGAAATATAACAAGGGAGCACCGAGAAAACATGAGGCCTGTTGTTTCTCTAGTCTGCCCGTGATTGACCAGCTCGGGATGAGAGGATAATACCAACAATGAGACCATAGAGGGCAAGCGCTTCGGCGAAAATGAGAATGAGAATCATTCCCACAAATAGCTTCGGTTGTTGTGCATTGGCCCTGCAATAAACATGTACCACAATAATTTCATAGAATACATCACATGTCTAAGTAGACTACTGATTTCGAGGCAACAATAATCCTAAGTTTGTCACCTATGTCATAATGTAGAACTTAAACAGACGATTCTCTAAGACCATTCACAACAGATTTCCTAACCACCTCTATCCTGTTTTGCTATGATGTCATCATGGAACATAGAGAGTTACTTTTAGCTTTATTCACTCTTAAAAATTGACACCCTCAAGCTGATGTGGCAGAGAGAAGAGATGGCGTTAATATTATTTTCTTTAATATATAGGGAATTAGGTTTTGCATTCCCTATGTTTAGGGAATGTAATGGTTTTAGGAAATGAGAGAGAATGAGTGGAAGTTATTTGTGAAGTTTTTTCACAATATTCCCTAAATTCAAGAATAGGGAGAAGGACAAGGAATTGTTGAGAATACTCTAACAACAATCATCACTTTTGTATGTAACTTTACCTTACCACCAAAGTAGGTGTTATCCTGACCTTTGCCACCAATTACCACACTGCACGGCTAGAATACCCAACTTCCTGCCCAAAGGGGCTATACCCACAGATCATGTCATCATTTGCCACACTCCGAGTTCACTATAACAGTTTATAGCGAATGTGGGTATATAAACACGATTCTTCACATCATATGCCACTGGCTTTTAACATAATCAAGGCCCGAGTAGGCATAAAAAAAGTTCTACCATCATACAATCTTGAATATTCAATTTACCCCATGATTGTATGCCACCAATCTGTTTCATTTAGAACCACCCAACTTGTTTTCAACAATCTCAATGCCACCTATTCAAAAGCATAGGCTAGGAGTATGGTTCCTCAAAAACCATTAAAACAAATGCATGAGGGCATTTCCTGAAGTTATGAACCTTCAATGCCGTCTTAAGTAGTCATTCCATGATTATAGAAAACAGCTACCCTGGGGCAAATGTACCAAGTTACTATCAAGTTCAGACACAATGACAGATGCACTTTTCCTCAAGCAGTGCCTCTAATTCTTGCCCCAAATCCCGCAGATCTTAATTTATTTCCACAACAATGCTACTCCTTAGAGGTGAACACCAAGAGGATAGAGCAAATTCTTTCCAACCATCCCACCCTCATAAGCTCCAAACACAATTAGAAAACGGAAGCTATGCAAAAAAAAGATATTGACATTCACAAACATTGTACTTATTTGACGAATGGGTTTCCCCAGAAATTCAATATAATAATCCTACGAATATAATTCTTTCACTTGTCCAAAACTAAATCTAAGGATCTACCACCAAAGCTTGTCAAAAAAACATTTTCTACTAAATCTGCTACATAACAGAGCATGCCAAAGCAAACTAAACCAAGTAGAAAAGTGAGGCTAACAAGTCATTCCTCAATCCTCCCAACTCATCAACATAAACATTGGGCTAAAAAATTAAAGCACTTTTAATGATAATCAGAAACAAAACAAAACCATCAATAAGATACACAAAAGTAAGGTAAGGAGATTGAAGACTGAACAACATGCGTATTCATGCCTTCATGTTGGGGGGATAAAACTCAGTCATCCAATGGACACCACTATCAACTCCAACCAACAACCAAGAATTTGGAAGTGTGTGATGTAGTCAGGACATATAATCACAGCATCTTTTCCCCAAATCTAAGTTCCAACTTTCCAGCACTAAGTAATGTCCCTGATCATTGTTCTTTTATTGTACTTATTTAAGGACCCATTTCTATCTATTACTTTCTATCCTTGACCTTATATTCACCAAGAAATCCAATCCAATGATCGCCTCTCAGCTAATCATGTGAAGACCAAAACTTTCACAACCCTAACCATTCAAAGTCTAAATCCTCGTCTAAAATAGGCAATTTTTCAACAATCAAGCCAAAAAATTCAAAGGACCACTCATCTACAAGAAAACAACAGGATAAATATTAGACTAGCTAATCCAGACAATAAGTCCAATGAAATCACAAATCACAAATATTTCAACCTAGGAAGAAATAGGATTTATTAGATCCAAGAGAGAGTTACCTGACGCCAGCATCGCCAACGATACCGATGGCCATGCCAGCCGAGAGCCCAGCCAAGCCACAAGCAAGGCCAGAGGAGAGGTGGGCGTATCCGTCGAAGAGGTAGTACGACTTAGCCTTGGGGTTGATCCCGGTGCTGATGATGACAGCAATGATCAACCCGTAGATCCCGAGCACTCCCGCCATGACAACCGGCACGATCGACTTCATCACCAGCTCCGGCCTCATCACACCCATCGACGCCACCCCGACCCCACTCTTCGCCGTCCCATACGCCGCCCCCATACCTAAAACCACCAGCCAAATAAATCAGAATCCATCGATCAAGACCTAAAAACAAGATCCAGACGAGGATCGTACATGAGAAGACGAGCGCCGCGGCGGCGCCAAGAAATCCGAAGAAGGGGGCGGTCTCGTCTCCGCTGAAGGCCGACATCGTCTTAATCGATCTCCGAAACCCTAACCCTCAAGCTTTCCTCTTTCGGAAAAAAATTCACGGAGAGAGAGGAAGACGAGGAGGACAAGCGAGCGAGAGGGGAAGAGATGGAGATGTGGATGGCTTACGGTGATCGGGCGATTTAGATAAGTACCATCGGATTCCAAGAAATTTACGAGTCGTACAACCGAAATGGAGATGCCTTTTGATCAAATGTAAGGGGTATTTTGGACTATATAAATGGATGTGTGTGCCGGCACCGCCGGTGATTTTATTCTTGGCTGACCGCACGATTCGAGTGATAGAGACCAGAGAGAGGAGGGAGAGAGAGACGATGGGGAGAGCGAAGCTATACGGCTGGGCAGCAGCGATCGTAATGTTCATAGTTCTAATGATCGTTACCCCTGCCATTCCTCAATCCCAAGAATACCACGACTTCGCCGATCAAAGAACCCTTTTTTTCGGTAAGCCCCCAATTCCACTCTCTCTCAATCTCTTTGTAGCTTGTTGGTGTTGTTTGTATTTCCATCTAATTGGTTATCTTTAGTGTTTTGATTTCATCATTGGTATTTTTTAGGGATTCCTAACACTCTGAATGTGATCTCCAACTTTCCCTTTCTCTTGGTGGGGATCGTGGGTCTCGTACTCTGCCACCGTGGGGACTACTTCAGATTGAGGTAGTAGATTGCTGCGCTAATACTTTATTGAAAAGATTAGGTTTTTGATTGATTAATGTTCTTAGTCTGTGCTGTTGTCGATGGGAAGCTTGCAAGGTGAGCTTTGGGGTTGGTCGTTGTTCTTCGTTGGTGTCGCGGCCGTTGCTTTCGGATCCTCCTACTACCATCTTGCGCCGGATGATGCCCGGCTTGTCTGGGATCGCCTACCGGTGAGAACCATTGCTTGTCTGTGGCCTTGTTGGGAAAGCTTGCTAATTTATATTATTCTATCTGGATTCATTTGATAAGACATTGTTCTTGATATCTGGGAAGATGTGATCCATCGTTGCTGTTTTAACGTTATCTGTAATGCATGTTTGGACGTAATTTTTTCATCAGTTCGAAGCCAAACTTTTATTTTCTTTGTATTTTTTTCAGCTCAATTCTTACTTGGCATCGCAAGTAGTTTTACTGTCTTGATGCTGTTATAGATTGATGTTTTTTCATCCTTTACTGAGATAGATGACTGTTGCATTCACCTCAATCATGTCAATCTTCATCATTGAAAGGATTGATGAGAGGATTGGAACCACATCTCTTCTACCTCTTGTTATCGTGGGAGTGCTTAGCATTTTATACTGGAGGTGAGAGAATAATGATTTGGTCTTTCTACAACTTATGATTCTTGTGTGCTCTTTCTACAATGATCTTTCTACACTTAAAACTGGTAAACTTCATTTGATCTTTTTGCAGATTCTTCGATGATCTTCGTCCATACGCACTTGTGCAATTTGCTCCTTGTATCATTATTCCTTTAATGGCTATCCTAATGCCTCCAATGTATACACATTCAACCTACTGGCTGTGGGCTGCAGGTTTGAGCTCTTCTTCTATGTGCTACATGTGTGTACTTCACTACCTTTTGTTATGCAACAAAGTGAAAGATAGACTTTGCTTAATGATGTATCTTGTTTTGAGACGAGAGGTCTACTTTTCCATGCGTGTGTGTTATTCTTGTTGTCTGCATTCTTCATATGGCTTATGGAATGATCATTCAGCTTGTTACTGGCATTCTTTTTTGAAAAACTTTTATCAATGCTCTTTTCCACTGTTCAAATTGGCAAATAAGCACAATCTGACTTCCAAGAAAATCAGGGTTTTATCTCTTAGCTAAAGTGGAAGAAGCAGAGGACAAGGTGATCTACAGATGGACTCGTCATATTGTCAGTGGCCATACTCTTAAGCATCTATGTGCAGCAATTGTTCCTATTTTCTCGACGCTTATGCTCGCTAAGAGGAGTATTGAGACAGAGAGGTACCTTTTACTTTTTATGGTACCAGAGTCCAATTTGTGTATGGCATACTCCAGGGGCTCTTCTGAAAGAAATGGCATAGGTGGATAATGAGCATGAGGAGAGATGTATTAATGTCTTATATAACTTTGTCGATACAGTGCCTGAGGATCTTATACTTGTCCAGTTGAAAAGCATTGAACAAATTCTTATGCAATGGAAATTTTTAGATCAGCTTTTTTCTTTGTTTCAAAATGGTTTGCCCATGAGTTAGCCCATAAGTTACTTGCAAAATGATTGAGATTCCGAGTTGTATTAATGGTTTCATTCTGAATGTTCAAATATGCAGGAAGAGTTTGTTTCAAACATGGCGGATTTATCGGGTAAGAGTTAAAGAAACCCGTTCCAAGCAAGAAACCATGGACTGTGAATACTCTGCTGTTGCAACTACAACAGAGTGACACAGGTAGTATTCATCAAGAACCTCCAGTCATCTCAGGGAGGATATTTTACAAGCAGATGGTGTCAGCGAGAGAATCTTTCACGGGATTGAATTAATTATCTGCTCAAGCGTTTTGCTGGAGAGACTCAATTCTTTTCACCTCCACTTCAAGCTCCATAAGCAATGGGATGACATCACATACTTCTTCCAATGTAAATATTAGAGGGTGCTTTTAGGACAAAGTAGTGATCCGATCGGCTTTATGTGATCCTCCTGCCTAATGATGCACACCATTTGGTTGATTTGTTATGTGCTTACTGCCCTGATGTTTTAGTGCCTGTATAATGATAGATTCGACACGATTTCAAGGAGTTAGTAATATTAAAGCCCACGCAGAATGGTGTTTACTTTTTCTCACTGAATCAAACAGTTGGCAATGTTTTTTTCTCACAATATGGTGCATCTGTGGCAACTTGATTATCCATCACAGAAATATTCTCACAAATTGTCAGGAAATTTGATCCATCACAGCCCTTGAGTAGCTCAAGTGGTTAGTATTTGATGGCGGTAATGGGTTGGCCTTCCTAACCTTGTAGGAAATGTTGGGCAATTGCCCCTCCCAAAGCCGCTTAACTAATATAAAATGAAAAAAAAACATAGTCATATTAAATTTACTGCAAGTGTATTTTGCAATCTTTTCTAGTTTTTTGAACATCAAGACTCTCTCCAGAAAACTTTTCAAGACATAATATACACGAAGCTTTCATTTCCAATTGCTCAATGAGATCAAACACTAGCTTATTCCTTCCCACATTCAGCTACCTCCTTCCTTACATTGGTAACAGGATGAAAGAAAGAAAATAAAGAACTGAAAATCTCCAAGCATATGATCAGCACTGTACACAAGAAAAACAATCAAGGCATACCTTGCATGCCTATAGTGCACAGCCTAATTTTACAAGGACTTTCGCCCATCTCTTATCTTCTTGAATCGAAAGCGTTACCAACTACCAAGACCAAACATTGGAGCCCTCGAAGAAGGTGCTTCGATCAATCTTTTCACTGAAATCTTCTCAAAAAGAATCAGTAACAGCTGCACTACTTGCCAAATAGGAGCTACTTGTCAAGGCTGGAGAATCGCAATTGCTTGGTGCCATGCTCAAGTGCATCTCTCCAAAGCCTGTACCTTATTCCAAGCTTATCATATGACACTGGCCAGTTCCAGACATTGGCGCCATTGATCATCCTGTCTTGCTGGCCCAGCACGAGCCGCAGGTCCTCATTTAAGACCTGGATTCAGGATTCCAAGGAAAAAGAACTAAGATTCCTCGTAGTAATTCACTAATTTGCGCACAACTTATGACTTTGTTATATCAAACCACATGATTTTGTAATTTCTTTTTTTTTTTTACAACAAAATGCGTGCCATTCTTGGTGCACAAAACTTTCCCTTTCTCATACTATATGCTAGAAGGCAAATAAAAAGAATGAAGTTGGAAATTACAATTCTCTTACCTGCTCAGCAAAGTACCTCCACAAAATATGCATGAAGGGGATGTGCTTAAGCATAGGGGCAAAATCCAATGACATTCTGTATAATAACCTCGTCTTTTGTCGAGATGAGGGCAAACACACATGAAGCTGATGTAAATGTGTCGCACATTGACTGGTATTCTTCCCCTCCAATTTTCCAGGCTTCGATATCCCAATGGTTGAAAGGACCATGCAAGGGGGCTTAAATTCCATGTCAATAGGATATGGATCCCAGTAGCCTTGAAGGTCTGATGCAGGCGTTAGGAACTTCACCAAGCTGAGAAAATTTGACCAGAAGTTAGCACCCAATCAATACATAGGGGATGTGCTTAAGCATGGTTTTCATTTGCAAGCATGTGTAGAAAAGTTGATCTTGACACAATTAAAATTCGTTTCTTTCTCCTGAACAGCAAAAAATGCAGATTTTTTGTTGCAAAAACTATGAAAGAAAGTTTTTTTTAGAATTTCAGGTCACTTGTAAGAGAAAATTTGAGCTTGACTATTTGGCTGCAAAATTTTCCACGGCAGGATTGGTTGAAATTTCTCTGGATAGAAAATATCATGAAGAGAATCATCATAATTCTAAGCATTAGATTGATTCTCCTAATGTTGCAAACTCTCAAGTGTACTTAAGAGGAAGGACCAACCTCGGAACAGTCCAACCCTTCGCAAAGGTGGAGGTGTGGGTAAAAGGTGCATGAGCAAGGTCTAAAAGATTGTCTAGAAGAAGGCCGTGCTCCACCGGTAGCTCCATCACAATCTGTAATATGATACAAGGTGCGAACCATAAGATTTGTCACCACAACCAAAACCATCAATGAAGAAGACAACTTCTGGTATTTTAGCACGTCAATTGTAGCAATCCACCAAGGATTACTTCAATTTGACCAGCTGATGAGACATTCATGCATGTACTAACCTCTGCATGTATTTGGAATCCTGGAGGAGGTTGCAAGGATGGAAGAGTAGCCATAGGCGGTGCATCACCAGGCCAGATCCAAATCATCCTTTCATGCTCGAAACATGGTAATGATCGAATTCGCACATCAAGGAGTCGCGTAGATGGCATCTTCTCACATTTTCCCTCAGTTGTGTATTCCCACCCTAATAAAATCCATTCGGACAGTGATGAGATCAAGTGCGTCTACTTTTTTTGAACAATCTGATTGTAAGCCTGAATATCTAATTCCACACTTACCATGGTAAGGGCATTTGATCCGGCCTTCATTCACCGACCCAAGATGCAAAGGGCAGGCTCTATGAGCACAAGTATTTTGAACACATCCTGGACTTCCATCTTTTCCACGAAAAATGACCCATGGTTCCTCAAAACAATCAATGGGTATCTGGATAGAAATAGTTAGATATGGAAATGTAAATATCTTATTCTCTCTTACTTAGATAAGGTGAAGGCTTATTGCTTTGTCATGGAACAAAGAAGAAAAATAAGTAAAGGAAGGTCAATACTCTACTCACCATTGTATCATCTTTAAGATCGCCAGAGAAAGCAATTGGATACCAAAAGTTCTTCAAGTTGGGATGATATTGCTGGACAGGTCCAGAAACATTTAGACCTTTTCGATGTGGCCTAGTTCTTGAGGCATCTATGGATGTTGAGGAAGTGCTTGTAATGCTTGATGTACAATCAGAACTAGACTGCGTTGAACTTCTATCCTGTAATAGTCTGTCATTTACCAAAGCTTCCATATAAGCTAGCTTATCCAATGCAGTTGCGACCCTTGCTTCTGATACATGAACCTGATGAAACATTTTACAAAGTTATTCCAGTTGTCTATATGGATGTAGCTGTATTTAGTATCAGAAGAAGGCATTGGATTTGGCTTCTGCAGCTGAAGCAATTCTAGACCTGTCTGTGTGCCTCCGATAGTTCTTCTTGCAACTCAGCAAGGTCTTTCTTTATGGTTCCAATCGACTTAAATTCTCGCGCTAGAGGGTTGAGAACCTCTACTACCTGAAAAAGAGGAATTTTCTCTTAAAGCATAAATTCCAGGTCAAGGGGATACTAAATGTTCTGATAATTAACAGTCTGTAAAAGCCTTGCCGAGTAATTATAGAACAATCTTTTCCTACACAAACTAAACTGGGAGATTTTAACAACTGTGATAGAAACACCCAATCCTAAGTTCTGAACCACAGTCTAGTACCTTTTCATGAAGGAGCATGATGCTTAGCAGGTCTTGACGAGCCCTCCAATCGCAATATTGTATATCAAACCTGGCTACCTCCCAAGCTTGGTTAACATCAAGGAACTTCCCCTTAGAAGAAGGCACTTTAGCTCTAGGATCCTCAACATCGAATATCGCCCCCCATGTGCTTTTCTTCTCTAGCGCACTTCCACCGTCGTCCCCTAACACAGCCAACACCCTGAATCCATCCCGGATACCACCGCTCTGTAAATCAAAACGACCATCAAATCATGTCTGAGATTATATAGAGTGGAAAAAGAGAGAGGACATCAACTTTTAAATTCGATACATGCAAAAAAAGGGCTACTTTTTGATCAAGTAGTTAACCAAGACTAACTTCAAGGCATATGTAGACAAGAAAGCATGAACTAAGCTATTCAAGTTCAATTAGGCACAGGAAACTATGGAACAAATTAAGTTATCGAGGTTCTTCAGAAAGTAACTTCATGGTGGTAAGAATGACTTCTTTGCTGGGTTTTTTTACACTCTAAGATTGTCGCGGCGACAATCAAATGCCTGGCCAGGTAATTTCAGCAAATGTATCTCTGTAGTTTGATATAAGAATGACATCTTTTTCCCAATCACTGCCAGGACTACGCCATAAACAGTTCAGTTTGACAAATGGGTATTTCAGATTTCGATCAAGAAAACAACATATTCTTCCACCAAGAACTAATCTTTACGACTAAATCACTATCACCTCTTCAAATTTCACTAAGAAACCAATGTTTTGATCTTCTTTCAGCAAATGGGTTGGAAGATCGTTGCCATAAACATCTCATAAATAACCTACCGAGTGATTCTTGCAATTAGGCAGTTAACCCTTTTTCTCCAAGAACTAATCTTTCCAAAAAAAATCACGACTATCTCTCAAGATTTTCCACAAGAAACCAGCAAATGGGTAGCTAGGAAGAACTCCATACCTTCTTGGATTGCCATAATCTCGAGGACGGTCCGCAAAGCGAGAAGGGGAGTAGAGATAGCGCCGCCGCGGTGTTCATGGCGGAGGCGGCGACACAGAGGAGAGTTTCCTATATTGTGACTAAAAATTGTCACTAAAAATTCCCACTTTGTTGGTTTCCTTTATATTTCCTTGGTGGGCAATGGCTTGCCGATAAGAGTCGGGCTCTCACGCGATCGGAGTAAGCCTCCCCATGACGGCCACGTGGAAGCTCTTGGAAGTCTAACCTGCTCCCGTGGCACCACGGAAATCCACATGCTTCGGTGGGCCCCGGCTTGTTGCCATTCAGATATCCGTCCATGTGGACATCGATACCCTGGAGCTTTCCGATCCTCAGCCCGGTTTGGCTCGCGGACGGCTTGGATAACATCTTTATTTTATATTTTATTTCTTAAATATTAAAATTCCTTATTTCTATTTATCTTTAAATAATTATTACTGATCTATTTTCATTTTTTTATCCTAAAATCCCATATCCTTGCTTATTAATATATTTATACCCAAAATTTCTTATCCCCACTTATTCTCGTCTTTTCTATTCCCAAACCAAACACCCGAAGCTAAAAATTAAAAAGCCCTCGCTCGTGCAATTTCTTCTTCTCTGAGGAGAAATTGAGGTCCAAGCATCTAATTTTGACGCCTAATTAGATCTTTTATTTATTATTAACACTAGATGCCGTACTTAAGCTATATGTAACCGGGCTTTGTGTTGATAATGAGATGGTTGGTTAAGAATCTCATAATTAAAGACTTAAATGAACCTTAGTTGGTGCAAAAAAGTGAACATAAATGACTTAAATGAGCCTTAATTGGTGCAACGATAAAGTGAAATAAAAAGGTCCTACCGGGATTCGAACCCAGGTCGCCAGATTCAAAGTCTGGAGTGCTAACCACTACACCATAGAACCGCTTTGTATTACGGTTGGATGTCATCATATAAAGCTCCTAACATCTGAAATCACCCCTTTTCCAGTTTTCCTAATCCATTCTTGTCTATGACTTAACAGAGAATACGACATAAAAGAAGAATTACGAGGTAAATTCTGGGCGTTATTAACCAACCACCAATTATCCAAAAACACATTTTTATTCCATATACGTATACATATTTGCAACACATGAACACTCACTCTATTGTTACATTCAAGACTAGTGGCTTTCTGTGATGCTACTACTCTGAGTTTGAGATAAAATATTTGCAAAACAAGGGAAAGATGACTGTGGGGATGAAAATGAGATCAGAGATGCTTGAATTCCCCTCTCTGTGCCATTTGGATGATGAGTACCACATATATCTTCTAAGGAATCACTACTGAACCAAGCCTTTACACCTCTGCTTTCAAGATCAAGCAGACCACCATTCAGCACAGGCATCTCGGTTTCAAGCATGATGTCGTCTAACGCTGTCAATAACTTCAACTGCCGGCCGAGCGAAGCGATTGTTTTCTGGCAGTCCGCCAGTTTTCCAGCAGCTACACCAAGCTCTTTCTCCTGTGGAAAAAAGCAATATCATTACAATGGGACCATCAAAACTGATTAGAACTTAATGAGTGAACTAATCTTAGATATGAAGCATTTGTTTTTGGTTTTTTTGTGATTAGATAAGGATATGAAGCATCTTAAAAAATCTACCTGTTTTGCCTTCAATTCCCCAGGTGACCTTGTGACATGGCGTTGATCGGCTTCTTGCTTCCTCCTAGAGATAGAGAGCTCATCCTCTAAACTCTGACATTTAGCTGCAAATGTTGCAGAAGATGCCTTCTCGTCCTTGATTTCAACTTGTAATGAACTCATCTTGTGTTTTAGCATTTCGACTTCTAGCTGTGCAGTTTCCAGCTGACAATGCAATGATCTTTTTTCTGCTTTCATGGCCTCCAGCAAAGCCACAAATTCAGAAGACAATGTCCTCTCCTTCTCGATTTCCTTTTCTAACAAAATCACCTTGTCATGCAGTTTCATAATTTCCAAATTTGCCGATTCGAGCTGACGCTCTAGCCCCTTTCTTGCTGTTTCTGCAGTCTCTAATCTCACTTGGTATTCAGAAGATAATGCTTTCTCTTCCTTGACTACTCCTTGTAATACATCTACCTTTTCTATTAGTTTCACAGCTTTGAAATTTGCTAACTCGAGCTCTGATTCAAGCGTCATTTTTTCGCCTGATATAGACTCTACTTCAGCTCCAAGATTTGCAGACAATGTCCTTTCCTTTGCAATGTCCTCTTCTAACGAAGAAACCTTCTGCTTTAGCTTCCTTAGTTCCAATTGCATTGACTCAAGCTGAGACACTGTTTCTTTTCGTGTTGCTTCCTTAGCCTCTGCCTCTTTCGCAGCTAGTTCTCTTGATCTGTTGGCCAAGTCAAGCTGCTTTTGCAATTCAATCAAGTTGTTCTCAGCGCCAATCAGCTGATTGCATGAATCCTCAAGCTGATTTTTAGTGTCGGCCAAAACAGCCTCCAAATCCGCCTTCTCACTTTCCATCTTCTCAACCTTCTGTTCCAAATGAGACATCAGGCTACGCAAAGCTTCAAGCTCAGCTGTTGAAGTGCTGCAGCTGGCACCTGTTTGGCACAAATCAGCATCAAGATCAAAGCTAGCACTACTATGCTCAGCCTCCGTTAATGCTGCTAACCTCTCCATCTCAAGAAAATCATCCATCAGGTCAATATCTGCAGATGATGTGAGACCTTTTGTGCCGGTCTTCTCAGCTGATGCCCAAGCATCTGAACAATGTGGTTCATTTTCCAGACTAAGCAATCGCTCTCCATAATCCGACAAGCTATCCGTAAGGGATTCGATACAAAGTGAGTTGGCGGCGGGCTTGCTATCATGATTTGGTTTGATTCTCCGTGCCACAGACTGCAACCTATGACATTCGGCTTCGAGCTTGGCAACCTTTCTTATGCTCTCTAGATGCTGTTTACTTGCCATTTCTGCTGCTCGAGTACTCAGATCGTGTTCTAATATGCGCATCTGGAGCTTCTCTTTTTCAGCATGTAGCTCAACTCTAAGAGCTGAATTTTCTTTTTCGGCTGCTTCAAATTTCGACTGGAGGAGGTCGAAATCTCTAGAGGTGATAGCTTCAACTTTTGCAGCTTCTAACTGTGCTTGGAGTTGAGCGAGGTGGCTCTCAAGCTTAGACTTTTCGGATTCCCACTCCCGAGTCTTCTTGATTAAGGCATCATGAACCCTCTGCTCTTGCTCCTCTCTTGATTGCCGGAGCTCCCTTACACACTCCTTCAGAGCACCACCAAGTTGGCTAATTCTATCTTCAAGGGCTGAATTCTTCTGAGCTGATTTTTCAAGCTGCTGCTTCAGAGCTGCAACTTCAAGTTCAGCCTTTTCCCAGCCTGACAAGGGAAATATAGATCTTGAAGCTAAATTTTTGCCATCTAGTATGCTGTCATAAGGATATATAATAGGAGACATCAGCTTCTACAATACAGTAGAATCCAATGTCACAAAAGCAACAATTGAGAAATAATCTCAGTATGTGCAATCACTAGCCATCCTTTCAGATCTTCGATTATGTTATTTGGACACTTACAAATGCCACTTTCTTACCAAGAAGACAAGTTTAGAACCATTCGATTTTGTTAGCTAGACTGAAAAAAAAACTTAAATTGTGAAGAGTTTATTTTCAGGAAAAATTTAAAGCTGGTGAGTGCTGTCCTCGGAGAACATGTAATAGCTGATCTATCTAGGAAGTTCTAATAAGAAATGAAACCGGCCGCCGACAAAAATTGTACCTGAAACAGCTTCTTCTGCAACTTTGGCATGCTGTTTCACCAAATCTTCCTTGGCGTTGCTGTTTAAAAGTGCAGCTGATAGCTTCTCAGACAGACTCTTTACAGTTTCATGGAGTTCTCTGCCGTCGGCATTTGTTGAGACCTCCGGTGATTGGACATGATTAGGGGAATCTCTATTTGGAGATGCCTTCAAAGCCTCCTGTTGGACAAACAAAATAGATAGTTGCCACAATGTCTCCGAAAATCATTGTACAATGCAATGTTCGTGTTCCGACTTCAGATGACAGTAAATTTTACCCAAAATCTTAATGGTATCAGAAAGTATGTATGGTCTGGCTAAGCTACAAATGCTCTACTTGTTGGTATCTGCTTATAGGGGTATACAGAGATAAAGAAAACAATTTGGAGCAAATAGAAGATATTGGATAACTGTGAGAATTCTGTCCAAGAATGCATGTTGGATTCATCATGAATTGACAGCGATATACATCCCTACAAAGAATATTACAATCTGCATTTGCAAGAATTCAATTCCAAGATCTTTAGGAGTTTTCTCCCTTTGATTGTTGCCTTGTTGGCAGCAACGAGCACAAATTTCTCATATGCTAACAAGAAATGAAGGATCACAATCTGAACTTCACAAAGAACCATACCTGATCATCATAGCATCTTTCTGAATAGGATGACGCCGATCCAAAGCTATCGGTCTCGCCGGAGCTCTTCTCAGATGACTTCCGCCGCCAAAGCCAACTCCGGCGATCCATCAAGAACTTTCAATCATTTAGCTACCTGTGAGTGCTGTACTCCGTCAATATTTCCACCACTCCCCAATTCTCTCGGAGATAATCACCTCCAACAATCGCCCAAAAGATCAGACCCCTTCAAGCAACAAAAGCCCAACAACAGGAGGAAAGGTTGAAGACAAGATTGGGTTAAATAAAGAAGTATTTGACTTAAGAATACAAAAAAACACGACTTTAAATCCCAACTCGCGTTGTCTCCAATCCACGAAATAGAAGCTCAAAAATTGAAGCAGAGTTTAGCCCCAAAGAACTCCAAGAACCAGGAAATACTCAAAACCCATCAACCAATTCTAAAGAAAAAACACAGCCGGCTTCGAAGATCTTGATGAATCATTACAAATAAACCCAAAAGGAGACCTACCCACATCGGAAAATCTCATCTTTCGATGACCCAACAAGCCCAAAACTGGAAGAAACCAAAAGAACTCATTCCAAATCAAGAAAAACCCGTTGTAAACAAAAGGATATGCCTCCAAGAGAGTTAATGCTTGCAGATGTGAGGAATGTCAGCAGCCATCAACTTGGGCTGGTGGCCTTGCAAGCAAACGTGCCAACAAACTAGAAATCTCTCCTGTTCATCGTAATCTTGGTTCCAAATATAAAACTAACGGATCTTGATTAATATATGTAGCTGATCTCACCTGTTTGAGGAAACCCATGTGAGGAGGAGGGAAAAATTCATCTCCTTTCAGCCTCTCTCTTTATTCCATGGAAGCCTTCTTTTGTTCTTCAAATTTTTTCTTTTTTCAAACCAAGAATGCCTTTATTCCCGCGTAGAGAGATGAGCTTCTCATGTCCACCTAATCAATCTATGGATGACGCCAGTAATATTTATATTAGCCATCCACTCAATTGTTTGCAGAGGGAACTGAAAGGTCTCAATCTGGGCTATTCTCCTCTGTTCTTTAATAGTGATTAGTCTAGTCATTAGTCTTTGAGGACAAAAGATTAAAGGAAATACATCTTTCTTATGCCCTTAAAACAGGGTTTTGGTGAGGACTACTGTTGCCAATATCATCATTTTACCTTCCAAAACAATAGTAGCATTTATCTTAAAAGATCTTCTAATATGACTGGCCACCATAATCATTAATCTAGATTAAGTACAATCCTAGAACAAAGCTAGCAATTGTTTCCATTCAGAAGAAAAAAAATCCAAAAATCAGCAAAGAAACAAACAAAGTAACAGTTAATCTGATACTCAGATACAGAGAAAAAAGAAGAAGAAGACAAGCCAGTAGGCCGTAGACATCTCTCTTAAAAACCAGAGTCTACAAAGACGCAACACTCTTGTTTTCTTATGCAGGAAACTCGCACCCATGTTTTCAAAAAAAGATGACGACGTGCAAGCCATGCGTGCAGTACAACATGCCTAACTTCCTTCAACCTCCACAATTAATAAGAAAGAAAGAACCCTGAATATATCTTGTTCTACTGTATATAAATACATAAAACTCATCCTTTTCTATCAGCTTAAGCTTCGGCGGATCCCCCTTAAACGGCTTGTAGTATGTATGGATCGAATGATGAGTGATCTGAAGAAGTGCAATGAGTTGCATGTGCTCCCTGAAATGATCATAACTTTTTGCCAAAGAAATGTGACCTACCTAATTGTTCACTATGAGTCACTTCATCCATCTTTAGTTTTGTACCTTTTGTGTAGATGAAAGTGATATGAACTTGAAATGTAGCATTGCTGGGATGTGCCAATGTATCTTACCTTGCATCAGCATGCAACAAAACAGGAACTTAGAAAGTGAAGTTACAGCTTGTTGCACTTTTATCTTCTTTGCAAGATGTGCTCTCACATTAATTGAGTACTGCTTGGCATCTTTCTTCATGCATTTTCTTGGCTTTTAATCTCATCATATGCTAATAAGGTATAGGAGTTTAATTTAGTTTCCGAAAACGTGATGTATTGATGTTGATATGCATATAATAATAGCAGCTCTGGAGCATCCTTTCAATCAACATCTGACTTTAGAGACCCATATTTAACAAAGAGTAGTTGGGCCAATGGCCACATGCTA
>OY986969.1:25406507-25456988 GCA_963920575.1 Narthecium ossifragum | reverse complement strand
ATTTGGGCTCATAATATATGATATCGCGGTAGTTTGGGCATTGTTTTCAGATCCCAACTACCCAATTGCCAAAACCAAGAGTGCACCCCACGCTAATGTTATTGGCCAATGGCCATTCCTTTTGACCGTTTCCCCTATCCTCATCATGATTCATACAAGTATACATACAACCATGTGTGTGTGTGAGAGAGAGAGTGAGAGAGAGAGAGAGAGAGAGGGGCCATGTTAATCCTAGGCGCAACCAAAGAATATTTGTTTGCAAAATGTTACCAACAAGTTCGAGAATTATGCTCAACTCATGGATGGGGTGATTTAAAAAAACAGTGGATATTTGTGTAAAGGAAAATTTTTTAAAATAATATTATTTTAATAAAATATTACTAACATATACATGTGGAGAAAGTACTGATGAAGATATGCCTCGGGCCTTTCATTTTTTTAATTCTGTCAATGAAGACGTAAAATGTCATTGTTCAAGTTTTCAATAGTTGTCAAAGTTTGAATTAAATGTTCAACTACTATATTTTTACTTTTGAAATAAAAAAAAAGCTTAGTTTTTTGCGACTAATTTTTCACAAATTACCATGCGTAAATAAATTTATAATAAAACCAAAGAGTCAAAGACACATCCAAAGGTTAATACTCTTTAGCAAATTGACAACAAAGGATACTTTCAATCAAGCTGATACAAAACAAAAGAGAGCCAAAGATTGAGGCAAGAAGTTCATCGCCAGCAGGCTAAAAACAATATTCTTTCACAATTCAGGTCACTCTTGCTTGCATGGCATATGGGCTACCAAGGAAAAAGATTCTTAGCTTTATATCCTTTGTAATGGATATGTACACTACTTTGCCTGCATGAAGGACAGGGGAAGTCCCCTTTGCTCAACTAGCTCACATGAACAAAGGGCCACAATTATTGGCTTTCAAACCCTACCCTTTGGCTTTCAAACATACCTCTGTTTTCTTAATACACTTTTTAGAGTTTTTGCAATGGAAAACAGGGATGAGATGACAAGTTGGCAGACAGACAACAAACAAACTGTTCACCATGAGCATTCAAAGTGGACAGCTTTTGAAGTGGCCCATTTGTACATCACTCTATGATCAATACTTTAGCAAAGAATTTTGAGGGCAACATCCCTTGAGAGTCACGAGATCAGTTTAGAGAGTACAAAATTTTCAACCAACCTTTTGTTCCTTCTTCCTTCTATTGCTTTCATCTCATAACGTACCCTTTGTTCTTTCTCAATCAGTCCTTTTGCCCCCCCCACTCTTGATCAGATCCTCTCGTTTAAGCCATTCCTGCAATCATTCTGAGAAACCAGGGACAGGCAATCACACATGCATTTTCTCAACATCTTGGGAAATAATTTTGGTTATCAGCTCAATGTACTCCAGAAGATCATGCCGGTCTTATGAACACCGTATGTAGCAGGTGACGTGAAGATGTACAAGGTTGGTGCATATCACTATAATTTTAATACAACGAACAAAAAAGGTGTCTGCCAGCATTTGATTGTGGTAGCAGAACATATTACTATCAACAAATGCATCTTTACATTCTTCGACTTAACAATCAAGATATACTGAAACATGTATAAATATAGTGTCGAACCAAAAATTGGATGGTGCTCTTTGAGGCAAGCTTCTTTGGTAAAGTATTGTATCAGCCTATTTTCCGGAGATTGGAACCATGGATGTCCTTCACAGAGCTCAATTTATCGCAAAAAGTGAAGTCATAGCTGTGACCGCTTCAAGTAGACCATTATCCCAATTCCTGTTAATACGACTGCTCCAGCCAAAACCCCAGCTTGAAGAGATCCCCAACCACTACTTTGAACTTCAAGATTGGAATTTGGCCTTGCTGATTCAGTCACGGGGGCAGAGTTGTCGAGGTGCAACCTTAAAACCTAAAATAAGTGCAAACTTGAAATGTAAGACACTATAAACCTAGCAAGATAACAATTTAATACGTAAATTGCCAAAGGTTTGAAGACACTAAACTTGACATTTAAGACAAAGGAACATCACTGAGACAGGTCCTACACGAACAGCTATCTGATGACTTTGTATTCATAAAGAGAAAAGTTGTAGCGCATTTAACAAAGTGATAGAAAGGTAAAATAAATCACTAGGTTGTTCATGGGCCTTTCAAATCTAGTATGCTGATCTGACAAACACATGAATAAATCTGAGCTTACCAGTCACAAGGGAAAATGACCTAAGCAGTTCTTTTCTGCTTCAAAAATAGCAAGAGCAACAACTGTTCTATAAAAATGGACGGTCCGGGACAAAAATATACACCTGATATCTCATATGGTATGGAAACCTGCTTGACTTTCCCTGGTCCCTCTCGTCATGTAGTTTCAAGAGGGGGAACATTGTACAGAAGTGAAAGGTAAGTGGTGGATTTGACTTTACGATTAGGATCAAGTTCCTCAGCATCAAGCCAAATTAGACTACATTCGTCCTCAACAGAAGTAAAAAAAAAAGAGAAATAACCTTCAAGCCTGATAATCTAGCATGGCTAACAGCTCCAATAAGATCACCATCAGTTGAGAGCAAAACTCTGTCACCTTCATCATCTTCATACTGCATGACAGGAGAGATCAATACCAGACAAGGTATGCACAAAGTAGAATTCACCTGTAATTAGTTGCCTTACCAGAAGTTGAAAATGAGAATCATCACCTTCGACATCCAGCCCTATTCTCTGTTTGACAGCAGAAACAAGCTCTGCTAGATTCTCCGCACCTATATTGGAGAAACTATGTCATTAACAAGACCATCAAAGTAAAGATAAGCAGAAGCATCATTGCAGAGTTCTACATGGAAAAAAGTCTAAAGCAAATACCAGAATTGAACCTATGTATGCGACCCTTCTGATCCTCAATCTTGAAAGAGAATTGATTCCCAAGACCAAGAGGAGGGTACAGAGACTTTGCTGTTTCTGCATATTCTGATGTCATCAATGCAGAAACCTCGCTGCAGCAAGTAAATTTTTTCCCCTTAAAAAAATGGAATCAGTCGGTAGTGCAGATATAGCATGAAGGGAGACAAAACAATACCTTTGATTGTCATACTCGTCATCTGGTGGATCCAGAGCTAGAGCAGAATCCCAAAACTTCTGCATCATTATGTTTGCCATGCCATTCACAGCTTCAGCACCTCCATCAACCTTCAAAACAGAAAGACATCAAAATTAACAACAAATATTTTTCTAAATTCACCCGAGACAATTTGAGACAAAAGTCTATTTTTCTGCATTAAAAGCAGACACTAATGATTAAACCAGAAATTCTTTATCCCCTGATTTCTCCATTTTACCATGCATTTATGTCCGTAAGGAGTGAGGACGTTTGCTCAAGGAACTTTCTCAGAAATTCCATCACCAATCAGAAACTTAGAAGCACTAGGAAAAACGAATTGCCAACTATACTGTTATGTTGAAAAAATCATCATCGAGTAGTTATTCAAAGAAAAAAAGAATTAGTAGAATGAATAGTCACGGTAATACACTCCCGTCATATCCTTTAAATTTTATACTTATCGGTTATGGCATTTATGAGAAGGTTAAGAAATAAGAATGTCACTTGCAGTAATGTTGAAGATATTGAAAACCAAATAAACACAACCAGTTCAACGTGCAATAAAGGATCTGGTATATTACACGTGCCTAATACACGGTACAAGATTAAGATAGAAGCTATACAAGCAAATACCACAAAGTCAGGATAAGGCTTGACTTTCAGGGTTTGCCAGATGCAGCAAGGTAAATTTAACTAAAAGTATAGGCATGGGTATAACCTAAAGCCAATGTACTAACAAATTTGAACTAAAATTTTGCAGATTCCAACAGATTGCAAGCAAAGTAGACCCATGGGAGCCAAAAGTTAGCAGAAATAACTAATATATTAGTTAAAGGCTGCTCTAAGGTACTGTCGTAATGATACCGGTGCAGTTATTTAGTCCCAATATAAAAGGTAAAACCTTATCCTTTACTAACCACTGGTACTAGCCACTTCATCTTTTCTGATTGATGGATGCCCTAGAGACCTAATTCAATGGCATCAAGGATCCAAAAATGGTGACTCAAGAAATAATCCGCGTACCATGGAGATTGCTGCATGAGTAATTTCCAGAACATCCACACAAGCAACAACAGAACCATCTGAAAAAAGAAATTGAGTCAACTAAAAAGATAAGCAGAATGTTTCCAAAATTGATAGAATAACCCCGTACTTACCTTTATCAAGAACAGGAAGATGTAAGAACTTCCCATCATGCATTATATGCAGTGCCTCGAGAATCGTAGTGTCTAATGTTGCACATTCAGGGTTTGCAGTCATCACCTTTACACAGCAGTAACAGAAGTGAAAATTCATAGCCTCGAAGAGAATTTTATACTGTTTATGAAAGAACTATTTCACTGTTTCATTATTAGGATAACCTAAGCAGGCAGTACCATAATTAGCAGTTTCACTGGAGCACCTGTTACAAAGCCTACTTCACCATCTAGCTACAGCAAAGTTGTTGAAAGAAACTTTATAAGCTCTTATCGTGGCCACTGCCCACCGGTGCAAGTTCCCAAGGCAACAACATACCCATCTGGGACTTTTGATTTTTGAATGAAGTCAATCTTACAATTAGCTACACTAAAAATACAGCCAGCTCTAATTGTGACCATTGTGCAAGTTCCAAAGTCAACAGCATACCCATCTTGGACTTTTGAATGTAGTCAATCTTACAACCAGCTACATTAGCGAAAAGTATGCTTATTTCAAGAGAACTGTCACAATTTCAGTGCATGCAAGTCAACTGGAGTTTTAAAAGAAGGAACCTTTTCGACTAAAGTCAATTCAGGTGAAAGATTCTGAGCCACCACACGCATCAGGATATCTTTTGAACTGCAGCATAATTAAAAGGACCAGTAAGCAGAAGTGGAAAGGCATAAAAATTACAAGTGACCAGACAGATAAATGGAAAGTAAAGAACGTACGTCATGATCCCTTGAGGCTTGCTCCCTGTCACAACAACCACAGAATTAACACGGGATTCACGCATCTTTTTTGCTGCCACATAGACTGGATCTGAAGGTGATGCCAAAGCAACTCTGTGAATCAAGATTGTTGAGATGTTAATTTCCCTATTGTATAGAATTTAAACCATTACTGCACGCGCGCGCGCGCACATTCACATATATAACACCACTCAATTAACACGTGCATAGATCTCTAACTTACTTTGAATTTTCTGTGATGATAGTTGACAAAGAAGGCTTGAACATCTGGTCCCGAAGAGTTTCAATGAAAGCGTATGGAGCTGCAGGCAGGATACCAAACAATGCCAAAATATGAACACGCAATCGCCCGGAATTATTTTTGTTGTATGGTGTATTTAGGTTTACTAACTGACATCTTATTGTTATAGCAATAAAGAAAGAAACTAAAGGTCCAGCATTCCTACAATGTGATCATGAAAACATAGTTGAAGCTGAAACCTGATAATACTATACAAGTCCTGTCCAACAACCCTTGCCATGATAATTAACCTGTAATTCAAATGACATTTCATCGAGAGTTCAGAATTTGATTCTTTTGGATTTCAGCTCTCCACTCTAACTGGAAAACAAAAGAAAAAAAAATGTCTTCATGGTTTCATTTTCTATTTTTAATTTCTGGAGTCTATTTTCAGTTTCTGTTTTCCAAATTCTAGAAGATGTCCTTGGCTTGGGATTCTAAAAGGCTGTTTTCGAACAACATGAAAACAGAAAAGGCTGAAAGCAACAATTTGGTGTCTCGTGTTTTGTAAACAACAGGGTTCCTGTTTCTAGATAACATTTTCAGAACTTACAAACCAAACACATTTTCAGCACTGTTTTACATGAGAAGAATATGAAAATGGAACTAAACTGCTAATGATATGGGATCAAACTTCTCTTATGTTAAATATTGGCCATGAAGAGTGTCTGAAAATTAGCTCCACACAATAACCGTGAGATTATTTTTGCCGAAAGAAGCTTGAATTATTCATGTAATCATGCCCAGTCCCATTAAAGATCTTGATCCAACATCTAGCATAAATAATTGTCAATTGGTAGTTTTTCTTTTCCCCCTCTCTGTCATTCCTAGCATCTATACTTCTCAATCTAACACCTATTAACACCCTCTCAACCAGCTAAACTCCCACCACTGAAGCACATGCAGCATGTTTCTCATTAGACCAAGTAGAAGTCTTTGTACAACAAAATTGAGCAAAATCTATGCTCCAAACAAGGGCAAGCATATAAAAAAGACAGAAGAAAGACTAGTAAGACTCTTGCAGAAGTTATTAACAGGGTTTTAAGTAATCTGCCAACACAACAGATTCTGAAAACGGCGATTACACGAGCTTGTTATGCCCATCTGATTGACTCATGATGAATAGGTGATACTCTATGACCACAGTTCATACAGAAACATGGCAGGTCTTGTGGCATGGTTGGTTCATAGTTATCTTCATCAAATCACTTTCCTCTGTTGAATATCCCAAGACTTCCCCTTTGATAGACCACTATTTCGCTAGACAACTAAATTCTCGAGATTGTGCCTTTTCTAGTTTCTTATTTGAGCTTTCTTTTCCTAGATAAATATTTCTTACGAGTTTTCTCTACTGAAGTCATATGGATTGTGTAATGAGAAGCACAATCTTGAATAAGAGCAAGTGTCTTCTTTTAGAAAAACTCTGCTTCATTATCTTCCTCTTTGCTAGCAATGTTCAACTGACAATAGCTACCGAATGACAACACAATTTCAACATCACAGGTTAACTTAATATAAGGATATTCATCTAGGTACACAAATGCTTGACACGATTTCCTCTTGGAAAGGAGAACTCTAAGACTATAGTAAGAATCACTTGCAGACTAAAAGTACTATACTTGATACAAAACTTTCTGGAAAGTTCTAACAATGAAAGGAAATAGTTAAATAAGACAATATATTTTAGACGTTAATCTATACTGAAAACATAAAATAAGCAAGTGCAACCTGAAAAATTGCTTCCCCATTGACGTTCAACCCCTTCAACAGCTGCTGCAATGGCACTGCCCTGTTCTGCAGCCTTCTCCATTCTAGAAATAGCATCATAAAGACATCTTGTGATATCCAGCATGGCAATGACTTCACCATTTTCCACAACAGGAAGGTGCCTAAATTTCCCTATCAGAAAGTATGAAAATTAGAAATCAATAGAAAAGAAAAGCCAAGTAGTCATGACATCATTATGAGAGTATTTCCAAGAAGGAAACTAATTGATAACAACCAACTACAAAAACCAGTAGATAACCTTTAAAAGGGATAAGTGGCGGCCAGGGATTTGCTGTGTGAGGCAAGTATCCAGCCAGCTGTAAGTTTTCAGTCAATGTGTGTGACATTTAGGCAAGTAAATGTTCATATTTTATAGAGTGAACAAATGGTTAGTTAATCTTCCCCTTGGATGAGCTGATAGAAGGTTTCAGATTTCTGGAGGTTGTTCTAAGTTTCTAACGTTGTTTCAGAACTCAGTTAGACAGACCATATGTAAGGTAACACTAATACGGCGATCCATATATTTTTAGCACCTGCATCTCAATTAGGTAAAGCACTCTATATAGCGCATTCCATTGGATGAAAGGCCCTTTAGTTGTTAATCTTTGATTTTCAATTCATAAGATTAGTGCATTTTATCAACTTTCATTTGATTTCTATATAATATTTGCAACTTGCAAAATTGTCATACATCTTTTATTTTCTGATCACCTTCAAACAGGCCTGATTGCGCTGTGGATCCACCAAATCACAATCAACTCCCATAATAATCTCTAAACACTATAATCCCTCACTCTATTTGAAACTTGAGCTTTCTCAAAACATCTGCATCAATGGATCTTGGCTTTCAATTAAATAGTAGAATGGCCACAATAACTTTCGAAACATATGTTTCAAAACCTCTTTTAACTATTCGTTCACAAATTGAGGAAAAGACTGGCATGCACATCTCAAATTCTTGATTACAGATGTTTCAATTCCCCACTAATGCATAAACCTATTGAAGAAAAACATAATTATTCCTTTCTCACCAAATTCCTAAAATGCATTTTTCACATAAAATGTCAAGAATTACATATTACATCCCTCATGTACCTTTCTTTCAACCCAAAATGTTAACTAACATAACACTCTTTTAAAAGGAATGCCATAAAAACGTGCTTCACCCCATCTTTTCCCGCAAGAATGTTCTACTCATGTCCAGCTAAAGAACCTACTTACCAGTAACCAAAGACATTATACCGTACACACCAAGCAAGTCACAACATGTCATGAAAGTTCCTAATCACAGAGAACAGCATACTCAGATGGCTAATAACTTCTTCTATTTTGACACAACCAACTATCGAGTAAACAATACACAAAGACGAACTCCCACCAGCAACTCAAAAATTCAAGAAACAAAGCTAGAGCATAGACACTGTTCAAACCAACCTTGAACCATCTTCTGCAAGGCATCAATGGCCAAAGAATCTGCCATGACAAACACTGGATTTCTTGTCATGATCTTCGACACAATGGTCTGCTCTGTCCTTAGTCCCTCCGCTATAACCCTCGTCGCGATATCCTGCACAACGAAACAACATCATCAACTCAAAAAGAATAGAACCTCATCCTAAAAGACCAAAGATTCACCAAGAAATCCAACCTTATCCGTAAGAATCCCCGAGAGCAGCCCATTAGCATCCGTGAGCAATACCGCATCCACCCTCCTCGCCGCCATCCTCCTGCACGCATCCGACACCGTAGTCCCCTCGGGAATCGTCAGCGCCTTCGACAGCCTCAGCTTCTTCACCGTCCTCTCCCCGCTCCTAATCCAGATAAAAATGTTTCAAATCAAGACACCAATCCCTCCAAACCGATACCGATAGAGACGTGAAGGGACGAGAATTTCAGAGGCCTCACGAGACATGATTAGGGGACGAAGGCTTAGCAGGGTTTCCGTTGGTCGTGGCCGCAGCGGAGGCGCCGTTGTTCTCCGAGGACCGCTTCTTCGTCGGCGCCGCCGCGGGAGCGGCCCGGTTGGAGATGTGGCGGTTCCGGCGAGAGGGAGGGGCGGCGAAGGAGCTCATGGCGATCGAATCGGAGTCAAGTGGAGTAGAAACCCTACGTATTTGAATACAAAAAACCCTGAATTATGTGGGAATTTTAGAGAGAGAGAGGAGAGAGGGGCTTTTAATCGCGCCTCTCTCTCTCTCGAAAAGATTTTGGCTTCGGAGTTCGGACCGTTGGTATTTATTCCACTTCCCCACCCGAAGCTGGCTGGATTCCTTTGCTTTCAAATTGTGAAGTTGATGAAAAGCCCCCCAGAGGTCGTGGTAATTACGATAGAGCCACGGAATGCGCTGGGCCGGATCTCGAGGGATAATAACGGTGGATCATGTTTGATCGGAAGAGAAACGATATGGTTGCTAATTTGGGAGACCCAAAGAAGGACCGTCACAGAGTGACAACATAGGAGTGGAGATCATCCAGAGAATATTCCTCTCATTTTAAAACATTGGCTTGTTTTTTTCTCATTTAAGAGGATAAGAAAAGGCTTTTATCTTTTATGCCGTTATAATCTGTTTGATTCACTGTGTAGGATGGCGACGTATAACTTATACCTTGTAGAAGCTATGCAATGGATAGTTTAATAATAATTTTTTTATATATTTTACGGTGTTTGGTTCAACATGAGATAAGTTTGTATAAGATGAGAGTTATATTGGATAATGTTTTGTAACAATATGGATAAATGACGTAAAGTAGGATATGTTTGAATTGATAAAAATATCCTTTAATTTAAGAATGTGGCAAAGTATGTGAAAATAAAAGTAATTATAAAAAACGAATAATAGGATGGGTTTTGTACAAAATTATACCGACTCTCATACGTGGTATCAAATTTTACGGCATCTAATGTATTAAAATTTTCAACATAAAACATTATCCTATTAATTGTCGCACCAAACACTATATTACGATGGTAACGTATAATTTTATCATATACATTGCTTCATTCAGGGTCCGTTTGGATACCGCGGTATCCACGGGATGGAATCCGCGGGAGCGGATTCTGCCCCGCTCGAAAATAGGATAATGTTTTAGGTTGAAAATGGATCCGCCCCATTTTTTAGCATCCCGTGATATCCAAACGCCTAATCCCACACAGCGGGATCCGCCCATCCACCGGATCCCGACGGATCCGGGTGAGCCAAACGGACCCTCAGTGAACCAAACGAACTAACGTACTATACTACTATAACCCAACACTACTCAATACTTTTTTACCTTCGTATGCCGCATGCATACCATGTCGCGGCCACCGATTGGAAGCCAATGACTTGGATATAATATGATCATAAATCGAATCTCTCTACTCATGTATATAATATGAGCATGAATCCATGATATGCTCTGATACCACGTGATGGAGATCTATAATAAATATAGATGTAGGATAAAGATTGGGTAGGGTCCTCAGCATCCATAGACAATATTAGAGATAATAAATTTAAAAAATCACTATTTTTTCTATATGGTATCATAGCTAGGTTCCGATCCGGGGACCTGTGGATCGCACGCCCATAATTGATGTATGTGGGTTATGGGCCCATAGTTGATCGTGTAGAGACATCCGGTAGTCTCTTTCACGAAGCACCTTCTATTCTCCAAGTGTAGAACGCCAGGTCTCATGCACACCAAGGATCGCACGTCACTGACTACAAACAAAAACTTTTACTGGAACCACAGGATATTTAACGCATAAAGGATTCGCTATTGCAGGCCGAGTGCTACTCAAACTCCTCGCAATTCAGATTCGCACTCTGTTTCTCGTCTGCAACCCTGCAACAAAGAGATGGGCTGGTGTTCCTAGACTCCTCGGAAGGGAAGATATCGTCTTGCTGGCCTTCGATCCATCCGTCTCCCTTCACTTCAAAGTCGTCGTCCTGCGTGAAGACATTCAAGAAGATTCCACAAAGATTGGAGTTTTCTCCACAGAGAATCACGGCAGCTGGCGAGCTCTCGCACCGTCAATTTAAGCAATTTTAGGGAAGAGCAGAAGGTATATTTGCATGGGAAAGCATATCTGATATGTTCTACTCATATTCTCATAATTGATCTCACAAAAGAAGAGACAATTGAGTTATTGTCTACAATTTGTGCAGTAAAATTAGGGAGGATGGCCGAAGGTTATGACCTAGCAAAAGAGATTTGGACAAGGATGCTATGCTTTGACTTTACTTTGTTTTTGCGTGTGCTTAGAAGCTGTTTGTTTTTGCGTGTGCCGAGAAGTTGCAATGAGCTTACGGATGATGCTGCCAGATGGTGTCGCATAAACCAATCTAGTCTTGATTGGGTCCCAGATGAGGAGCTGGTTGTTTCCTTTTAGTTGTAACATGTTATAATCAGCTTCGGCTCAACTCATCAAAAAAAAAAAAAAAAAAAAACGCATGAAACTATGAAAGGAACCTGAGTGGATCAGTAAAAGCTGTAATGGAGAGTAGTATGAAAGGTGGCGAGAGGTAAGCTGTAAAGGTAAGTGAGAGATGATTTCAAGTCAGACATGTTTTACACTTCAAGTAAAAACCATCCACAGTGTTGTATAGATAACTACTCTGGCTTAGGTTTATTATTCAGTAGCTCAGCTTTGAAGTTGAAAACCACCCTTTAGATTAGGAAGAAGAAAAAAAATTTCAGCATGAGACCAGGAATAAGCTCATACATAAGGAAAACATAAGGATTATATTCAAGTTTCAACTGTCCCTAATCAGAAACCCAGCCTTTTGGCTCATCTAAGCAAATAAAAAAAAAATGAAAAAAAATGCTCTTATGAAAAAAATGCTATCCAACAATACTCATAACCACTCAAGAACAAAAATATTTAGCCTGCTGAAAACATTGCACTCTTAAATCAACAAATGAAAAGGCTATCATACATGGTATAACTAACACAGCCCATCTCATATGACGACACATCACTCTGTACCAAACATCAGAAATGTCGATCTTGGTTCTTTATCTGACCTAGCTTTAAGTGGCATTATCTCATGCCTCTTCATCTACCTAGCACTTAAGAAAATGCTGGGATTTAACAGAAACTTGATTTTTCGTGAAGTCATAAATACCAAAAAATTTTGGAACAGTTGTTAACAGACTCATTGCTCTCTGATCTGCATCTGCAATAAGCAGTGTATGCCTTCATTAAGGTCTTACTTATGCTAAATCTTAGTGTAAAGTCAATTAGTCTGCTGATGGCCCGAGGAGGCGGATGACGCATCTTTGGTTTGGGGGTTCACATCTACATTGTCGACTGCCTTCTTATCCACCATTGCTTTCTCTTGGATGCACGCATCGCCCTCATCATCTCCTTCACTTGCTTCTCCTCCTTGTCCAGTTGCATGTTCATTATAATCTCTGCATTTTTGTCAAGTGGTCTGAACTTTGAAGTAGTCTTCTATTGCAGCTTCCTGTGGTAATAACACAGAGTTATTCATAAAGCTATTGCAAATAACACTTAGAAGGATTCTTCTATCGAAAGAATAAAAAAGGAGAACAACAAAACAACTAGGAGAGGTATGAACGAGACAAAAGAGCAGACGGAATTGAAGTCATCGTCTCATGTGCATCATAATAATAGCTTCTCATGCCTTCCACTTTTACAATTCCCAGTCAACGTTCAAGGATATCAATCAATTCATGCTTCAGTTTTGTTGCGGCTTCTGCATCTACTTTATTAGAAAGATCAAACTTAATCATTACGGAGTAAAAGCAGCTATTCTGAAAGGACCCATTCTTAGACTTCTTGACATCTTCAAAAGAACCAAAAAAATATTTAATGGTACTTCGAAGTTGTACCCCCAATTTTGTCCTTCAAAATTCGATTTCAACATGTTGTCCATTTCTACCAATTTTAAATGAAGTTAGATAAAAAGAACCTTACTGCAGCAATGTGGAAAGATATATGATTATTCTAATAGGAATTCTTGAAAATGCACATTAACCTCCTAAGTCTAACCAGTGTATGAAAGGATGTCTTTGCTTATGTAATAAGATGTTAAGGATAAGCAAAGCAGCTGTTTCTCATTCTTTTCAGATGTTTTGCTCACTTGTCAACAATGCACATCTTCTCAAATGTTACATGAGTAAGGTACGAGCTAGATTCGGATATCATGAGCATCACTTTAAATACTAAGTAGACGTAACCTGGAATGGTATAACCATGTCCAAAAGCTTTCCAATATATCCACCTTTCTTACTCTTAGATATTAAATTATCTAATGCCTTTGTAATAAGACTTGAGTGATAAAGATTCGATTTAGGCCTTGACTGATAGTGCACATAAAATTTTCCTGATAGAGAAGTTACCGTTTCTTCCAGTTTCTGATTAAGCGATTGCATCTCCTCAACCATACGACAAACCTTAGATAGAATAGCCTGTTCAGGTATCTTTCTCAACTCAAGCTTCTTTGCTTGTGCCTAGAAAGAACAAAGAGATTCAGAACAAGTAAACCCCAGTAACACAATTTACAAAGAGCATGAGGAAAAGCACAATATAAGGAAGTCATCAGATGCATGTGGAATATAAACAACGGATAATAACATGCAAGGGCCAACATGCCAAAGTGGGTCATCTGCATATAAGATTTTAAGAACATAAATTGTGGTTCTCCTTCCAATTATGCTCTAAAACGGGGACATTGGTGGTCTTGAAGAAATCATCAAAACCAAGGGTTCTGTGGTTTCAAAACCATATTGTCGTCAAAGCTCAATTTTTCCTTTTCATGTTCCAAGAACCACTTATACACAACTATGCACAAAACAATGCCTGATCAATCAACTCAAATCTATAAACGTCACAAGCTTAGGATTTGGATGGTTACCTGTTCGATTCGCTTCTGGAGCTGCAATCTATACGATCTTATTCGCCTCTCCTCCTATCCAGACAATATTCTAACTACGAACCAAGCTTTTCTCCCGAACTGAATCAATTTGTCCATCTGAATGGAGAACACAAAACAGTGAGCTATAACTTAGAATCCTTCGATTCAACTTAGCTACTATGAAATAGATCATCTAACATACATCTCCTCAACCAATTACGAAAGAAAGATCCGTAGCGAGGCGTGGATCCCGTACCTATTGAGATGAGAGGAGCGAGCTCGTGCGCCCCTTGAGGTTTGCCTTTGGTCGGAGACTCGAAGACGGAGGCGACGGGGAAATGGGTGCCTCCAAAATCCAAATATCCTACCGGGTCTAACATACTGAACTTATCGCATAACTTAAGATCATGGGGTTGTCACTGAAGATGTACTACTAGCTAGCTAGCTAGAATGTACGTACGTGAGCTTTCCTTTCCTTGTGGAGGCATACACAGTCTTCCTCGTTCTTGTTGTTCTCTTTTGTTGCCCTCAACTGGCGTCCGTTGTTGAATTATGTGGAGTCGTATCTCGGTTTCCGAATGATTCTCATTATTTGTAATTTAGTTTCTCTTGCTCATCCAAAGAATAAATTAAGAAACATCATATGTAGCAGCGGAATTTAATTAACATGATTTTGCTCGAGTTGATAAAGCTTGGATTCAAGCACATGTCACAAACAGATGGAGCAAATTTACTCTGACAGCTAAGAAAGATTCTAGCTACTAGCCATGCACAAGAACTATGACCTTGTATAGATCACAGTTTAATTTTGTACAAGATAGTTGTGAAGGTAAATAGACTCCCACACATACGTAATGATAATAGATAAATACAAAGCAGGTAGCAATGATTAGGACAAGCAAGATTCGATTGTTCGCAGTAACATTGATCGGAAAAATGCCAGCCATACAGGATTAGCAAGCTATAAACAAATCTCTTGTAGCCTGCGGGCTTGACTCTTCGATCAAAAACGCCATAATATCATCATATATTAAGCCCTGAGAAAGGTGAATGAAACATGCATGGTCCTATCCAGGGGGGACTCCTGATGAACTATGGAACTCTTGAATTCAAAGGAAAAGCTAACACTGCAATCATATATGTACAGTGGATGAATATTGGAACATGAATGAAGTAGAATGTACTCACATGCATCTCTAACCTGCATCTCATTACGCTGCTTCCCCACAAATCACTTCAATCGTTTTACATAATCACCATCAGTCTCTCCATGCACTTTTCTGTTCCAAATCAGCAAGTACTCCTGTGACCATGGTCTTAGTCTGACCGAAGACCTCCTCAAAACACACACTGATTTTGCTTTCGATCCTTTTAAGAAAAGCCATGAAAAGTTGGTCTTAAATTTCTACTAGGATTGCATGCTCATGCTTGTGATCTGTTCCCTCACTCTCAATCACTACCATCTCTACTGTGCTAGCTGAAACAGATCTAGCAATTGGCTCATGCTGACGAGCTGTTTGGGAGGAGAGATAGATGAAGTTATTCTGCAGCTCATGAAAAAAAACCTTAAAAAAAATGAGGTGAGGCCAATTTTCTGGCTACGCAGAATGTATGCATCTCTACCCTTGTGTCCTGATTTGTTGTAGAGAACAAACACACTCCCCAAAAATAATAGCACATGTGAAGCATGCTATACTGGAAACTTGTGTGCTTATATATCTCAAATTTAAGGATATTCTTTCTAAATTAAAAGCCATAAATCAGCACAGGACATAAATCGTAAATTGGACTGGCTATACAAGACTAACAAGGAGCCTTATGCGAAGCAACCACCTACTAGTAAGATTAATGATTTAAATGTTTAGTATTAGGTTTGAGCAAATTTCTATCCAAAAGAACTTGATTCTGAACATATCACCGTTAAGGCATGCACATCACAAATGAGGAAGCCAGAGTGACCCTACCTCAGCATCCGTCGCATTTGATGAGAGCATCCAAAAGCAAACTGTCAATCAAAATCCTCAAATGAACTCACCAGTCGTTAGAAAAACTAAAAAAAGATTAAAAAAAATTGTGTATGTTGATACTCTTAATGAATACAGATGCAAAAGCAGATGTATAGGTATCTCAAGGATGATAACAGGCTAGGGGATCAAGAAACAACATAATATAGGAATAAGTGGACAAGGTAATTGACTATGTAGGCCTAGGGGAACTGACCTTCCGAGTATCATTCACAGGCCATGATGACTACTAGCAGTGAGAAAATTGATGTGAACTAAATACCGGCTTCTTCAAATGGAATTGTGTTCCTTTTTGAGGTAAGATAATAATGCTACCTTCCACTAAACAACTAGTTGCACAAATACCATCCCTAGTAGGATTGCCAGTTTTCTAAAAAGCAAAAGAACTGCATGGATATCCAGCACGGATATCTCCCTGTCCTTCCGAATTCCATCCATCCCTGCCATATCTAGGGATCCCACCATCCTTCAACCCAACCCAAAATAAACACATCATAGCATTCCCAAATCCATACCCGGCTTTGTAAAGCCTACTTGTTATGAAAAAATGGGCCAGCAGTGACCCTCATCATTGAAAGCTGACATACAGAAGAAGAGGAGAAGAAGGAAGGAAGACCAGCCTCCTTCAAAAAGGAGGAAAGGTAAAAGATATGCTTGACTAGCTGCCTACCAGTATGTATGATGATGCAAGATAGGGTGTTAGTCCCATCAAGTTGCGCCCTCTAAACTACTGCTCCTTCATTATGGTTCTGGAGCCATGCAAGATCCTTCCTTCTTAACCCTATCTATGACCCATCTGGAAGTTAAAATGCAGATCATGAATACACCCAAATGGGCACACTGGACTTTACTGCACCCATCCAGCCAGCAAATTATTCTCGAGACAAGACCATCAATTGCTACGGTCTTGCCATCATTTCCTTGCAATACCATAATAGCTGAGGAGGTGAAGATATGTCAAAACATCTTACTACTGCAAGTACTCACCATTTCACTCTGTTTTTTCTTTAGATAAGGATCCCCAAGAAATGAGATGATTATGACCTTGGGGTATACCAAATGGAATGCAGTGTGATTCATTGAAGAATTCTTGCAAGAGCTATAAAGTTTTTTAAAAAAATATTATAGCAAAAGGCACAAACTGTTTTAAATGGGTTTGAAACTTTAAATCCACAGGCCGAGTTAAAAGTAAGCCCAGGAAATAGAGCCATCATTGCGATTCTTGGGCCAACCAACCAAATCCATCATCATTCTTGAATATTGAGAGAGAAAAGTATGATTGAAGTTCCAAAATGCCCCAATAATACTGATAGCCAGCAAGCTTAGGTAGAACATAGTAAATGACACTCCTAACATCAAGCTTACCTAAGCTCTATAGTGCCATCTAGTTGCCACTATTACTCCTGATGTCCCCTATAATACTGATCTCTAAAACTCTTCTCTATGTTTCAGGTTTCAGGACATACCTACAGACTAGTCATGGATAGGCTCAACCCCAAGCTCTACCTGCACAACTGTCCCGAAGGAGAATGAGAGACTCAGGAAGAAAGCTCAGCTTCTCAACCAGGAGAACCAGGCATTCCTAACTGAGTTGAAGCAGAAGTACTCTAAAGCAAACTCGAGCTCGAAACCGAACACCAGTTCCATCCTTGACCTCAACATCGACCCGAACTCGAAGGTCTGCCCTAAAACTAGCAAGCCATGATAATCTAGTGAAGGGCTATGTAAGAACCCCGTTTTTGTGTGTTTCTGTGTGTGACAGCATAGAAATCTATGTGCTAGGTGCTTCAGTTTGGTTGACAGACAGTAATGTATGTGACTAGTTCCATGTAATGTTTCTGTCTACTAATGTGATTAAGAATGAAGAATTCTCAGGCTAAGATGGTACATGACTTACATTATCGGGGGGCCTCATCTTCTAATCAATGTTAGAAAACATTCGGAAGAAGGCCATGAAATGTTTGTAAACGAGATCAATGTCTTCTGTGCCGCATATTTCGCGTATTCTGCATCACCAATGAGGAATTAAAGTTAGTCATAAACCAGATTGAGATTTGAAATGCGGGTAAAAATAGTCGGGCCCTAGGGTTTCACCTGTGCATAGAGCTCAAGGACCGAGACATCTCACCACCACTTCAGGGGCGGCTGAAGATGTTGCCGCGACTGCTAAAGAGGCCACCACCAAAGCGGTCGCCTCCTTTGTCGCCGCCATTGCCGTTGAGGGAGGGGCGACCTCAATCAAGGTTGCAGCCCTGGAAGCCGCTTCCACCGCCGCTTCCACCGCCGCGGCCAGTGCTCTGGCCACAACCATCACCGCCTGAGCTGCTAGCACGGCCGCCGCCGCTGGTGCTGGTACGACCACTCCTGGTGCTGGTACGACCACTGCTGGTGCTGGCATGGCTGGTGCCACTGGTGCTAGTACTGGCAAGGCCGTCTCCGCGGTCCTCTTTTGTAAAATCTGTTGTTTTTTTTCTTCTAATCCGGTCTTTCGATCTCGTACGCACGTACATACGAGAAATTTCGCCCCATCGTCTGGACACAAGATACTATAATTCTCTCTCCAGTTGTATGGATAGATTAAAAATTATTATCCTGTCTAATCAATGTGTTAGGATAAAGAGAAAACATTACCTTAATTCGGTATCATTCCATGCTCCAGTGTTGAACCTCTTCGGCTCCGGAACCACCGAAGGCGGAAGAAGCGGCGAAACACCCTGTGTTGGCGGCGGCTAAACACCCTGTGTTGGCGGCGGCTAAACACCCTGTGAAGAGGTCGGCGCCGGAAGAAGCGGCGGAACGCCCTGTGCTGGCGACTGAACACCTTGTGAAGAGGTCGGCGCCGAAAGTGGACCCAATTCTGGAGGTCCACCCGAAAGAGTACATAGCATCCACTGGAAATCGTCTTAAAAATTGTTCTTCGTTTTATATGTGCTTCTTGGTTTGTAAGCTTCGTTCTTGAGAAAATTCTTGGTTTGGAGTTCTTGGGTTCAAATTTCTTATGGGTTCTGTTGCTTATTGCTTCTAATTCATTGATTTTGATCGATGTTTTGGTTTTTTAGGCCCCTTCTCCGTCCCCGGGGTTGCAACGTGACGAAGACGATTTCCAGTGGATGCTACGGACTCTTTCAGGTGGATCTCCAGAATTGGGTCCACTTCCGGCGCGGAACTCTTCACAGGGTGTTCAACCGCCGCTGACACAGGGTGTTCCTCCGCTTCTTCCGGTGCCAACCTCTTCACAGGGTGTTCAGCCGTCGCCAACACAAGGTGTTTCGCCACATCATCCGCCTTCGACGCGGAGCCGGAGAGGTTCAACACTGGGGCGTGGAATGATACCGAATTAAGATAATATTTTCTCTTTATCTCAACACACATGTTTTAGACGGGATAATAATTTTTAATCTATCAACACGAGGCGATATTTCTCGAATGTACGTACATACTAGATCGAAATACCAAATTAGAACAAAAGAATAACATATCTTACGGAAGAGGACCGTGACGGCGGCCTTGCCAGCACCAACACCAGCGGACTTGCAAGCACCAGCACTAGCGGCACCATCCGGACCGGGCCGGGCCCAATGAACCTTCCACCCGGTCGGCCCAGGTATGACCTGCCCGGCTTGAAAACCGGGCTGGACCGGACCGGCCCCCTTTCTCCTCTCCATGTTTCATCCTCTCCTTCTACGCGGCGATGCTCGTTCTGAGAGGGCGAAGGCGGACTCCGGCGGAGGCGTTCCGACGAGGGCGTGGCGGACGACTGGTTTTTGGGGAGGTCGACGAGAGAGGAGGAAGTCGGTGACGAGGAGCTCGGGCGCGGGTTCCGATGGTGGTAGGGAAAGGAGAGTGGCGACGGTGTGGGTTTCCGGGAAGGATGACGCCGGCGGCAGGAGTCCGACGAGGTGGAAGGCAGCGACGACGAGAGCTCCGGCGATGGGTTCCGCAGTGGTCGGCGACGCGTGTAACGGAGGGCGGAGGCGGTGGCTGTGGCTTGGGATTGTGGCAGGGAGGCGAGGAAGCTGGTGGTCGCGGCGGGGAGGCGTCGGGGAGGTGAGCCGGCGACGCGTGTACCGACCATGCTCCACCCCTCCGATCCCTCCCGACCTCGCAAGTCGCAACGACGGTGACAGAATGGGTTCGTCGGGGTGAAGCATGGTCGGGAGGGATCGGAGGCGTGACGAGATCGGGAGGGATCGGAGGCGCCGCGGGTGATCGTGGAAGGAGTCGGGGCGGAACTCTTCGAGGGCACGCTTGAATGGCGCGCGGAGGACGGCGGTGGACACGATGAACTCCGTGCGGTCGTCATGGGAGGTGACGCCCATGCCCTCGCAGCCGTCGGGGACGCCGGGGAGAGGTGAGGGGAGGGGGAGGACGGCGAGGCGGCGGCGGATAGCGGTGCTGGCAGTGTCGATTGAGGATTCGATGAAAGAGGAGGGTGATGGTGACGATAGTGATCGAGTGGTTGGGCTTCTTAAAAACGCGGACCGGGTTTTTGACCAAGCCTCTGGTGGGGGCCTGAACCCGGATCAGCTCGGTCCAACAAGGCCGATACCCGGGCCGAACCGGCCTACAATCCTAGCAGGGCCGGGCCGAATCATTTGGGTTTTTTGTAGACCCTAGGGCTCAATCAAACTCGAACTGAACCTAAATGAGTCGGACTTGATCAAAGACAACCCATTTGGGTTCGGCAATATTAAGCTCGAATTGAACCTTTAATATCATCGCCTTTAGATATATAATATACGTAAAACTTTTACAAGTTTGGCGTGTACACCGATCTCTACAAGGTATATGCAACATGTCATACCAGACAGGGAGGTTGGAGATATGTCAAAACATCTTGCTACTGCCTTATTCATGACCCCCTTCTGCAATTACTCACCATTTCACTCTGTTTTTTTCTTCAGACAAGGATCACCAAGAAATGAGATGATGATGACCTTGGGGTATACCAAATGGAATGCAGTGTGATTCATTGAAAAATTCTTGCAAGAGCTATAAAGTTTTTTTTAAAAAATATTATAGCAAAAGGGACAAACTGTTTTAATTTTAGGTTTAAAACTTAAAATCCACAAGCCTATTGTAAAATGTGTGCATGTGAATGAGATCACATGCCCACTATTGATGAATGACTAGTCTTGATGAATGACTAGCCTTGTTGATGGAAATTGGATTGAGACAAAAGCATTCAATGATGCTTTGTCTTCATATCCTTCCATTTGCCTATAAATAGACATGGATGAACAAGTGAAGGATGTGGTGAGATTGAGCTCCTCATCTCGTATTGCTTCTTCTCCTTGCTATCTTCTTATAAGTAGAGTTCCTCTTCTCATATCCCCTCTTCTCCTTGTCCACTTGCAATTAGTATGAAGTATGAGTTAGAAGTGAGCAAGCAAGGGGATTACCTATTTCCATGATACATTCATAACACGTTATCAGCACGAGACTCTGCCACATAGAGAAAAGGAGAGAACCAGTTAGGTATATCTTACTACCTATTATTTTGTACTGGTTACACTTATTCTAACCTGGATCATGGTTACATTTATTCTAACCTGGATCATATAATATTTTGAACTACAAGCTATATATGAAGAATAAACCATTGTGATGCCTGAAGCACACATGATAAAATGATTGTACCAGAAGTACAAAATTTGATGTACCCGAAGTACAAATTAAGAGAGTGCCTGAAGCACAAGTGCCTGAAGCACACAATTTGGTGTCTGAAGCACAAGTTACTACAATAGTGCCTGAAGCATTTAATTTGCACCCGAAGTGCAAAACACTATTTTGTGCCTGAAGCACATAATCTCGTACCTGAAGTGCGAAAATATTTTCAGTACCAGAAGTACATGCATTAATTTTTATTATAATACATAAAGTGTGTATTTGCTTAATGCTTTGATATCTGCAGTTCATATTAGTCATTCACTATATATGCATTTTAGTGCGGGATATTATCAGCCCTCCGGGGTCGTCTGAGTTGGCCAGCGCGGTCGCTCGGGCTTATGGGAATGAAGCCCAAGGTTCGAATCCGGATCACCGATCCGCCAGGAAAACCTGGGCTCAAAAAAAAAAGAAAAAAATTTTTTCTGCTATTTCTTTTATTTAATTCTTGGCATATTTATTTTGTACAGTCTGATCATGACTAGCTTAGTGAAGTTGGAGTTCCTTCCCCTGGATGTTACCGGCAGTAACTATTTATCCTGGGCACTGGATGCTGAACTCCATCTAAATGCTAGAAACCTGGGGATCACTATTAAGGAAGGGAATGTTGCCACGCCAAATGAAAAAGACAGTGCCATTTTATTTCTCCGTCGCCACATCCATGAAGACCTGAAAAATGAGTACCTTGCTGTGAGGGACCCACTAGATTTGTGGAAAAACCTAAGTGATAGGTTTCAACACTTAAGAACTATTATCCTCCCCACTGCCCAATACGACTGGATGCACCTACGCCTTTAGGATTTTAAGACCGTTAGCGAATACAATTCAGCCCTCCACAAAATCACATCTCAATTAGAACTATGTGGCCAACCCATATCTGACCAAGACAAACTTGAGAAGACATTCTCCACCTTCCATGCCTCGAACTTGATTTTACAGCAGCAGTATAGGCAACGTGATTATAAGAAGTATTCTGAACTGATTGATGCCTTACTTAGAGCTGAGAGACAGAACCAAATTCTGTTAAAAAATCATGAGTCTCGTCCATCTGGTTCTGCCCCATTTCCTGAAGCAAATGCTAATGCCCATCGTGGACATGGCCACGGACGAGGGCGTGGCCGTGGCCGTGGATGCGGGCGTGGACGAGGCCGTGGTCGTGGGCGATATAATGACAGGTTCCATTACTACCGCAAAGGAAATAGTGATCCTACTCCCTACCCTAAGAATGATCAAGTAGAAAATAGAAAGAGAAAGGAGCCTGAAGACGGAACCTCCAAGAAGAATGATGATGAATGCTACCGATGTGGGGGAAAAGGGCACTGATCTCGCAACTGTCGTGCACCCAAGCATGTTGTGGAGCAGCACACAACCAAGGGAAAGAAGAAATGTGATGAAATGAACTTCACAGATTTTGATGGCCTGGCTGATATTTCCCTTCCTGGTAACCCCATGGTTGGTACATCTCTAGATGTTTCGGACTTCCTCGTAGGATCTGAGGAATGGATGGATACCTACTGAAATCATGTATTATAAGTATGCTTATATCTACTAATATGTACTTGGCTTGTTTTCTCTATGTATCTTTGAACGCTTTGTAGTTCATGCATATTTCTATGAATGCATATATTGCTCTAATTGTTTCCCAGATGGATGGCGACGCATGTCTTGCAAACAGTGCAACCACAAACACGATTCTCCAAGATCGTAAGTATTTCTCACAATTAACATTAAAAGAGTCGAATGTTAATACAATATCGGGTCCTGCAGACCTGATAGAAGGCTCCGGGAGAGCAACCATAGTTTTGCCCAGAGGAACAAAACTATCTATTAATGATGCACTATACTCTACTAAATCCAGAAGAAATTTACTCAGTTTCGAGGATTTACGTCGTAATGGATATCATATGGAAACGACGAATGAAACTGGTATAGAGTATCTATGCATCACACTTACAGTTTCATGCCAGAAGCATGTACTTGAGAAGCTTCCTGCCCTTTCTTCTGGTCTATATTATACGAAAATAAGACCAATAGAATCACATGCTGTGATGCACAAGAAGTGTACTAATCCAAGTGATTTTATGCGTTGGCATGATCGACTTGGTCACCCTGGATCGGTGATGATGCGTCGAATCATTGAGAATTCACATGGACATAATCTTAAGAACCAGAAGATTCTTTTGGCTAGTAAATATCCATGTGCTTCTTGCTCCCAAGGAAAGCTAATAGTGAGACCATCCCCTTCTAAGGTCACCTCTGAATCTCCAAATTTCTTGGAGCGAATCCAAGGTTATATATGTGGGCCCATTCATCCTTCAAGTGGACCATTTCGATATTTCATGGTCTTAATAGATGTATCCATAAGATGGTCACATGTATGTCTTTTATCCACTCGTAACATTGCTTTTGCTAAACTTTTAGCTCAGATCATTCGGTTACGAGCTCAGTTTCCAGACTATCCCATCAAGACAATTCGTCTTGACAATGCTGGTGAGTTTACATCTCAAGCATTTTTAGATTATTGTGTATCAATAGGGATAAATGTAGAACACCCTGTTGCGCATACACATACTCAGAATGGCCTAGCAGAATCACTTATCAAACGCATCCAACTGATAGCTAGACCATTGCTTATGAAATCCAAGTTACCTGTCTCAGCTTGGGGACATGCTGTATTGCATGCAGCATCTTTGATCCGAGTCAGACCATCTGCATATCATAAATTTTCACCAGTACAACTTGTCTTTGGCCAGCAACCAAATATTTCTCACTTATGGACTTTTGGATGTGCAGTTCATGTTCCAATTCCTCCACCTCAGAGAACCAAGATGGGTCCTCAGCGCCGGCTTGGTATTTATGTTGGTTTTGACTCCCCTTCTATCATTAGGTACCTAGAGCCTTTAACAGGGGATTTGTTTAGAGCACGTTTTGCTGACTGTCACATTGATGAGTCAATTTTCCCACCATTAGGGGGAGAAAAGAAGAAGCCAGAAACTCAAAATGAAGTTGTATGGAACATTTCGACGTTGTCTCATCTTGATCCTAGAACAAGTCAAACTGAACTCGAAGTTCAGAAGATTATACATTTACAGAAAATTGCGAATCGGATGCCTGATGCATTTATTGATTCACAACTAGTGATAAAGTCACATATTCCAGCTGCATATGCTCCAGCCTGGATTGATGTTCCAGAAGAACAATCCGAGGGTCATAAAGCATGTGAATCTAAAGCACGCCGGAAGCGTGGGAGACCTATTGGAGCCAAGGATAAGGTCCCAAGGAAAAGAAGGGTACAAGAACAAACTGGCCAGAAGACTGATACCCCTGAAGAGACATCCCCCGAAGAGGTTCAAGCACCTCCCGAAGAGGTTCAGGCGCCTCTAGAAGAGGTACAGATATCTGAAAATCATGAGATCTCGATAAATTGTGCGCACACTGAGAAAAGGTGGAACAGACATGAAATTGTTGTCAGCAACTCATTTGCATATGCAGTTGCTCTTGACATTACTGGAAGTAATGAAGAACCTGAGCCAAAATCTGTCGAAGAATGTCGACGTAGAGTTGATTGGCCAAAATGGAAAGAAGCTATTAAAGCTGAATTAGACTCGCTGGCAAAACGAAATGTTTTTGGACCTGTGGTCCAGACACCAGAAGATGTCAAACCAGTGGGATACAAATGGGTATTTGTACGCAAGCGAAATGAGAAAAATGAAATTGTGCGATATAAAGCACGGCTTGTAGCACAAGGTTTCTCGCAGAAACCTGGTATAGACTATGAGGAGATATACTCCCCTGTAATGGATGCAATAACCTTTCGCTTCTTGATTGGTTTAGCAGTCTCAGAAAGACTAGATATGCATCTAATGGATGTAGTCACAGCATACTTATATGGGTCACTAGATAGTAACATTTATATGAAAGTCCCTGAATGACTTAAATTGCCTGAAGCAAATAAATTTCGGGATCTGTATTCTATTAAACTTCAAAGATCCTTATATAGGTTAAAACAATCTGGCTGGATGTGGTACAATCGACTCAGTGAATACCTCCTGAAAGAGGGATACATAAACACTAAAATTTGCCCATGTGTTTTCACTAAGAAATCAAATTCTGGATTTGCTATTATTGCAGTATATGTCGATGACTTAAACTTAATTGGGACTCCTAAAGAGCTCACTAAGGCATCTGACTATTTAAAGAAGGAATTTGAAATGAAAGATATTGGAAAGACAAAATTTTGTCTCGGCCTGCAGATCGAGCACTTTCCAAATAGAATATTGGTTCACCAATCAAATTATACAGAGAAGGTTCTAAGACAATTTTATATGGACAAAACTCATCCATTGAGTTCTCCAATGGTTGTCCGATCTCTTGATGTGAAGAAAGATCCTTTTCGCCCTCATGATGATGGTGAAGAACTTCTTGGTCCTGAAGTACCATATCTTAGCGCAATTGGAGCTCTCATGTATCTGGCAAATTACACAAGGCCCGATATAGCCTTTGCAGTCAATTTATTAGCAAGATTCAGTTCTGCACCGACCCGAAGGCACTGGAATGGCATCAAGCACATTCTACGCTATCTTCGTGGAACTACAAATCTCAGACTATTTTTTCCAAATAATTCGATACCACAGTTAATCGGCTACGCAGATGCTGGTTATCTCTCTGATCCACATAAGGCCAAGTCACAAACCGGCTATATTTTTCTATATGGCGGCGCTGCTATATCTTGGCGATCTATGAAGCAGACACTAACCGCTACCTCTTCAAATCATGCTGAGATACTTGCCATTCATGAAGCAGGTAGAGAGTGTATATGGTTGAGAAGCATGATAGAGCATATTCAAGGCACTTGTGGGTTATCTTCAATCAGGAATATCCCGACGATATTATATGAAGATAATGTCGCATGCATCACTCAAATTAGAGGTTGTTATATCAAAGGCGATAGGACCAAGCACATATCTCCAAAATTCTTCTACACGCATGAGCTCCAGGAGAGCGGTGATATCGATATCCAGCAGATACGCTCTAGTGACAACTTAGCTGATTTATTTACAAAGGCACTACCAACGACAACCTTCAAAAAGCTAGTGCATGGCATCGGGATGCGTCGTCTCAAGGATTTATTGTGCTGAGCACCTGAAGCTTATCTCATATCTTTATGAGGGGGAGTTATAATCTTAGAAGGTATTCAGGTACTGTACTCTTTTTCCTTCGCCAAGGTTTTTCCCACTGGGTTTTCTTTGGCAAGGTTTTAACGAGGCAGTCATGATGGCCTAATACCTTTCTAGGCAAAAATGGTGTACTCTTTTCTTTCGCTAAGTTTTTATTCCACTGGGTTTTTCTTAGCAAAGTTTTGTAACGATGCATATTTTAGTCATTCAAGGGGGAGTATTGTAAAATGTGTGCATGTGAATGAGATCACATGCCCACTATTGATGAATGACTAGTCTTGATGAATGACTAGTCTTGATGAATGACTAGCCTTGTTGATGGAAATTGGATTGAGACAAAAGCATTCAATGATGCTTTGTCTTCATATCCTCCCATTTGCCTATAAATAGGCATGGATGAACAAGTGAAGGATGTGGTCAGATTGAGCTCCTCATCTCGTATTGCTTCTTCTCCTTGCTATCTTCTTATAAGTAGAGTTCCTCTTCTCATATCCCCTCTTCTCCTTGTCCACTTGCAATTAGTATGAAGTATGAGTTAGAAGTGAGCAAGCTTAGGTAGAACACAGTAAATGACACTCCTAACATCAAGCTTACCTAAGCTCTATAGTGCCATCTAGTTGCCACTATTACTCCTGATGTCCCCTATAAATAATACTGATCTCTAAGGGTGTGTTTGGTTGCGGGATAGTCTATCCCGGGATTAGAGAAGATAGGGATTGGTAACCTTGGATAAGTAGTGGGATATGTATGATATTTTGTTGAAAAGTAGTGATAAATTAGTAATGTTTGGTTGAAAAAGTAGCGATAAAATTGATGTGATTGGTTAAAAAGTAGGGATGATGAAGTAATAATTGGTTGAAAAGTGAAAAAGTAAGGATAAAGTTGATGTGATTGGTTGAAAAGAAGAGAAAATGTAGTAATGATTGGTTGAAAAGTAGGGATAAAGTAGAGATAAAGTGAGGATAAGAATAGGAATAAAAATGGGGATTAGATGGTGTTTGAATAAAATGGATTTATCTTGAATAATTCTGGGATTCCCTATCCCCCAACCAAACGAGACCTAAAACTCTTCTGTATGTTTCAGGTTTCAGGGCATTACCTACAGACTAGTCATGGATAGGCTCAACCCCAAGCTCTACCTGCACAACTGTCCCGAAGGAGAATGAGAGACTCAGGGAGAAAGCTCAGCTTCTCAACTAGGAGAACCAGACACTTCTAACTGAGCTGAAGCAGAGGTTCTACTCTAAAGCAAACTGGAGCTCGAAACCGAACTCCAGTTCCATCCTTGACCTCAACATCGACCCGAACTCGAAGGTCTGCCCTAAAACTAGCAAGCCATGATCTAGTGAAGGGCTATGTAAGAAACCCGTTTTTGTGTGTTTCTGTGTGTGACAGCATAGAAATCTATGTGCTAGGTGCTTCAATTTGGTTGGCAGACAGTAATGTATGTGACTAGTTCCATGTAATGTTTCTGTCAATGTGAATAAGAATGAAGAATTCTCAGGCTAAGATGGTACATGACTTACATTATACGAGATCAAAGTCTTCTGTGCCGCATATTTCGCTTATACTGCATCACGAATGTGGAATAAAAGTTAGTCATAAACCAGATTGAGATTTTAAATGCGGGTAAAAATAGCCGGGATATCTCTCAGTCTCTAGGAAGAAAGACATGATAAGATTGCACTAAAGTGGCATCTTTGATTGTCTAATCTTCGTGCAATATGGCAGAAAAGAACAGAGTGCCTTAAAGTCAACTTTGCAAGTTGATCATAATACAAGTGGAAGTGGGGGTATTAGCGACATGGTTTAGTCTGCTGTAAGCAACAGCAATCACGCTACATGACAACATACAATGACCATAACAGGATCTTAATATAGTACCCAAAAATCTGCTTCTAATGTCACTCTGGATTTTTATGGGTTAATGAGTATTCTTAGTAAGGTCCACAGTACACTACAAAATCAAGTCCGTGACGCTAGTGAACTCGTACAAAAAACTCGAACCATTCTCAGCTCAAGTTACTGTCTTTAGTTGCAACTAACCCATATCCAATCAGATGCCGTGCAATCATTAGATGTGAATTTTTTTACAAAGGTCATTAGCTATACATAGAGCTACATTCTGTCATGATTTGAGCCTCAAACTTGATTAGTGAAGAATCAAACTTTCATTCATAAATTCTAAAAAATTTAGCTTTCTTGTCGATGAAAATCTACACGAATCTAGAGACATCAATTAATACACGGTATGTTAATTTCTCTTCTTTTTGCACAACTTTAATTTGCTACATAACTACATTTACAAATACAAAACAAGATCACATGGAGCTATTCGATATTGGTAATTATCATACCCTTAAGATAGAGTGACCTAGATTTTCGAGCTGGGGAATTCCAATCGGTAGCTCATCGAGGACCACCAGGGAGGCATTTCACCACCACTTTAGAGGCGACTAAAGATGTTGTCGCGGCCGCTAAAGATGCCACCACCAAAGCGCTCGCCTCCTTCACCGCCGCAGTCGTCGCCATAATTGCTATTGAGGGAGGGGCGTCCTCAATCAAGGTTGCGGCCTTGGAAGCCGCTGCCATTGCTCTGCCCACAACCATCACCGCCTCCTGAGAAGCCATTGGCGCCTCCGCACCCACCGCCGCCGCTGGTGCTGCCACCGGCGCCCTTCTACACACGTGTGGGCTCGAGTGAACATAAGACAACCAACACGTGGATATTAATTAAAAAAGAAGCAACGGAAATGCGTAAACACATTACTTTCGCTCTGATACCATAAAAAGAACTCTAATCACTCAACATAAAAACTTAAGTCAATAGGTGAGGGCGAGTTAATATTAATATAGTCTAACAGTCTTGATACATTAAAATAAAGTATTATTATCCCGTCTAATACATAAAGATGATAGAATTAGGAATAGATAAAAAAAAGTATTAGTCTAATTCTGTATCATCCCATTGTCCATAGTTGAAGATCTCCGCCTCCGCCGCGGCCATCTCTTTGACCACAACCATCACCGCTTCCTGACGAGATGCAGGCGCCTCCGCACCCAACGCCGTCATGATATCTACACGAATATAGAGGCATGCAATTAATACACGGTCTGTTAATTTCTCTTTTTTTTGCACAACTTTAATTTGCTACATAACTGTATTTACAAATACAAAACAAGATCACATGGAGCTATTCGATATTGGTAGTTATCATACCCTTAAGATAGAGTGACTTAGGGTTTCACCTGTGCATTGAGAGCTGGGTAATTCCAATCGGTAGCTCATCGAGGACCACCAGGGAGGCATTTCGCCACCACTTCAGTGGCGGCTAAAGATGTTGCTGCGCCCACTAAAGCTGCCACAACCAAATCTGTCGTCTCCTTCACCGTCGCAGTTGTCGCCGTCATTGCTATTGAGGGAGGGGCAGCCTCAATCAAGGTTGCGGCCTTGGAAGCGGTTGCCACCGCGGCCATTGCTCTGGCCACAGCCATCACCGCCTCCTGAGAAGCCATTGGCGCCTACTTTCGCTCTGATACCATAAAAAGAACTCTAATCACTCAACCTAAAAACTTAAGTCAATATGTGACGGTGAGTTAATATTAATATAGTCTAACAGTCTTGATACATTAAAATAAAGTATTATTATCCCGTCTAATACATAAAGATGATAGAATTAGGAATAGAAAAAGAAAAAGTATTACTCTAATTCTGTATCATCCCATGGTCCATAGTTGAAGATCTTCGCCTCTGTTGTAGCCATCACTCTGACCACAACCATCACCGCTTCCTGACGAGATGATGGCGCCTCCGCATCCACCGCCGCCGTGATATCTACATGAATATGGAGACACGCAATTAATACATGGTATTTTAATTTCTCTTCTTTTTGCACAACCTAGCTTTTAAGTGGCATTATCTCATGCCTCTTCATCTACTTAGCACTCAAGAAAATACTGGATTAAACAGAAACTTGATTTTTTCGTGAAGTCATAAATACCAAAAAATTTCTGGAACCGTTGTTTAACGGACTCATTGCTCTCTGATCTGCATCTGCAATAAGCAGGGTATGCCTTCATTATGGTCTTACTTATGCTAAATCTTAGTGTGAAGTCAATTAGTCTGCTGATGGCCCGAGGAGGCGGCGGATGACGCATCTTTGGTTTGGGGGTTCACATCTACATTGTCGACTGCCTTCTTATCCACCATTGCTTTCTCTTGGATGCACGCATCGCCCTCATCATCTCCTTCACTTGCTTCTCCTCCTTGTCCAGTTGCATGTTCATTATAATCTCTGCATTTTTGTGGTTTGAAGTAGTCTTCTATTGCAGCTTCCTGTGGTAATGACACAGAGAGTTATTCATAAAGCTATTGCAAATAACACTTAGAAGGATTCTTTTATCGAAAGAATAAAAAAGGAGAACATGCAAAACAACTAGGAGAGGTATGAACGAGACAAAAGAGCAGCCGGAATTGAAGTCATCATCTCTTGTGCATCATCATAATAGCTTCTCATATGTCTTCAACTTCTACAATTCCCAGTCAACGTTCAAGGATATCAATCAATTCATGCTTCAGTTTTGTTGTGGCTTCTGCATCTACTTTATTAGAAAGATCAAACTTATTCATTATGGAGTAAAAGCAGCTATTCTGAAAGGACCCATTCTTAGACCACTTCTTGACATCTTCAAAAGAACCAAAAAATATATTTAATGGTACTTCGAAGTTGTACCCCCACTTTTGTCCTTCAAAATTCGATTTCAACCTTTCTTACTCTTAGATATTAAATTATCTAATGCCTTTGTAATGAGACTTGAGTGATGACGATTGGATTTAGGCCTTGACTGATAGTGCACATAAAATTTTCCTGATAGAGAAGTTACCGTTTCTTCCAGTTTCTGATTAAGCGATTGCATCTCCTCAACCATACGACAAACCTCAGATAGAATAGCCTGTTCAGGTATCTTTCTCAACTCAAGCTTCTTTGCTTGTGCCTAGAAAGAACAAAGAGATTCAGAACAAGTAAACCCAAGTAACACACAATTTACAAAGAGCACGAGGAAAAGCATAATATAAGGACGTCATCAGTTGCATGTGGAATATAAACAACGGATAATAACATGCAAGGGCCAACATGCCAAAGTGGGTCATCTGCATATAAGATTTTAATAACATAAATTGTGGTTCTCCTTCCAATTATGCGCTAAAACGGGGACATTGGTGGTCTAGAAGAAATCATCAAAACCAAGGGTTCTGTGGTTTCAAAACCATATTGTCGTCAAAACTCGATTTTTCCTTTTCATGTTCCAAGAACCACTTATACACAACTATGCACAAAACAATGCCAGATCAATCAACTCAAATCTATAAACATCACAAGCTTAGGATTTGGATGGTTACCTGTTCGATTCGCTTCTGGAGCTGCAATATAATCCATACGATCTTATTCGCCTCTCCTTCTATCCGGACAATACCCTAACTACGAACCAAGCTTTTCTCCTTAACTGAATCAATTTGTCCATCTGAATGGAGAACACAAAACAGTGAGCTATAACTTAGAATCCTTCGATTCAACTTAGCTAGTATGAAATAGATCATCTAACATACATCTCCTCAACCAATTACGAAAGAAAGATCCGTAGCGAGGCGTGGATCCCGTACCTATTGAGACGAGAGGAGCGAGCTCGTGCGCCCCTTGAGGTTTGCCTTTGGTCGGAGACTCGAAGACGGAGGCGACGGGGAAATGGGTGCCTCCAAAATCCAAATATCCTATCGGGTCTAACATACCGAACTTATCGCATAACTTAAGATCATGGGGTTGTCACTGAAGATGTACTACTAGCTAGCTAGCTAGATAGAATGTACGTACGTGAGCTTTCCTTTCCTTGTGGAGGCATACACAGTCTTCCTCGTTTTTGTTGTTCTCTTTTGTTGCCCTCACGTGGCGTCCGTTGTTGAATTATGTGGAGTCGTATCTCGGTTTTCGAATGATTCTCATTATTTATAATTTAGTTTCTCTTGCTCGTCCAAAGAATAAATTAAGAAACATCATATCATATGCAGCAACGGAATTTAATTAACATGATTTTGCTCGAGTTGATAAAGCTTGGATTCAAGCACATGTCACAAACAGATGGAGCAAATTTACTCTGACAGCTAAGAAAGATTCTAGCTACTAGCCATGCACAAGAACTATGACCTTGTACAGATCATAGTTTAATTTTGTACAAGATAGTTGTGAAGGTAAATAGACTCCCACACATACGTAATGATAATAGATAAATACAAAGCAGGTAGCAATGATTAGGACAAGCAAGATTCGATTGTTCGCAGTAACATTGATCGGAAAAATGCCAGCCATACAGGATTAGCAAGCTATAAACAAATATCTTGTAGCCTGCGGGCTTGACTCTTCGATCAAAAACACCATAATATCATCATATATTAAGCCCTGAGAAAGGTGAATGAAACATGCATGATCCTATCCAGGGGGGACTCCTAACGAACTATGGAACTCTTGAATTCAAAGGAAAAGCTAACACTGCAACCATATATGTACAGTGGATGAATATTGGAAGAATGAATGAAGTAGAATGTACTCACATGCATCTCATTACGTTGCTTCCCCACAAATCACTTCAATCGTTTTACATAATCACCATCAGTCTCTCCATGCACTTTTCTGTTCCAAATCAGCAAGTACTCCTATGACCTTGCTCTCAGGGTATGTTTGCTTGCTGAGAAGTGAGGTGAAGTAGAGTGACTTTTTAAAAAGTGACTTCCCTGGAGTGACTTTTTGGGATTTTTTGAGTTCTGGTGTTTGGTTAGTGCTTGAAGTGGAGATATGATCACCCCCCAACTGTGAACAATTTCAAAGATTTTTAATAATTTAATATTTTATGTTAATAATTTTAATAATTAAAATATTAATATTTTAATAATTTTTATATTAAAATATTAAAAAATAATACTATTTTAGATGACGTGGACCAATCACGAGGTGCCACGTGACATGTGGGATCTATTTATATTAATATTTTTATTACAATATGATATTATTAACATTATTTGCCACTTAAAATATTAAAATTAAAACATTAAAATAATATTTTAATCTTAAAATATTAATAATTTAATGACTTTTAAATTAAATTATTAGAAATAATATTATTTTGGATGACGTGGACCAATCACGAGGTGACACGTGATATGTGAGACATACTTATATTAATATTTTATTACAGTATAATATTATTAATATTATTTCCCACTTCAAATGCCAGTTCAACTGACTTCTCACCAAAAAGACCGGAAGTCGAAATGGGAAGTGACAGCTTTGGCTACAGTGACTTGGAAGTGGAGCTGAAGTCACTTCAGCCCCACTTTCGAGCAACCAAACACATGAAGTGGCTCGGAAGTCACTTCAAAAAAGTGACTTCCGACCACTTCATGGGAACCAAACAGCCCCTAGTCTAACCGAAGACCTCCACAACACACACTGATTTTGCTTTCGAGCCTTTTAAGAAAAGCTGTTTGGGAGGAGAGATAAATGAAGTTCTTCTGCAGCTCATGAAAAAAACCTAAAATAATTGAGGTGAGGCCAATTTTCTGGCTTATGGCATCAGCTACACAGAATGCATGCATCTCTACCCTTGTGACCTGATTTGTTGTAGAGAACAAACACACTCCCCAAGAATAATAGCACATGTGAAGCATGCTATACCGGAAACTTGTGTGCTTATATATCTCAAATTTAAGGATAATCTTTCTAAATTAAAAGCAATAAATCAGCACAGGACATAAATCGTAAATTGGACTGGCTATACAAGACTAACAAGGAGCCCTATGCGAAATAACCACGTACTAGCAAGATTAATGATTTAAATGTTTAGTATTAGGTTTGAGCAAATTTCTATCCAAAAGAACTTGATTCTGATCATATCACTGTTAAGGCATGCACATCACAAATGAGGAAGTCAGAGTGACCCTACCTCAGCATCCGTCGCATTTGATGAGAGCATCTAAAAGCAAACTGTCAATCAAAATCCTCAAATGAACTCACCAGTCGTTAGAAAAACTAAAAAAAGATAAAATTTGCGTACGTTGATACTCTTAATGAATACAGATGCAAAAGCAGATGTATAGGTATCTCAAGGATGATAACGGGCTAGGGGATCAGAAACAACATAATATAGGAAGACGTAAGTGGACAAGATAATTGACTATGTAGGCCTAGCGGAACTGACCTTCTGAGTATCACAGACCATGATGACTAGCAGTGAGAACATTGATGTGAACTAAATACCAGCTTCTTCAATGGAATTGTGTTCCTTTTCGAGGTAAGATAATAATGCTACCTTCCACTAAACAACTAGTTGCACAAATGCCATCCCTAGTAGGATTGCCAGTTTTCTAAAAAGCAAAAGAACGGCATGGATATCTCCCTGTCCTTCCGAATTCCATCCATCCCTGCCATATCTAGGGATCCCACCATCCTTCAACCCAACCCAAAATAAACACATCATAGCATTCCCAAATCCATACCTGGCTTTGTAAAGCCTACTTGTTATGAAAAAATGGACTAGCAGTGACCCTCGTCATTGAAAGCTGACATACAGAAGAAGAGGAGAAGAAGGAAGGAAGATCAGCCTCCCTCAAAAAGGAGGAAAGGTAAAAGATATGCTTGACTAGCTGCCTACCAGTATGTATGATGATGCAAGATAGGGTGTTAGTCCAATCAAGTTGCGCCCTCTAAACTACTGCTCCTTCATTATGGTTCTGGAGCCATGCAAGATCCTTCCTTCTTAACCCTATCTATGACCCATCTGGAAGTTAAAATGCAGATCATGAATACACCCAAAAGGGCACACTGGACTTTACTGCACCCATCCAGCCAGCAAATTATTCTCGAGACAAGACCATCAATTGCTACGGTCTTGCCATCATTTCCTTGCAATACCATAATAGCTGAGGAGGTGAAGATATGTCAAAACATCTTACTACTGCCTTATTCATGACCCCCTTCTGCAAGTACTCACCATTTCACTCTGTTTTTTCTTTAGATAAGGATCCCCAAGAAATGAGATGATTATGACCTTGGGGTATACCAAATGGAATGCAGTGTGATTCATTGAAGAATTCTTGCAAGAGCTATAAAGTTTTTTTAAAAAATATTATAGCAAAAGGGACAAACTGTTTTAAATGGGTTTGAAACTTTAAATCCACAGGCCGAGTTAAAAGTCAGCCCAGAAAATACAGCCATCATTGCGATTCTTGGGCCAACCAACCAAATTCATCATCATTCTTGAATATTGAGAAAAATATGATTGAAGTTCCAAAATGCCCCAATAATACTGATAGCCAGCAAGCTTAGGTAGAACACAGTAAATGATACTCCTAACATGATAACATCAAGCTTACCTAAGCTCTATAGTGTCATCTAGTTGCCACTATTACTCCTGATGTCCACTATAAATAATACTGATCTCTAAAACTCTTCTCTATGTTTCTGGTTGCAGGGCATTACCTACAGACTAGACTAGTCATGGATAGGCTCAACCCCAAGCTCTACCTGCACAACTCTTCCGAAGGAGAATGAGAGACTCAGGAAGAAAGCTCAGCTTCTCAACCAGGAGAACCAGGCACTCCTAACTGAGCTGAAGCAGAAGTACTTAAAAGCAAACTCGAGCTCGAAACCGAACACCAGTTCCGTCCTTGACCTCAACATCGACCCGAACTCGAAGGTCTGCCCTAAAACTAGCAAGGCATGATAATCTAGTGAAGGTCTATGTAAGAAACCCGTTTTTGTGTGTTTCTGTGTGTGACAGCATAGAAATCTATGTGCTAGGTGCTTCAGTTTGGTTGGCAGACAGTAATGTATGTGATTAGTACCCAAAAATCTGCTTCTAATGTCACTCTGGATTTTTATGGGTTAATGAGTCCGTGACGCTAATGAACTCGTACAAAAAACTCGAACCATTCTCTGCTCAAGTTACTGTCTTTAGTTGCAACTAACCCATATCCAATCAGATCCCGTGCAATTATTAGCTGTGAATTTTTCACAAAGGTCATTAGTTATACATATAGCTACATTCTGTCATGGTTTGAGCCTCAAACTCGATTAGTGAAGAATCAAATTTTCATTCATAAACTCTGAAAATTTTAGCTTTCTTGTCAATGAAAATTTACACGAATCTGGAGACATGCAATTAATACACGGTCTGTTAATTTCTCTTCTTTTTGCACAACTTTAATTTGCTGCATAACTACATTTACAAATACAAAACAGTATCAGAGCTATTCGATATTGGTAGTTATGAGACCCTTAACATAGAGTGACCTTGGGTTTCACCTATGCATTGAGAGCTGGGGAATTCCAATCGGTAGCTCATCGAGAACCACCAGGGAGGTATTTCGACACCACTTTAGCGGCGGCTAAAGATGTTGCCGCGCCCACTAAAGCTGCCACAACCAAATCTCTCGCCTCCTTCACCGCCGCAGTCGTCGCCGTCATTGCTATTGAGGGAGGGGCGGCCTCGGAAGTCGTTGCCACCGCGGCCATTGCTCTGGCCACAGACATCACTGCCTCCTAAGGAACCGTTGGTGCCTCCGCACCCACCGCCGCTGCTGGTGTTGCCTCCTACTCACGTGTGAGCTCGAATGAACATAAGACAACCAATACGTGGATATTAATTCAAAGAGCGGCAACGGAAATGTGTCACACGGGCTCGAACACCTGACTTTCGCTCTGATACCATAAAAAGAACTCTAATCACTCAACCTAAAAGCTTAAGTCAATAGGTGAGGGCGAGTTATTATTAATATAGTCTAACAATCTGGATACATTAAAATAAAGTATTATTATCCCGTCTAATACATAAAGAGGATAGAATTAGGAATAAATAAAGAGAAAGTATTACTCTAATTCTGTATTATTCCATGGTCCATAGTTGAAGATCTACGGCTCCCGAACATGTCTTCGCTTCACCGAAGCTAAGTCCGCCGAAGATCGAGAGAAGAAGAGCTTGGCGGTGGGTTGGGAGAAGAATAGATAAAGAAAAAGATTACTCTAATTCTCTATCATCCCATGGTCCATAGTTGAAGATCTCCGCCTCCGCCGTGACCATCGCTCTGACAACAACCATCACCGCTTCCTGACGAGATGTTGGCGCCTCCGCACCCATCGCCACCGCTGGAGCTGCCGCTCTGATATCTACATGAATCTGGAGACATGCAATTAATACACGGCATGTTAATGTCTCTTCTTTTTGCACAACTTTAATTTGCTACATAACTGCATTTACAAATACAAAACAAGATCATATTGAGCTATTTGATATTTGCTATATAACTGCATTTACAACCGCCGGCGCCCTCCTCCTCACGTGTGGGCTCGAATGAACATCAAACAACCAACACGTGGATATTAATTAAAGGAGCGACAACGGAAATGCAAACACATGACCTCCGCTCTGATGCCATAAAAAAAGCTCTAATCACTCAACCTAAAAGCTTAGGTCAATAGGTGAGGGCGCGTTAATATTAATATAGTCTAACAATCTGGATACATTAAAATAAAGTATTATTATCCCGTCTAATACATAAAGAGGATAGAATTAGGAATAGATAAAGAGAAAGTATTACTCTAATTCTGTATTATTCCATGGTCCATAGTTGAAGATCTACGGCTCCCGAACACGTCTTCGCTTCACCGAAGCTAGAGTTTGCCGAAGATCGAGAGAAGAAGAGCTTGGCGGTGGGTTGGGAGAAGAAGAGCTTGGCAGCGGAACACCCTGTGGCCGAAGATCGAGAGAAGAAGAGGTCGGTGGTGTTGACTTTTCCATCCATGAGATGACGGCAGTAGTAGGATCGATCCTTCTTTAAGAGAAGGATCGATCTCTCTTTGCAATTTATCAGATGATCAATCCATCTTTCCAAGAAAGATCGATCCAACTTGGTAAACAAAAGAGACAGAGAGCACCTGTTTGTGAAGGTCGATGTAGGATAAACCCTAAGATCGATCCTCTTCAGGATGCTGAGATTTTGAGGGACAGGTCGATCACTCCTATATAGTAGGATCGATCCTCCTCGGGATTTTGGAATTCATCAATCTCGTGCATACAAGGATCGATCCTTCCCTTGAGTGGGATCGATCCTTCCCTATTGGATGGATAAATCCGACGGCTCAGATCTAATCCAGATTTGTATTCTTTGGAGGCTATAAATAGAGTGCTTCTAGAGTTTCTTTTGTGTGGTAGAGATGTGGTTGAGAGGTGTATGAGAGGTGTGAGAGTAGGCAACTCTAGAGAGAGATCTCTTTGTCTCTGCTAGGGTTTGGGCTTTGTAATCTCTCTCTCATAGTGAAGATTTCCTCTGCTGCCTGTGGTTTTTTTCCTTCCAGTTGTTGCTGGTAGGTTTTTCCACGTAAATCCTTGTCTCCACTTTTTCTTTTTCTTTGTTGTTTGGTTGTTTCTCTTCCGCTGTGACATCCCCGTCATTATCTGGCGTATCTCCGGCATCGTCGGGACCCCTCAGATTCCCCAACATGTGGCGTGTCACACCTCGACCCAGAAAACCAATCCGGGCCGGGACGTGAAGGGCCTAAACCTATTCAATCATCTCTGACGCATTTATATAATAATTTTCACAACTAATTTGAACAATTCTATCAGAGGGGCAGCATAGTAATTTCTAATAAACTACTATCCATAACAGTTCTAGATTAACATAAGAGTAAACAATATTATATAATTTATAAAACCTTAGAATTATACAATTTACTCCTCGAATACAGATTCATAAACATCTAATCGTCGAAGAAGGAAATTGTACATTTAATACATCTATCAAAAGTAATCTATAACAAAAGGAACTGCTGAAGCCGTCAACACCTCAGGATTTTCGAGTGCCTTATGAAGTCGCCGCGCTACCAAAAGCCTGTCCAGCTGGTACTACGGAAGAAGAGCTGACGCCTGCACCTGTAAATGCAGCCCGGATAGAAGTGAGTGATAAGCTCAGTAGGGTTCTACTTTACGTCACACTGAAAGGGAGGAAAACAACAACAATGTCGTTTCTCCACTGAAGTCTAAAGGATGCCACGGGGTCCCATAACCCCTATAGATTCCCCACAGGATCTTACTCTTCTCAACCGACCACGCTGGGAACATCAACCAAACACGTTGGGAGGAAACAGGAATCAGAACTAGTAGGAACACCCTTTACCCAGCAGAAAACCATTGCCTCGGGACACACATCGGGGACATCGACAGCCATCCTTAGCACTTGGCCTTGGTGAAGCGACACGACCTCTAAACCTCAATAACATTATCATTGTAGCCAACTACACTTTAACCTTGATAACATAAGATTTCCAATAATACAATCACGTTTAAACCTTGCTACCCAGCCACGGTCCTAGAGCTAGATCCGAGCTACCCGAACCCTCGGATCGATGAATAACCCATCGCCCACGCCTAACTTGGAATGCCTCTAATACATACAGTGAATGCACCTATACAAGCATGTAACATTGATGTCACTATATGTCACATCAACATATGAGGTTCGACAGGTTAAGCAGATAAAATATGAAAGAGAATCCAATCCGATTCTCAATAAGAGTCGGCATCGCAGTGCCGCTATACAATAGCCTTCGGTGCAACACATGCACACAACATGCTAAGGTTCCACAGTTACCTCGCGGATAACTGGTCTTCAAGTACAACAATACGCATCTACTAGTATAACCAAGCAACCACACCATTCAACCAATCATTCTATGCTACCGCCCCGGCGCACGCTGATAAGACTTGAAAAGTGCACAAACCACCCTTGTAATTTGACTTTGTTGGTTTCCAAGCAGTGCTCACTGACTATCTTTACCTTATTTCATGTAAAAAAGACCTCAACATGAGTTAGATCAAGTTTGGAGTCAAAACGAGCACATTTGGACAATTCCAGCATAAATGATCGATCATCACATTATAAAAGAATCGATCATTTACGTGCATTAACCTGACAGAAAACACCAGTTCAAAGGATTGATCTTCACAAAGGTAAAAGATCGATCATTTATGTGTGTCAAAAGTGGCAGAGAGTAAGGTTTAAAAAGATCGATCTTCCTTCATGGAAAAATCGATCATCCACGGGGCGTGATCAACGATACAAGAAAATGATCTCTCTTTACGGGGCGCATCCAGCGATAGAAGAATAAATGATCGATCTTCTCTCTTTTGCCGGTGAAGAGAATCAAAGGCCCAGATCTCTCTACCAACCATCAGAAATGTCGATCTTGGTTCTTTATCTGACCTAGCTTTAAGTGGCATTATCTCATGCCTCTTCATCTACCTAGCACTCAAGCAAATGCTGGGATTTAACAGAAACTTGATTTTTTCGTGAAGTCATAAATACCAAAAATTTTCTGGAACGGTTGTTAACAGACTCATTGCTCTCTGATCTGCATCTGCAATAAGCAGGGTATGCCTTCATTAAGGTCTTACTTATGCTAAATCTTAGTGTAAATAGTCTGCTGATGGCCCGAGGAGGCGGATGACGCATCTTTGGTTTGGGGGTTCACATCTAGATTGTCGACTGCCTTCTTATCCGCCATTGCTTTCTCTTGCATGGCCTGTTCACGCATCGCCCTCATCATCTCCTTCACTTGCTTCTCCTCCTTGTCCAGTTGCATGTTCATTATAATCTCTGCAATTTTGTCAAGTGGTTTGAAGTAGTCTTCTATTGGAGCTTCCTGTGGTAATGACACAGAGAGTTATTCATAAAGCTATTGCAAATAACACTTTGAAGGATCCTTCTATCGAAAGAAGAAAAAAGGAGAACAACAAAACAACTAGGAGAGGTATGAACGAGACAAAAGAGCCGACGGAATTGAAGTCATCATCTCTTGTGCATCATAATAATAGCTTCTCATGTCTTCAACTTCTACAATTCCCAGTCAACGTTCGAGGATATCAATCAATTCATGCTTCAGTTTTGTTGCGGCTTCTGCATCTACTTTGTTAGAAAGATCAAACTTATTCATTACGGGGTAAAAGCAGCTATTCTGAAAGGACCCATTCTTAGACCACTTCTTGACATCTTCAAAAGAACCAAAAAAAATATTTAATGGTACTTCGAAGTTGTACCCCCACTTTTGTCCTTCAAAATTCGATTTCAATATGTTGTCCATTTCTACCAATTTTAAACGAAGTTAGATAAAAAGAACCTCACTGCAGCAATGTGGAAAGATATATGATTATTCTAATAGGAATTCTTGAAAATGCACATTAACCGCCTAAGTCTAACCAGTGTATGGAAGGCTGTCTTTGCTTATGTAATAAGATGTTAAGGATAAGCAAAGCAGGTGTTTCTCATTCTTTTCAGATGTTTTGCTCACTTGTCAACAATGCACATGCACATCTTCCCAAATGTTACATGAGTAAGGTACGAGCTAGATTCGGATATCATGAGCATCACTTTAAATACTGAGTAGACGTAACCTGGAATGGTATAACCATGTTCAAAAGCTTTCCAATATATCCACCTTTCTTACTCTTAGATATTAAATTATCTAATGCCTTTGTAATGAGACTTGAGTGATGGCGATTCAATTTAGGCCATTGACTGATAGTGCACATTAAATTTTCATGATAGAGAAGTTTTTTTTTTTTTTAATTAGATAAGCCCGAAGGCCGAGTAGTACACGAACAGAAACAAAAACAAAGAAGACAGGGGAACATGGGGGATTCTTTTACCCTACGGGGATTTGCAATCTTGGGAATAAGGGAAACAAACGATATCGTTCCAATGCGGAGGCATCCTCGCATAGTCGAAGAATCCTTGAATTAGCTCCACCAGATCCCGCCCAAGGACATTCCAAGCATTGAGAAAAAAACTCCACATGCAAACTGTCTGGCCCAGCGGAACATGGGGGATTCTTTTACCCTACGGGGATTTGCAATCTTGGGAATAAGGGAAACAACCGATGTCGTTCCAATGCGGAGGCATGCTCGCATAGTCGAAGAATCCTTGAATTAGCTCCACCAGATCCCGCCCAAGGAAATTCCAAGCATTGAGAAAAAAAACTCCACATGCAAACTGTCTGGCCCAGCGCACTTGCCCCTGCCCTTCTCTTTAAGTGCATCAAAGATTTCCTCCCCCAAAACTGGTGCCGTGAGCTCCTCTCTCCTGCCCACATCAACCACCGGTAACTCTGGAAGTCTGAGATGAGCTCCCTCCTCCTCCCCTTCTCGTCAAAGGCCTTTAAAGTGGTCCACCAATGCTTGTGCAATTTCTTCATGGGAAGTCAGAACCTCCCCAGATTCAAGAACCAACTCCGCTACCTTTGATCTATGCCGACGGAGGCTGCCATCTTGTGGAAGAATGCGGTGTTTCGATCCCCTTACTTGACCCAACTCTACTTGAATCTTCTGATGATGAAATCTTCCTGGCGCAGAAGATGTGCCAGCTACTTATGCAAGCGAACATTAATTCTACTTAGGCATGACAAGCTCAGAATCTTATTTTATCATTTTCTAGATTCAAGCTAGTCTTCTGAAGGGGCTAGATTAAGGCTGATGAGATCATGGGGTTCTCACTAAAGATGTGCTAGCTACTACTAGCTAGAATGCACGTACGTGAGCTTTCCTTTCCTTGTGGAGGCATAGCTTTTTTTTCCTCGTTTTTGCTGTTCTCTTTTGCTGCCACCCACCTGGCGTCCGTTGTTGAATTATGTGGAGTCGTATCTCGGTTTTCGAATGATTCTCATTATTTATAATTTAGTTTCTCTTGCTCGTCCAAAGAATAAATTAAGAAACATCATATCATATGCAGCAACGGAGTTTAATTAACATGATTTTGCTCGAGTTGATAAAGTTTGGATTCAAGCACATGTCACAAACAGATGGAGCAAATTTACTATGACAGCTAAGAAAGATTATCAATCTGCTAGCCCTGCACAATAAGTCAATAACTATATATGACCTTGTACAGATCACAGTTTAATTTTGTACAAGATAGTTGTGAAGGTAAAGAGACTCCCACACATACGTAATGATTGTTCGAAGTAACATTTGATCGGACGAAAGTGAAGAGGAAAAATGCCAGCCATACAGGATTAGCAAGCTATAAACAAATCTCTTCTAGCCTGCGGGATTGACTCTTCGATCAAAAAAGTCATAATATCATCATATATTAAGCCCTGAGAAAGGTCAATGAAACATGCACGATCCTATCGAGGGGGGATAAGTTTCCTGAAGAACTATGGAACTCTTGAATTCGAAGGAAAAGCTACCACTGCAACCATATATGTAAAGTGGATGAATATTGGAACACGAATGAAGTAGAATGTACTCACATGCATCTAACCTGCATCTCATTACAATGCTTCCCCACAAATCACTTCAATCGTTTTACATGATCACCATCAGTCTCTCCATGCACTTTTCTGTTCCAAATCAGCAAGTACTCCTGTGACCTTGTTCTTAGTCTGACCGAAGACCTCCACAAAACACACACTGATTTTGCTTTCGAGCCTTTTAAGAAAAGCCATGAAAAGTTGGTCTTAAATTTCTACAAGGATCGCATGCTCATGCTTGTGATCTGTTCCCTCACTCTCAATCACTACCATCTCTACTGTGCTAGCTGAAACAGATCTAGCAATTGGCTCACGCTGACGAGCTGTTTGGGAGGAGAGATAGATGAAGTTCTTCTGCAGCTCATGAAAAAAAACCTAGAAAAAAATGAGGTGAGGCCAATTTTCTGGCTTATGGCATCAGCTACACAGAATGCATGCATCTCTACTCTTGTGACCTGATTTGTTGTAGAGAACAAACACACTCCCCAAGAATAAAAAAAGATAAAAAATTTAATGAATACAGATGCAAAAGCAGATGTATAGGTATCTCAAGGATGATAACGGGCTAGGGGATCAGAAACAACATAATATAGGAACACGTAAATGGACAAGGTAATTGACTATGTAGGCCTAGGGGAACTGACCTTCCGAGTATCATTCACAGGCCATGATGACTACTAGCAGTGAGAAAATTGATGTGAACTAAATAACGGCTTCTTCACATGGAATTGTGTTCCTTTTTGAGGTAAGATAATAATGCTACCTTCCACTAAACAACTAGTTGCACAAATGCCATCCCTAGTAGGATTGCCAGTTTTCTAAAAAACAAAAGAACGACATGGATATCTCCCTGTCCTTCCTAATTCCATCCATCCCTGCCATATCTAGCGATCCCACCTTCCTTCAACCCAACCCAAAATAAACACATCATAGCACTCCCATCCTTACTAAGTTTCCAAATCCATACCTGGCTTTGGGCTCAATCCCAATGGGAGTTAAAGCCTACTTGTTATGAAAAAATGGACCAGCAGTGACCCTCATCATTGAAAGCTGACATACAGAAGAAGTCGAGAAGAAGGAAGGAAGACCAGCCTCCATCAAAAAGGAGGAAAGGTAAAAGATATGCTTGACTAGCAGCCTACCAGTATGTATGATGATGCAAGAGAGGGTGTTAGTCCAATCAAGTTGCGCCCTCTAAACTACTGCTCCTTCATTATGGTTCTGGAGCCATGCAAGATCCTTCCTTCTTTACCCTATCTATGACCCATCTGGAAGTTAAAATGTAGATCATGAATGCATTCAAATGGGCACACTGGACTTTACTGCACCCATCCAGCCAGCAAATTATTCTCGAGACAAGACCATCAATTGCTACGGTCTTGCCATCATTTCTTTGCAATGCCATAATAGCTGAGGAGGTGAAGATATGTCAAAACATCTTATTACTGCCTTATTCATGACCCCCTTCTGCAATTACTCACCATTTCACTCTGTTTTTTCTTCAGATAAGGATCCCCAAGAAATGAGATGATTATGACCTTGGGGTATACCAAATGGACTGCAGTCTGATTCATTGAAGAATTCTTGCAAGAGCTATAAAGTTTTTTAAAAATATATTATAACAAAAGGGACAAACTGTTTTAATTTTGGGTTGAGACTGTATGCACAGCAGTCCATCTCATCAATCGGATGCCGACGCCGTTGCAACAACAACAAAGTCCATTTGAGGTTCTCTTCCACAAGAAGCCAGATTATCAAATTCTACGAGTATTTGGTTATCATTATCAAATTCCATCGGAAGTGAGGTACCGATGGACTAGATCAATTGATCGGTATCCCACTACCGATTGGACCGCGTGTGTAATGCACATGGTTTAAACCATCTACACAAATCAGCGCTGATCTTCGCATATGAAAGTGGTTTATGTCTTTCTAAGTTTGTACATAGTAGTTGAGTCTTAACCACTACTCCAACTCTGCTCCCAAAATAAAACATAGTAAATGATACGCCTAACATCAAGCTTACCTAAGCTCTATAGTGCCATCTAGTTGCCACTATTACTCCTGATGTCCCCTATAAAACTGATCTCTAAAACTCTTCTCTATGTTTCAGGTTTCAGGACATTACCTACAGACTAGTCATGGAAAGGCTCAACCCCAAGCTCTACCTGCACAACTGTCCCGAAGGAGAATGAGAGACTCAGGAAGAAAGCTCGGCTTCTCAACCAGGAGAACCAGGCACTCCTAACTGAGCTGAAGCAGAAGTACTATAAAGCAAACTCGAGCTCGAAACCGAACACCAGTTCCATCTTTGACCTCAACATCGACCCGAACTCGAAGGTCTGCCCTAAAACTAGCAAGCCATGATAATCTAGTGAAGGTCTATGCAAGAACCCCGTTTTTGTGTGTTTCTGTGTGTGACAGCATAGAAATCTATGTGCTAGGTGCTTCAGTTTGGTTGGCAGACAGTAATGTATGTGACTTGTTCCATGTAATGTTTCTGTCTACTAATGTGATTAAGAATGAAGGATTCTCAGGCTAAGATGGTACATAACTTACATTATCCATTGGGGGGGGGGGGGGGGGGGGGGGGGGGCATTGCTTGGGAAGGAAGGTAAATGAAAAGGTTCAAAAACTTCAGAAGAATTCACCCTCAGCTTGGGAAGAAAGTTAAATGAAAAGGTTCAAAAAATTCCAAAGAATCCACCCTCAGCTTCTTATCAATGTTAGAAAACGTTCGGAAGAAGGCCATGAAATGTCTGTAAACGAGATCAATGTCTTCTGTGCTGCATATTTCGCGTATACTGCATCACAAATGAGGAATTAAAGTTAGTCATAAACCAGATTGAGATTTTAAATGCGGGTAAAAATAGCCAGGATATCTCTCAGTCTCTAGGAAGAAAGACATGATAAGATTGCACTAAAGTGGCATCTTTGATTGTCTAATCTTCGTGCAATATGGCAGAAAAGAACAGAGTGCCTTGAAGTCAACTTTGCAAGTTGATCATAATACAAGTGGAAGTGGGGGTATTAGTGACATGTTTTAGTCTGCTGTAAGCAACAACAATCTTGACAACATACAATGACCATAACAATATCTTAAAATAGTACCCAAAAATCTGCTTCTAATTTCACTCTTGATTTTTATGGGTTAATGAGTATTCTTAGTAAGGTCCACAGTACACTACAAAATCAAGTCCGTGACGCTAGTGAACTCGTACAAAAAACTCAACCATTCTCTGCTCAAGTTATTGTCTTCAGTTGCAACTAACCCATATCCAATCAAATCCTGTGCAATCATTAGATGTGAAATTTTTACAAAGGTCATTAGCTATACATAGAGCTACATTCTGTCATGATTTGAGCCTCAAACTCGATTAGTGAAGAATCAAACTTTCATTCATAAATTCTAAAAAATTTAGCTTTCTTGTCGATGAAAATCTACACGAATCTAGAGACATCAATTGATACACGGTATGTTAATTTCTCTTCTTTTTGCACAACTTTAATTTGCTACATAACTACATTTACAAATACAAAACAAGATCACATGGAGCTATTCGATATTGGTAATTATCAGACCCTAGGGTTTCACCTGTGCATTGAGAGGGTAGCTCATCGAGAACCACCAGGTACACATTTCACCTCCACTTCAGCAGCTGAAAATGTTGCCGCGTCCCATAAAGATGCCACCACCAATGCGGTCGCCTCCTTCGCCGTCAAAGCCGCCGCCGCCGCAGCTGCCATTGCCGTTGAGGGAGGGGCGGCCTCAATCAAGGTTGCTGTCCTGAAAGCCGCTTCCACTGCCAACTCCGCCGCAGCTATTGCTCTGCCCACAGCCATCACCGCCTCCCGAGGAGGTGCTGGCACGGCGGACGGCGCCCTCTTGTTTAATCTGTTTACAATGAAGTCTTATTATCCATCTAATTCATAAAGAGGATAGAATTAGGAATAGATAAAGGAAAAGTATTACTCTAATTCTGTATCGTTCCATGGTCCAGAGTTGAAGATCTCCGGCTCCGGAACCTTTAGCGAAGCCGAAGTCCGCCCAAGATCGAGAGAAGAACTTGGCGGCGGCTTGACAGAAGAGCTCGGCGGCGGAACACCCTGTGGACCCCATTCTGGAGATCCACCCCAAACATTGGGCAGGTCCACAGCTTCTTCGTCACCTTGCGATCCCGGCGAACGAGGAGCGGACGGAGAAGCGCTGCCGGCCATGGGAGATGGGAGGGAGAGACAGATGGCGGCCGGGACTCAAAAGCAACCCTAAAAAGGGAAAACCAAAGATTCAAGATGCATGCCAATGAATTATCAATAAGAAGAACAGCTTTGCTATAAGAAGAACAGCTTTGGTGTTCGTCTTGAACATACTTATGTAAATAGTATCGTCTCGTTTGAGTTTGGGCTCGATCATACTCGACTTGAACCTGTGTCGAACTTGATCAAAGACAACCCATTTGGGTTCGGCAATATTAAGCTCGAATCGAACCTTTAATATCATCTATTCATGCATGGCCTTTAGATATATAATACACGTATTACAAGTTTGGCGTATACACCTATTTCTACAATGTATATGCAACCTGTACTTATTATGATGCCGAGGTATTGTAACGATAAATTACCGACGTGATGTATATGTACCAAGTGATTTCCGTCAAATTTTTGCTACATGGTTTTAGAAAAATTTAGATATTAAATTTACTTATATTTAGATATTCTTGACCTTAAAGTTGAGTAGCTAATATCTTTTTTTAGTAGAATTTCATAAAGTCTTAAGATTTTTCTTAGAATTTTCTCTTGTTTCTTAATATAATGACTCTCTTGAGATATTATTTGTATGAATTGATTTCGAATTTCATGTTTCTTCAGTTAAATTCTATTAAAGAATGGTTGGAATGTCTTTTCTTGTATGAGATTACATGATAATTGAATACATGATAATTGAATGCATGATAGGTGTTTGATAGAATTCCTCAAAGAAAATGTGCTAGAACCATGGCCATTTCTCTTCGATGGATTATTGACCCTAGAATAGGACTTTGAGGTGCTAGGACCATCTCAAGCCATCACTACCCTATCTTCCATTCTAGCATTTGTTGGTGGATTGGATTGAGGCCTTAAACCCACCTCAATGCTAGACCTCATTCATACAATTCTTAATCGTGCTACCGATGATATGACCTTAAACCGATGATTGTTGAGCTATGATCGGATTAAAACCCCGATTATCGACTTGTGCCTTGCATTCCACGCGATGAGATGATCTTAACCCGACGTCTCATTAACAGTGATTGATATTAATCCTACGCTCATCGATCTCTAATTTCGATCGTCTCATTGAGTGTCATTCATCCTGATTCATAGAGAAGATCATTAGTGTCGCGCCCCGACCCGCAGAGCGCGCCCGGGCGCGACAGCTTGGTATCAGAGCATAGGTTGTAGATCTCAGGGTGTTGGATCGGGTCTCTACGGAGACGTGCATGGGTTGGGGTAGTTCTAGAGTTAGAACATCCCTGTGTGCTTGTTTACTTTTCCGTTGTGTGATTGTTTCTTCTTCCGCTTTCTGTTGTGATGCTTTGTTTTGCGGCTTGTGACGAGTGGGACTCGTGTTTCTTTGTTAGTACTGATGACGGCACGGTATGCCAGAGCTCTCAGGGAAGTGGTGTCCTGTTGGTATCGTCATGCCCATCCTGTATCAAGGATCGTCGGAGGTAGTCCAATCCTTGAACAGTGGCTGTCGGAGGGACGTACTTTGGACATGTACTACTTGGAGAGGAGATCAGGTGGTGTCCTACAGGTATCGTCGTGTCCACCCTGTATCAAGGATCGTCGGAGGTAGTCCAATCCTTGAACAATGGCTGTCGGAGGGACGTACTTTGGACATGTACCACTTGGAGAGGAGATCAGGTGGTGTCCTACATGTATCGTCGTGTCCACCCTGTATCAAGGATCGTCGGAGGTAGTCCAATCCTTGAACAGTGGCTGTCGGAGGGACGTACTTTGAACATGTACCACTTGGAGAGGAGATCAGGAGGTTGATCGCCGCATTCCAGGGCGACCAGCTCCTTCTGACGGCGGGGCCCGCACAGCAGGCTCCCTGGGAGGGAGGTCGAGGGCAGCAGTCCGAGCGTGGGCCAGCGCTGTGTTTTCACTGCCGCAGCCGGGGCACTTCCGCAGGGACTGTCCGCGGCGGGGCTCGCAGGGTGCGGCACCGTCGGGAGGTCGAGGCGGAGAGGCCAGGGCTGGGCGTGGGCAGAGTGGTGGAGCCGGGCAAGGCCGCAGCGGAGGCAGAGCCAGAGCGGATGGTGGGGGACAGGTGTTTG
>OY986969.1:25336515-25406307 GCA_963920575.1 Narthecium ossifragum | reverse complement strand
AAAATGCCTATCGATAGACCACTACCGATAGACATGTATATAGCTACCGATTCAATGGCGTGTGCACCAATCAGCGACGCGGATTCGCTAAGGCCGAGTCCTACTCAGACTCCTCTCCATTCCTCTGAAACCATGACAGAGTGAGAAGTCCTCCTCTATAAATCCATCTTTTCTCTCTCTCTCTCTCTCTCTCTCTCTCTATTTTCTCGAGTTTTGAAACCGACCGATCATCAGTCAGTCTGCAGGCTCTGATGGCTAGCAGCAGCAAGAGACCCACGCCATCCTATTTCTGCTCAGAAGATATAGTTCTGGAGAGAATTTTTTGCCAAATCGGACCCCCAATGTCCAGATTTGGCACTTTCGGACCCCCCCTTGTTTCTTTGCAACAGAGGACCTCTAAGCGAGGAAATGCCGATTTTACCCCTCCCTCCCATGCCATGAACAGCCATGCCATACATGCATATGCATCCCGTTTTCCTCATCATTAGCGCATTTAATGTACATCGGCTTAAAAAAGAGAAAACCATCCCGTCGCATTAAATGCGACGGGATGTGTCTTCTTCCCCAACCGGCTTCCTCCCTCCCGCCGGGCTTGGGTCCTCCGGCCATCTTCCCTTCTCCCTCTCTCTCCACTACCTCCTCTTCTCTTCATCCTCTCCACTCTTCTCAATTATTCGTTCATATCCCCTCCCTTTCCTCCGGCCATCTTCTCCTCTCCCTCTATCTCCACCACCTCCTCTTCTGTTCTCCCTCTCCACTCTTTGATTTTTTTGCCGTTCATATCCCCCTCTTTCCACTGCCTCCACTTGTCCACCTTAGCCAAAATAGTTCACCGGAGAGAGGTCCCCACACATTTGTCGGCGATGAGAACCATGTCCAAGCGGAGACGAAGAAATACCACAACCGGTGGAAGAGATGACGATGAACGGACTCCCACCGGAGGCGGAGGGGACAAATTTTGAAAGCGCGGGTATAATAATAAGCTGCGTGTGTATAAAATTCACTATACGTGTCTAAACCTGTTTTCACGCATCTAAATAGGATACGCGCGTGTACAAACTTTATGAACGTGTACGAGGTCTACATGATTTCACGTGTATTTGGTGATCACACGCGTGTCCGTGGACGCGTAGAATTCTGAAAGGCACGCGTATGAAGGACCATGCGTGTGTACAAAAACATCATTACACACGTTTGAAGTGGCGCGTTTCTACTGGGTAGTGCAAAGAAAAAAATCAATAAAAAATTGCCCACCCACACGTGTCGGTTAACGGTACGGTTATGTTTGGATTAAAAAAACAAAACTTTCCCGTATGAAGTATACGAGTCTTCAGTTCACTATACTCATATGTTTTCTACGCATGTCATATAATATTCGTACACCCATACGTGTTTATAGCTAAATGCGTCAACCATAAGTTATATGCTCACCAGAGTATGAACTTTCACTTACTGTGGTATTTCTTCGTCTCCGCTTGGACATGGTTCTCATCGCCGACAAATGTGTGGGGACCTCTCTCCGGTGAACTATTTTGGCTAAGGTGGACAAGTGGAGGCAGTGGAAAGGGGGGGATATGAACGGCAAAAAAATCAAAGAGTGGAGAGGGAGAACAGAAGAGGAGGTGGTGGAGATAGAGGGAGAGGAGAAGATGGCCGGAGGAAAGGGAGGGGATATGAACGAATAATTGAGAAGAGGAGGTAGTGGAGAGAGAGGGAGAAGGGAAGATGGCCGGAGGACCCAAGCCCAGCGGGAGGGAGGAAGCCGGTTGGGGAAGAAGACACATCCCGTCGCATTTAATGCGACGGGATGGTTTTCTCTTTTTTAAGCCGATGTACATTAAATGTGCTAATGATGAGGAAAATGGGATGCATATGCATGTATGGCATGGCTGTTCATGGCATGGGAGGGAGGGGTAAAATCGGCATTTCCTCGCTTAGGAGTCCTATGTTGCAAAGAAACAAGGGGGGGTCCGAAAGTGCCAAATCTGGACACTGGGGGTCCGATTTGGCAAAAAATTTGTTCTGGAGATCCTCTCTCGTCTTCCTGACAAGCCCCTCTTCCGGTTCAGGTGCGTCTCGAGATCATGGTGCTCACTGATCGACACCCAACTCCGGTGGTGGCGAGTTTTGCCTTTGTGCATGGTGGGCTTCTTCTACTGGATGAAGTCCTCCATTAGGTTCGTGAAGATGCCGTCATCTAACATGGACCATCGTCACTCCATAGACACATCCCTTAGCTTCTTGCCCTATCAGAACCAGTACATCATCGACCACTGCTCCAATGGCCTCCTCCTCCTTAATTCCGGTGGTCTCCCTACTCCACCAGTGTTTCTCGTCTGCAACCCTGCAACAAAGAGATGGGCTGGTGTTCCTGGACTCCTCGGAAGGGACGATATCGTCTTGCTGGCCTTCGATCCATCCGTCTCCCTTCACTTCAAAGTCTTCGTCCTGCGTGAAGACATTCAAGCAGATTCCACAAAGATTGGAGTTTTCTCCACAGAGAATCACGGCAGCTGGCGAACTCTCGGCACCCTCAATTTAAGCAATTTTAGGGAAGAGCAAAAGGTATATCTGCATGGGAAAGCATATCTGATATGTTCTACTCATCTTCTCATAATTGATCTCACAAAAGAAGAGACTTTTGAATTGATCGAGTTGCCGGAGAAGTTTATAATGAGTGACGAACTTGCCTCGTACTGCTGTTGCAACCATTTTGGTATCTTAGGAGAGAAAGTATGCTGTGGGAGGCTATTTGAAGATGGCATGTTGGGAATATGGGTTCTTGTGAATTTGGGACATGGACATCATGGATGGGTGATGAAGCATTGGAGCAGTACTGGGATCGAAAATGACGGACATTATGCCGAAATCTTTGGCTTTCATCGGCACCTGGATGTTGTGTTCATGGAGGTGGAGGATAATAAAGTCTGGGACTATCGTCTGGAAACAAATACGTGGTGCTATGTAGGTGAGTTGGAATCTTCGAGGGTACAAAGAATCATTCATTGGACCGCCCAGCCTTACTCCCCTTGCTTGGTAGATGCCTTGGAAGAAGCCCCGGCGATCACCGGAACGTTGCTCACAAAAGAATTTGAGTTCAAGTAGATTTCTGTCTTATCAACCCCATCTACGCTTGCTTAAGGGGGCGTGAGTTCTTGAATATGTTCCTATCAACATTATATTCGCGCGGGTACGGTTTACAAATTTAAAATCCGCGCGGGTACGGGGCGGATTATGATATTGGGTAATATCCGCCCCGCCCCGCATATCCGCCCCGCCCCGCATATCCGCCCCGCCCCACCACTAAATGTTGGTTTGGTGAATTTTAAAGAGTCTATTTTTGTAATAATACTCTAATAAAGACTAATTGTTGATGAGTGTTTGGTGGATCTAGATTTTAGAGACCGAATGTTGATGATAGTTTTGTGGATTTAGATTTAGATTTTAGAGGCTTAATGCTAATTGAATGGTTTTTTTAGGTTTTGCGGATAACCGCGGATTGCGGGTAACCGCGGATTGCGAGTAATATCCGCGTACCCGCGGGGATGGTTATGGTCCGCGATCCCCATTATTCGCGCGGGGACGGGCGGTTATGGTATGGGCGGAGGAGTGCGGGGACGGGTATGGTACTTCCAATATCCGCCCCGATCCGCCCCGTTGTCATCACTAGATGGTGGTAAGGTATGATGCTTTCTGTATAGCTAGCTGAGTATGTGTTCTGCATGCAACTTCTGGAAAGTTCACTGACTTATCCAAAAATAGCCTTTTTTCGACTGATCTGATGGGTATACAATTGTGGTAAATACTATTTTTTTGACTGATCTAAATTGACTGATCTGATGGGTATACAATTGTGATAAATACTATTGTCAATGTGGTGTGAAGGTCTTGATTAGTGAGCAGACAACAGAAGTAGCACATCTTTGTAAGTCAATCCCTTGGTTTCATGTTTTGGGATTCATTTTTGTTATTATACTATGGTTTTTGCGACGGTAAGCCATTTGTGACAAATGCGATAAGAGCATAGGTTCAAATATCTTCACTTGTTTTGGAACTAATTGGCCCATTTAAATTTTAATTCACTTCTATGAAATGAGCCAACTGAATAACTATAAATCTAAATCCAATCACAACTACAAAAGTAAATACAATTAAGAAATCTTCAAGAAGCAATGATAGATGGTGTCAGTTACTTCAATTCATGTCTATGTTTCTCCTCTGCCTTGCTATTCTTTGATTAGAATTGGGGTCTCTTAAAATTGCCAGATTTCTCATTTTAGGAGACATGCATTTTATTCACAAGTGAAGCACTTGTGAGTGGCAAGTGACATCGATGATGAGTTTCATAGAGGATAAGGGACGAATCAGTTGGGAAAAGTGATTCGATAATATATAACAGGTGATTATATATGCACCATAGAAATTGATAGGGCACCATACCCTTTTTTTTTTTGTTCGGTGGCTTTTCACTGAATTTTTTGATACCATAATACCAATTTGGTCGAAAATTATGTATCTTTGGTCTTGAATACAAGCCAATGAATGAATTAAGATCCAGTATCTAAGACAACCACATGCCAATGGACAATGGTGGGATGGACAAGAACCTCAGAAGCCAATGAATGAATTAAGATCCGGTATCTAACACAACCACAGGCCAATGGACAATGGTGGGATGGACAAGAACCTCATAAGCTTGGAGGGGAAACCATATCAATAGACCGCTAAGGCCTACAATGTCGTGCACTTCAACAGAAACACCAAGTATACATGAAAAGCGTGCAAGGATGATGATATTTAGGTGGATATGTGGTAAAATCAACATTGGCTATATAACAAACAAGTCAGAAGCACAAGGAAGACCGTGGACTAATGACGAAGAAGTGAAGAAAAGGATAATAGGTCCATTGTGCCAGTCAATAAACATATAAGGAAAACAATTAACCTTTATCAGAGAGCCAAGGAATAGAAGAAGCACCGCTTGAAATATAATTGTCAAGAAGATTTATAAACAACTCCCAACAGCCACCAAATGCATCTATGTTGTCATTACAAACAAGCAATTCGCAAAGGACTCATGAACATGAACAAACTCAGACAGTTAATAGACTCCTTAATGCTAAGTCAATGGAGACAACAGTTGCTGAAGAATCTCTTATTTACACATTGCAAATACATTGTGACACGCCAGTGCTGATCTCAAGAAGATCATCCAAAAGATTGTTTGATTTTGACTGATAAAAATTTGTGCATTGTATTGCATAAACAAATATTGATTAGTTATTTGTATTTTATAAATAGCTTGTTTCCTATAATCAATTTGTGTAATATAAACCAGATATTAGAAATTGATTTAGTTTGACCAATCATGAGAATTAAGTTGCTTTCTTTTAACTCATACTTAACTAGAAATGAGCACAAGACAAGTTGCTTTCTTAAATATTTTGGAGATTTCAGGTGAGAAATATTATATGAGCTCTTAAATCTTTATACATGCGAGATTAGTATGATCAATGCAAATTTGTGATTCACAACAATATGCTTTGGAGTTGGAGCTTGGCATACTGCAGTCACCTCAATAGTGTCCTGGAGAGACATCTCCACACTTACATAACTTCAGCACAAGCAAAAACAAAATAAGTCTAAATCACGCTCTCAGTCAAATCACTTGCTGAATGATGAATAAAACAATTTCTAATCAGAGCAAAAGCAGTGAATAACACTATCATATAATGCCAAAAAAATCATAGAAGACAATATATTATTCTTTTAATTCCAATCATAAAACCTATGAGTCGTCAAAATGAACACAAAAAATTCAAAATTTTGAGAAATAAAGAGAGATTCAAAATTTAGAGCTCCGAAAAAAAGCAAAAGAATCATATTTGCATGACGAGAGAATCATATTTGGATAAGAATAATCCCTTTCATTCTGGTTAAAAAAGAAGAGATCCGTGAGTGAGTGAGAGAGAGGGCTGTGGGTTTTGGGGAGGGGTACCGGTGAGAGAGAGAGAGAGTCCGATTCAAGCCTCCGCTGCTTTGATTCTTCTTGAAAACACTGTTTTTATTTCCTAAAAACGTTTTCCACGTCTAACACACCAAACACGTTTCATTTTCATGACAGGTTTCCATTTTCAAAAAAATAAAAACACAAAACGTATGAAGCAGACAAGGTTATCAGACCCTTATAGAGTGACAGCGGCGGCTGAAGATGTTGCCGCGCACCACCAAACGTTCGCTTCCTTCGCCACCGCCGCCGTCGTTGCCGTTGAGAGACGGCCTCAATCAAGGTTGCGGCCCGGAAGCCGCTGGGCGGCCGTGCCAGCACCAGTACCGGCGGCCGCCTTGCCAGCTCCTCAGGAGGCGGTGATGGCTGTGCCCCGAGCGATGGCCGCGGCGGAGGCGACGGTGGCAGCGGTTTCAGGGGCTGCAACGTTGATTGAGGCCGTCCCTCCCTCAACGGCAATGACAATGATGGCGGTGGCGGCGAAGGAGGCTACCGCTTTGGTGGTGGCATATTTGGCGGCCGCGGCTGAAGATGCCACGACCAAAGCTGTCGCCTTCTTCGCCGCCGCCGTCGTCATTCTCATTGCCGTTGAGAGAGAGGCGGCCTCAATTAACGCTGCGGCCCTGGAAACCGCGACCTTCGCTCTAGCCACAGCCATCGCCGCCTGCTGTTGCCACGGCCGCCGCCGCTGGTGTTGACACGGCCGCCGGCGCCCTCCTTGTTCAAGATCTGAGTCCTGTTTTTTTCATCTGATCTTCACCTCGTACGGACGCACATAATAGCATCGTCCCATTCTCCGGTCCAAGTTGCCGCATTCCTCTCGCCAGTTGTCTACATATTATTATCTCGTCTAACAACAATTACTCTAATTCTGTATCATTATAGTTGAAGATCTCCAGCTCCGGAAACCAGTCTTTGCCAGTCCGCTGAAGATCGAGAGAAGAAGAGCTTGACGGCGAGAAGAACACCCTGTGGCCGAAGATCGAGAAAGAGGTTGGCGGCGGAACACCCTGTGGACTGGGGTTGGGAGAAGAAGAGATTGGCGGCGGAACACCCTGTGACTTGGTTGGGAAAATGGGGGCTGGGTTCTTGCTGCTATTTAAATAGTTTTGTCCATTTGGTGATATTTAATTTCCTACCCATTAATATTGTTTTGATAATATCATCTGCATTTGAGTTGAGGATCATTTAGGACACTCATTAAATGTTGTGGTTCAACCGGATGGGTCTTTTTTATAGTAAAACACCCCATAATTGCATTACAGTATTCCGGAATAAAAAAATTCAATTCAAACCCCTCATGGGTATTCTTATATGTTGATTCTACTAATCGTAGCTTTGATTTGTTTTAGTACACATGTTTATTTTAAAGATTTCTTTCATTGGAATTCTTTGTATCAGCTTTGTATGGCATCAATGTGTATCAGCTTTGTATTGAAGAGATTCAGCATTCTTTGAAGACGATGCATAGGGCGTTATGAAAATTATATCAGGAATTCACCTTCTGTTTATGCTGCAAAGAGCTCTAGATGCAACAATGAATGACATGAATATCTTGTGTGGAAAGGGAAGTGTTAGAAGATTGGCCAGTGCAGGTAGCACTTTAGTGTATGTAACTCTTTCTTCTTAGAGATGATTGTGAAGATAGCTATTCTTGTTATTTGCTTGTACTTGTAGAGGTAAATTTTCGCTAGCAGATTTTATTTTCACTATAGTGAGATTTATCTTGGTGTTGATCTTCCCAAAGGAAGGATTGTAAGGTATTGTGCGCCTGTTCACTTATGTCCTCTTGAGTTTGGATTGCTTTGACAGCGATAATTGTTGAATTTAGAAGGAAGGAATCAATGATAGATGGTGTCAGTTACTTCAATTCATGTCTATGTTTCTCCTCTGCCTTGCTGTTCTTTGATTAGAATTGGGGTCTCTAAGAATTGCCAGATTTCTCATTTTAGGAGACATGCATTTTATTCACAAGTGGCAAGTGATATCGATGATGATGTTCATAGAGGATAAGGGACGAATCAGTTAGGAAAAGTGATTCGGCAATATATAACTCATCAATGACATGATTGTTCCTAAGAATTTTGAACAAGTTCCCTTGCATCCAATGTTGTAAAAAACTGAATGACCCACTGTGCTTGTTGGAATGTGTCTCAAAAACCTGTATTTTTTTACCTAGCGTTTTAAATTTACTTGTCACATGACATTCAGTCTCTTGAGTTTGTTCACCCTCCTCTTTCATCTCTGACAATTGAGTTATTGTCTACACGTTGTGCAGTAAAATTAGGGAGGATGGAAGCAAGATCAAGTGCATGAAACTATGAAAGGAACCTGAGTGGATCAGTAAAAGATGTAATGGAGAGTAGTATGAAAAGTGGAGAGAGGTAAGCTGTAAGGGTGTGAGAAATGATTTCAAGTCAGAAATGTTTTACACTTCAAGAAAAAACCATCCACAGTGTTGTATAGATAACCACTCTGGCTTAGATTTATTATTCAGTAGCTCAGTTTTGAAGTTGAAAACCGCCCTTTAGATTAGGAAGAAGAATAAAAATTTCAACATGAGACCAGGAATAAGTTCATACATCAGGAAAGCATAAGGATTATATTCAAGTTTCAACTGTCCCTAATCAGAAACCCAGCCTTTTGGCTCATCTAAGCAAATGAAAAAAAATGCTCTTATGAAAAAAATGCTGTCCAACAATACTCATAACCAGTCAAGAACGAAAATATTTAGCCTGCTGAAAATATTGCACTCTTAAATCAACAAATGAAAAGGCTATCATACATGGTATAACTAACACAGGCCACAGCCCATCTCATATGACGACACATCATTCTCTCTACCAAACATCAGAAATGTCGATCTTGGTTCTTTATCCGACCTAGCTTTGCCTCTTCATCTACCTAGCACTCAAGAAAATGCTGGGATTTAACAGAAACTTGATTTTTTCGTGAAGTCATAAATACCAAAATTTTTCTGGAACGGTTGTTAACAGACTCATTGCTCTCTGATCTGCATCTGCAATAAGCAGGGTATGCCTTCATTAAGGTCTTACTTATGCTAAATCTTAGTGTAAAGTCAATTAGTCTGCTGATGGCCCGAGGAGGCGGATGACGCATCTTTGGTTTGGGGGTTCACATCTACATTGTCGACTGCCTTCTTATCCGCCATTGCTTTCTCTTGCATGGCCTGTTCACGCATCGCCCTCATCATCTCCTTCACTTGCTTCTCCTCCTTGTCCAGTTGCATGTTCATTATAATCTCTGCATTTTTGTCTAGTGGTTTGAAGTAGTCTTCTATTGCAGCTTCCTGTGGTAATGACACAGAGTTATTCATAAAGCTATTGCAAATAACACTTTGAAGGATCCTTCTATCGAAACAACAAAAAAGGAGAACAACAAAACAATTAGGAGAGGTATGAACGAGACAAAAGAGCAGACCGAATTGAAGTCATCATCTCTTGTGCATCATAATAATAGATTCTCATGTCTTCAACTTCTACAATTCCCAGTCAATGTTCAAGGATATCAATCAATTCATGCTTCAGTTTTGTTGTGGCTTCTGCATCTACTTTATTAGAAAGATCAAACTTATTCATTACGGAGTAAAAGCAGCTATTCTGAAAGGACCCATTCTTAGACCACTTCTTGACATCTTCAAAAGAACCAAAAAAATATTTAATGGTACTTCGAAGTTGTACCCCCTCTTTTGTCCTTCAAAATTCGATTTCAACATGTAGTTCATTTCTACCAATTTTAAACGAAGTTAGATAAAAAGAACCTTACTGCAGCAATGTGGAAAGATATATGATTATTGTAATAGGAATTCTTGAAAATGCACATTAACCGCCTAAGTCTAACCAGTGTATGGAAGGCTGTCTTTGCTTATGTAATAAGATGTTAAGGATAAGCAAAGCAGGTGTTTCTCATTCTTTTCAGATGTTTTGCTCACTTGTCAACAATGCACATGCACATCTTCTCAAATGTTACATGAGTAAGGTACGAGCTAGATTCGGATATCATGAGCATCACTTTAAATACTAAATAGACAAAACCTGGAATGGTATAACCATGTTCAAAAGCTTTCCAATATATCCACCTTTCTTACTCTTAGATATTAAATTATCTAATGCCTTTGTAATGAGACTTGAGTGATGACGATTCAATTTAGGCCTTGACTGATAGCGCGCATAAAATTTTCCTGATGGAGAAGTTACCGTTTCTTCCAGTTTCTGATTAAGCGATTGCATCTCCTCAACCATACGACGAACCTCAGATAGAATAGTCTGTTCAGGTATCTTTCTCAACTCAAGCTTCTTTGCTTGTGCCTAGAAAGAACAAAGAGATTCAGAACAAGTAAACCCCAGTAACACAATTTACAAAGAGCCTGAGGAAAAGCATAATATAAGGAAGTCATCAGTTGCATGTGGAATATAAACAACGGATAGTAACATGCAAGGGCCAACATGCCAAAGTGGGTCATCTGCATATAAAATTTTAAGAACATAAATTGTGGTTCTCCTTCCAATTATGCTCTAAAACGGGGACATTGGTGGTCTTGAAGAAATCATCAAAACCAAGGGTTCTATGGTTTCAAAACCATATTGTCGTCAAACCCGGATTTTTCCTTTTCGTGTTCCAAGAACCACTTAATAGCCGACGAATTCAACCTATACACAACTATGCACAAAACAATGCCAGATCAATCAACTCAAATCTATAAACGTCACAAGCTTAGGATTTGGATGGTTACCTGTTCGATTCGCTTCTGGAGCTGCAATCTATACGATCTTATTCGCCTCTCCTCGTATCCAGACAATACCCTAACTACGAACCAAGCTTTTCTCCCGAACTCAATCAATTTGTCCATCTGAATGGAGAACACAAAACAGTGAGCTATAACTTAGAATCCTTCGATTCAACTTAGCTACTATGAAATAGATCATCTAACATACATCTCCTCAACCAATTAGGAAAGAAAGATCCGTAGCCAGGCGTGGATCCCGTACCTATTGAGACGAGAGGAGCGAGCTCGCGCGCCCCTTGGGGTTTGCCTTTGGTCGGAGACTCGGAGACGGAGCCGACGGGGAAACGGGTGCCTCCAAAATCCAAATAGCCTATCGGGTCTAACATTTCTAGGACCCGTACCCGGATCCGATCATATTGTCTGGTCTTTTGCAAATTAGCCCTTCTCTTATTAGCCATATTGCGAAAAGGCCCGTGTCTTATTTGGTTTTGCAATTTGCTCCACGCTTATTGTTTTTCTGGTTTTCTTTGCAAAATAAATCCTATTATGTAGGCAATTTGCACCCCGGCTAAACCAGAGTAAAGCTTAACTAATAATAAAAAAAATCAAAAAAGGGATTCGAACCCAATAACCATATTTGGCATTAGAGCATTTTTCTTAGGAATTATTCGATTCCAAATCAGAAAGCTTCTAAGCATCACTATGGCCCCTTCACTCTCAAATCTCAATGCCAATGCAAGATGGACTGTGTACATTGTTCCAAGTATCCCTTACATCATCAACAAGGTCATATGTCTCTTGACTCCATGCCAACTTCTTTAGATCTCAAGCACTCATAACCATAGCATCCATGGCGTTATCTCACTCATACCAACCTGCCAACGTGGTCTCTCCGCTGCCCATCACAGCCCACACACCCTATCCACATCCCAGCTCAACCAAGCACCACACCTTCTCCTTTGTTTAAAGAACCCTTCACACTTACCTCCACATCGAACAACTAAGAACAGAGAAGCCATGGCTCAATCCATGCTCATGTCCAGCACTGGAGGAGTTCTCTTGGACTTCAACAGAGATCCATCGCTCCAGTCTCAGCTCCGTCGCCTTCGCCAGTCACCCTTCTCTCATGCCATCCTCCCGCCATCGTCTCGCCACCAGCTCCCTGCTTCCTCCTCCCCTTATGCCCCTACTGTAGCCCTCTTCAAGTCTAAAACCAAGGCTCCACCAAAGAAGGTCTGCAATTTAAAATAGTGTCACGTCTCTGAAACATTAGCTGCAGACACTAACTTTAGTTTGTTGACAGGTTGAGAGCAAGTTAAAGGTTGAGGATGGCATCTTTGGCACCTCAGGTGGCATTGGTTTCACCAAGCAGAATGAGCTCTTCGTTGGCCGTGTCGCCATGATTGGCTTCGCAGTGAGTGCACTCTGCTCTTCTCTATATCAGCTTGTTTTCAGTAATATAACATGAAAACTGAGCACACTAGGCATGCATTTATGCATATTTTTCACCTGCAGGCATCTTTACTAGGAGAAGCAGTAACTGGCAAGGGGATTCTGTCACAGCTGAACTTGGAAACAGGGATACCCATCTATGAGGCTGAACCTCTGCTGCTCTTCTTCATCCTCTTTACTCTTCTTGGAGCCATAGGAGCTTTAGGTGACAGAGGAAAATTCGTGGATGACCCCACTCCTGCCACAGGACTTGATAGGGCTGTCATTGCTCCTGGGAAGGGTTTGAGATCTGCTTTAGGACTCAAGGAAGGAGGTAATCCACAAACCAAGTTTTCTCTCACTCTAAGTTTGGCTTCAAACTTGTAAGTGACATTGTTCATCTGATGTCTTGGTTTTGAAGGGCCACTGTTCGGATTCACAAAGTCGAATGAGCTCTTTGTGGGAAGGCTGGCACAGTTGGGTATCGCTTTCTCTATAATTGGGGAGATAATAACAGGAAAGGGAGCTCTTGCACAGCTGAACATCGAGACAGGAGTGCCCATCGGTGAAATCGAGCCGCTTGTGTTGTTCAACGTCATCTTCTTCTTCTTCGCGGCGTTGAATCCCGGCTCCGGCAAGTTTGTCACCGATGAAGAAAAGGAATAAGAGATGGATTGCTACCAACTGCAGTAGATATCATCTTGTTAATTAGGACATCTTTTTGTTACCATTGTTGTGTTGTAACTTAAGAACATTTAGCATCATAATATCAATAAGAGATGTTATTTGGCAAGATTTAGTAAGATGTTCTACTCGAGGAAAAACAGAAGAAGATTTTGTAAGATGTTGCAGTTATATGAAACCTGTCAGTGGTCCTTGTGCTTCTAATTTTCCTATATCCAATGATTCTTAGTTGAATTCAATGGTGTATGTGTAGAGAATCGCAGGATCAACCAGTATTCTAAGGAAAAGAAACTTGTTTTGCCATTTTGTCCTATGCCTACTTGGACAGACACACTGAGCATGGAGTGTGACACAGCCCAGGTGGAACTCTCTCAACCCAGAGGAGGTGCTAAGGGTCTGTGTGGCTCTCAAAAAAAGTGGCATCTCCGAGGAAAATGCTATCCTGCGATAAAGCAAACAAGAATAAAAGGGTTCAAATCTTTAATGTTCAGGAAATATTAAGCTCATACTGGAAGAGATAGGGACATCATTTTATGAAATTAAAATTTGCGATCATTTTTCAAAATCAAACTTTGCAAAAAGCTTTTATAGAACATAGTGAGATGCGATGGACAACTAAAGAAGAATTCAAGGAAATCTCGGGGCATGCAATGAACCAAATGAGGAAAAAAATTGCGACTACTTCGGACGACTAAACTCAGTGTCAACAGTCGAAGAGTTCTACATCACTACATGTATGTGTTCTAGGAAAAGGAGACCCAATTGACAAACTTGGACATGTAATATAACGTGGATTAATGCTAATGAAGGTGGCGTGAAAGAACCTGTGATCTGAACGTGACCAGGAGAATCAGATAGATTCGTTTATCAGACTTGTTTGTCGATCTGCGTAGCGTCTCTTTTGTCAATCACTTTCAAAGCAAGGTGATTTTTTTTTTCAAAAGCTGAATTCATCCACATAAAAATGTTTTGATGGAAGGCAGGGCGTTTACTAGGATTTGGAGGAAACAAATGATGAACTTTCTTGTTGAAAATTGGCCAATGGTTCTCTTGATGGATTTCGCACCACGTTATTCTTGGAGGACCTCAACCAATAATACATATTTTGTACGGACTAATTAGAAGCTTCTTGCATCTTTCACAGAAACTTCCTGAAAAAAAATAAACCAGTACTGAGTATTGCAAGTCATGAGGTTTTCAAACCAGAAAGATGTGCTTGTATATGGGAAGCCTCCGAGAAAGTTCATGTCTAACCCCATAATGAATCAAAAAACATGCAACGGTTTATTTGTCAGATATAGTCCAAACTGCAGACTAGATCTATACTCCAATCCCCTAAGAGCCTACAATTCCACATTTTGGTGGAACCCATTTTCCATTGGGTCACGATTGGGGTACCGATTGAGTGGATGTGCAGCTAGGTGGCCATGTAAGCAGATCATTTCTTTTTTCCATTTGTTGGCCTGTGATATCTAAACTAAATTTTCAGCATTGTTTACTGTCATATTGAAAAAATTTATATATGCTCGGGAGAAGCAATGTGAAATGTGCATTGCACAGTTATCCCTAGGGTGCAGCATATAAATCATTGTGGTGCACTGAACTTTTCATGTCTGGAACTAGAAAGAGGAATAAGTGAGAGAGCAAGAGAGAGATACCAGAGAAGCACTTCTGAGAATGGGCCTAGAGATCATTGAGGAGGACGTCCAAGCAGCATCATTGCCGCCACCGATCATGTCGCTGAACCATGTCTCATTTGTCTGCAGCTCAGTGAGGAGCTCGGTGAGGTTCTATGAGGAAGTCCTCGGCTTTGTCAGCATCAAAAGGCCCTCCTCCTTCAAGTTTCATGGTGCCTGGTAAGTAAACCACCTGTCTCTTCTACATTTCCAACAGTGAAAAGAATTTTCCGCAAAGATCTAGGAAAGAAATTTCCACCTACACTCTGAACATAACCGTGAAGTACAAGCTGCCATTTTCACTCTAAATCTCTTTGCAAAAGATATTATACATCACAATGCTGAAATCTGCAGCTGGGATGACATATATTTTTCACACAATTTGAATGAGCTTATAAGTGGATTTCCAAAACCACAAGCATTCCCTTTGTCATCCCTTTATGCTACTAATCCATGAAAAGCACCTGCATAAAGTTTTCCAAAACGTATAAAGGAGGGAGATTTATTGTTCTATCATCTGTTAATTCACAACAAATGGACCAGATAGATTTCTGCATTATTTTCCTTCTCTTTTCTCTTATCTTTGGAGAAACTTCTTTTCATTTTTCTTGTTGTTTCTATACGACCTGATCTTTAATTAAGATCTTTAATTAAGAATCAAACATCCAAACAATCCTTGAAATGATAAGAACTTTTAAGCCAAATCATCATCATTTCTACTACAATGCAGAGTTTTTCTTCTCACTTGTAACAGTAATAAACAAATTTATGAGCATTTTCTGCAATTCAGAGTCACCATCACTTCATTAACGAAGCATATATAATGCTAGTCAGTTGTAACAGTAACAAACAAAAAATGTCTGTGGTTTTGATTTCAGCATGTTTGCAATATTAATTCAAACTCCAGCATTTTCACTGGAAATAAAGACCTGACAGTTACGCAGAACTTAGAATTAACCATCAAGAACATAATTTTATCACCAAGGTTGTTTAATTATGGGCTTGGCATCCACCTGCTGCAATGCAACTCTCCGGAAGATGTCCCTAAGAAAAAAGGGGTTATAAACCCCAAAGACAATCACATATCCTTCCAATGCTCAGACATGCACCTACTGAAGCATAAGCTGGAAGAGATGGGCATCAAGTACGTGACAGCAGTGGTAGAGGATGGTGGCATCCAAGTCAATCAGCTCTTCTTCCATGACCCTGATGGCTACATGGTGGAGATCTGCAACTGTGAAAACCTTCCTGTGCTGCCTATTTCGTCATGCCCCCTAAAGCTCCTTCACTCGAAGGATCCTATGTTTACTTCCATGTATGGTAAGATATCTCCCTTTAGTTACTCATCCAAACACATGACAGCTGAATTAATTGTAATAATCAGCTTATTTGGCATGATTGTCATACAGGAAAGTGCTCCGATGAAGTGGAGACTGTAATAATGGAGTGCTTGGTTACAGACATGATGGACATCTCCTTCTAATCATAAAACACTTCAGGCACCAGTCATTGTGTTGTAAAACAGGGGAAAAGGTTCTTCACCAAGTTTCATATAGAAAGTCATGTGGTTGTGCATTGTTGAGAGAGGTCGTGTGCTGGAGGTTGAAAACTCAGGGCAAAACAAAGAGCAGATGATCTTCTTGTTTTGTTTCTTACGTACTGCAAGAGGGTTCACTTATTACGTCTCCGATTCCATAAGCAATGTGTGATATCTAATACAATGGGATATTTAATCCATTGCTATGTTCTATTTTCTTTTAGAATAAACTCAAGGTACATGTCCCTCTTCTCCACTCTTTGAATTTCTAATGCAGCCAGAAGTTTCACTTGAATTTCCTATACTTGACCCAACCAGATCATAAATGCAAGCCATTAGTTTGCAATCCATTAGCTTGCGTCTGGCGTGATAAAAGAGAATAAATCAATCTAGTTGCATAAGTAACAAAGATAATTGCGCATATGCAAGACATTTGAGTCTAAATGTTGAATGTACACAAAGCCGATCAAGTAGCATTGCTTGGTTCACTTATCAGAAATTGCAAACAAGAAACTTCATGAAGTAAATAACCCCAACTTTTATTTATACAAACAATACAACCAGGTTGAGCCCAATTTTTATTTGTTACAGACAATACAGTACCAGGTTGATTATACACATTCTGGAATGAAATGGCAAAAGCATGTACCTTTCCTCTTATTGCTTCCCAGTTCTCCAGGTAGTCAAGGGGTTTCCAGGGGTCGAAACAAGGCTTGATGCACTCCGCGCAGAATTTATAATGGGGAACTGAAGTTTGTATCAAGCAAGGATGAAGATATTCTTTCCATGTTCCCATGAGAGAAGGAAGACAGGCCTGCCATGGCTGTAAGTGAAACAGATGACGATTCTACAGGGGTTGAAGCAGCAAAGATGGAGTGAGCACCAACAGATACACTGCCACTGGTAGCACTTAGAGAAACATCATTCGGCTTTGGAGCTGGAGGCCTTCCTATCTCCATAATCCCTTCCAGCATCTGGACCACCTTCCCCATCGGTGGCCTCTGAGTAGGCTGCTCTTGGATGCACCAAAAGCTGACTTGAAGAGCCCTCTCAAGTTGCTCCATGTCCACCTCCTGCTCCAGAAGCCTCTTATCCATGATGTCCGCTATGTTTCCCTTCTTGAATTCCTCATATGCCCACACAGAGAACCTCTTCTTGCCCGTCTCATCCGAGACATCAAAGTTCCTTCGCCCACCTATGATCTCTAACAAGACCATCCCATAGCTATAAACATCAGACTTTGAGGTAATCGGAAGATTTGCAAGCCATTCAGGAGGTAAATATCCTCTCGTTCCCCTAACGCTAGTTAGGGTCCGGTGCCTGTGATCTTTTGGGTTTACAAGTTTTGCAAGACCAAAATCTGAGACCTTTGCATTAAATAGCTCGTCTAGAAGGATGTTCTCTGGCTTTATATCACAGTGAACAATGCAATCTCTGCATTCTTCATGGAGGTAAGTGATGCCTCTAGCAGTACCAACGGCAATGCTGAACCGAGTAGACCATGCTAACTTCCCCGATTCACCAGAAAAGAGGAAACTATCCAAGGAGCCATTCTTCATGAACTCATAAACCAGCAACCTATGTCGTCCCTCTGAACAAAACCCTATCAGCCTCACCAGATTCAAATGGTGGGTGCTACTTATCATCGCGACCTCCATTCTGAACTGCTTCTCTCCCTGCTCGATCCCCTCAAGCTGCTTAACCGCAACCACTGTCCGGTTCGCAAGAATTCCCCTATATACAGCCCCAAACCCTCCTGCCCCAAGTTTTTCTTTGAATCCCATAGTTGAACGCTGCAATTCTTTATACGAGAACTGCACAGGAGCACCGGAAGCATACTCTAGAAGCGCATACTGAGCCGCCGAAGCTCCGAACTTGGGACTACCTCTGCAGAAGCACCACCATAGCCCTGCCTCCAATGCTATCAAACCAATAACAGTGCCGATAACAACAGCAGCCACCACTCCACCGCTCAAAGTAGATGAGTTCTGCTGTGACTGGGCTACGGCACCCGGCGGACTGTTGAGCAAACCAGGAGAACAAACCTTGAGAAAAGAAGTGCTTGGAAGGGCCGAGGACTGATATCCACTCAAAAAGTTGGTGATTTTCAGATAACAATGCCCCGAACCATCGGCGAGAGACGTCGAAGCGACGCAAGAGGGACCCGTGAGGCAGTTCAACTGGCAGGGCTTGATCCCAATGTTGTATTTCTCGGTGTTGATTTCTGGGGGATATGTCAGGAAGACGGTGTGATCCAACTCCAACATGGTAGAGTTCAGGGGGCAATCCTGGAGATCGGTCTTCATCTTGCACCCTTGTGTCGGATCATTCTGATCCACAGGCACGAAATTCTCGGACGGGCAGCCACACACTGGCGACGTATCGTTGTAACTGCACATGCCCATGTTGCCGCACCACCCAAAGACCTCGCACTGATCCGTGACGGCCGACCACCTTTCAGTAGCAACACCGGTGCCTTTATTGGAAGTATAAGCTCTAAAGTTCCCATCTTTATCCAACCTCAAGAACCGAATAAAGTCGCCGGATTCGCCAAAATCACTACTATAAGCAACCACAGCAGAACTCGGGAGCGAGGTGTCGGTAAGCGAGACACCGCCGTCAGACTGGAGAGAGATGGTGGGAGAGGCGAGGGATTTGTTCGCCACGAAAGATGAGTTAAACCCTTGGCTATAATAAATTATGGATCGATTCCAAGAGAGAGTAAGATTGCCGGAGTTATCGAGGTAGAAGGAGTAAAGCCCCGACTGCAACACCTGGCCCAAGGTAAAGTTTTGGGTCGCGACGAGAGTATCGGCGGGGTGGTCGAAGGACTGCCAGACAACAGCGGTAGAGTTTTTGAGCACCAAGTTGCCGGAATCGTCAATGGCCGCGGCGGAGACGCCTTTCCCAGCCGTGCCTGACTGCCAGATGACCACGCCGGATCCGTTGAGGAGCTGGAGGTTGCCGTTGGATTGGAGAGAGATAGACGAAGAGCCGTCCACGGCGGGGAGAGAAGGGGGAGACCAGATGCGGACGACGCCAGAGTAGGCGATGGCAGGGAGGAGGAGGGAGGGGACGGACGGGTGTCGGGTGAAGGCAAACGAGAAGGTTTGGTTGGAGGACGACCACGAAGAGGCGTTGGAAGGGCTGATGGTCGATCCTAAAGGGATGTCGGCGGCGGAGGAGAAGGTGGGCAACAGGAGAAAGGGGAGGAGGAGAAGCGAAGAAGGTAAAAATCCCATCTTTGGCTTCACTCCTCTTTCTCCCCCACCTCTCTCTCTCTCTCTCTATTTAAAGCTCTATGTCTCTAGATCAATGGCGTCTTAGATGGGGGATTTAGGCTTGGATCCGCCTTCGGAAGAGAGAGTGGTGGAGGAGAGGTGTCGTGGATGACTCCGGAGGAGACCCAGAGGAAAGAGACTGGCGGGACCGAGCGGAGCTTGCACCGTTTCCATTAATGGCGGCTGTTAGCTTCCCATGTTCTTGCATCTAAGAAGATCACAACCGTCTGCTTAATTAATCTTAGTGCATCAGACGGTCAATAAGTTAACTAGTTGATTAAGGGTCGACTAAAGGTAGTTGGAACCAGTCTCTAATTCTTATAGTTCAACTTTCTCTCTCTTGACTGCAAACCTGAGTATTTGTTGACTGGGTGCTTTTGGCTGATTTGTTTTACGTGATTAGCGGTCAAATAACCAATCAGAAAGCATGAACGTTAGAGATTAAAAAAAAGGGGCTAATTGCATATATATTTTATATATATATATATATATATATATATATATATACCCCTCAATTCTTTCGATATTACGTATGTGACTTCTAAAATTTTGACAATGTTTCTTTGAAAATATGTCAATATTTAAATACAAATAAACTATTAATATTGGTATTTAAGTAATTTTACGTGTCGTTGTCAGCCCTCAGCCATGGTTGAGATACTTGCTTATGCTATGTCTAAAGAAGGGTCACGTCTAGCTACACCACCAAAAACACTACCCACACCACATATCACTGGTTACACTACATCCGACTAGCCACACCACAAATCTTACCCAAACTACCCTTAACATCGCACGGCTTCTCTCCATCAGATGGCTCTAGGTTGGCAACCAACAATCGCAGCCCAGCGAACTTCACATTCGACCACCCATCAGCGGGCGTCCTTCCCGCCTTCCCGTTGCACCTCTTATCGACGGCCTTCGCCCCTTCACCCCTCCGAGCTATGAGTCGATCTCATCAAAAACCCTTTTCCCCCTTTTTTTCCTGCGAAACGGTAGTTTAATGCCAGTTGTTTTTATTGTTAATCGGTATTTGTATACCAATGTTTATGGTTATGTTTCGGTACTTATATACCGTTTTTGTTATTTTTTTTATCAGTATTTTGTATTCGGTAGTTTGATATTGTTTCTATTATTTTTTATCAATATTTTGATGTCGATTGTTTTTGCTATGTTTCGGTACTTATATACCATTGTCTTTGTGTTTCCGTCGGTATCATGCCACCGATTAAAGCCGGAGATATCCTCTTCTTGCATCTCGTCTGGGCTAAAAGGGCGGTGGTGAGCTCTGGGGAGAAAGGCGCGGGCGGAGGAGGGGGGTCGAAGGAGGTGAGCATGGAGTGGAGGGGGTGGGCCTCAGGAACGGCGGCGGCATTGGGGGAGCCTAGTAGGGAGAGAAGGCGGAGGAAGTCATCCGCACCGAGCCTATAGGCGTGGACGAGGAAGCGAGCCTAGGAGAGGAGGTCAGTGTCGAGAGGGGGGAGGCTGGACAGGGCTCGGCGGAGCCAGGGGGACCTGGAATGAGAGGAGGAGGAGAGGCATCGAGGGCTACAGAAGAGGGTGGCCCCGCACGAGAGGGCAGTGGAGAGGGGTGGAGGGGAGGACGCGGTAGCAATGAGAGAAGTAGAAGGCGGTGGGAGTGGGAGTGGGGGGGGGGGGGGGGGTAGAGGAGGCTGTCGGGCGGGCTCGGGCCAGTGATGATCTCGAGGTTGTCACGCCAGCTGGCGGTGTTGGAGCGGAAGAGGTCGACATTGGAGGAATAGGCGACGCCGCCGACGAAAGATTTGGAGTAGTGCTGGGATTGGACGGTAAGGGGGAGGTCATGGAAGGATCTGACGCGCGGAGAGCGCGGGCGAGACGAGGGCCCTTCGGTTGATGACCTGGAAGAAGCCCCAGCAGCGGGAGGCGTCGGCTACAGAGACGTGGTGCGGGGAGAAGAGGTCGATGACGGGGATGGAGAGGTTAGGGCGGAGAGGTTTGGCAATCAAAGGCAGGGACGCCGTGGGAAGTCGCCGGCGTCGCCATTGCGTACCTACTCTCCTCAGCGGGCGTCCTCCCAATCTGGCGCATCTCCAACGATCGCGTCAAGCTTCCATCCCTCCTCAACGGCAACAAGAACTCTCTGAAGTTTGGCCTTCCACTTTGGGTTTGAGCTCTCACTTGCGTCGCCAGATCGTCGAGAGGCACTGTTCACCAAGATCCGGTGTTATCGCGCCGGAGCTGGGGATGTCGCTGGAGGAGATCTCGCTGGGCCGTTGATGCCATGAGTTTGAGGCTATGAACGGCGACGAACGGCTGGTGAAGATCTAGCCAGGCCTTTGGGGAGCGACGTTCAAAAGAATCCGGTGAAGATCTCGCTAGGCCGTTGATCGCGCGGGATGCTAGAGACTGAGGATTTCATTGGAGAAGATCTCGCTGGATGTCAGGGAAGAAGGACAGTAAGATGTTACCGTCCAATTGCCCTCCGAAACGGTAATATGTTACCGTCCAATTGCCCCTCCGAAACGGTAACATAAGAGAGGGGGGGCACTTAAGACTTTTCAGATTATGTTATTATTGGTATGAAAAATATGTGGTGTGGCTAGTCTTTTTTGTGGTGCGGATAGAACTGTCCTTAAAAAAGTGGAGGGCATTTATGATATTTTTAGAATTTCAAGGTTACTTACGTGATATGGACGGAATTGAGTGGTAGATATGCAATTAATCCGAAAAGGAGATGTTTTTAGAGCAAAATTAGAATTTAGTATGTACTAGTAAATACTGGTAATATTATGATAATTTTAGATAATTTCTGCACAATGGCTGAGATCAGGGAAACACAAGAATTTTCATGTATCCCCATATGTGAAATATTTTATTAAGTTCTCAATGAGTTCAAAGAACAAAAAACGTCAAATTCATGATCTAATATCATGTTAAATCGCCAATTATCGCAAAAAAAAAAACCACTGAGAATAAATAATTTAATTATCCAACACATTACAATTGAAGTTCTCAAACAATTCAATACGCGGTGACGGAATGGACGGAATGGGATGGAATCGTCGGAATCCATGGTTCTCATATGACCGTTCTCGTGTTTGGTGTTTGGCAGCCGCTGCATAACGTTTTCCAGACGGAATCCGTCAAGCCGCGCGGATTCCATTTTTCCAGGACGCCGTGATGGAATCGGGTTTCGCCGGCGGATACGATCCGGCGAAACGCGCCCTACATTACCAATGCCATTACCATCAGACAACCCTCTCAAGACAGTGTGCAACATTCAAACTTTTTGTATCACACTAATAGCTGTAGTTCTTCACAAACATCCCCTGTTTGGCTTCCTCCGCCTCGCCCTCGCCGGTGTACTTCCCGAGCTGGGCGAGGGAGTTCGCCTTCGCCCGCACCAAGAGAGCTTCTTGCGCGGCCTGGACGTTCTCCGGCCGGCCGCCCCACGTCTTCAGGCAGGTGTTCTGCAGTGCTCTGGCATAGGAGAAGGAGACGTGCCAGGGGTTTGGGCTCTGGTTCATGGCATTCAAGTTTTGTGTTGCCTCTACTTCGGATTGGCCACCAGATAAGAACTGTCACCCAAAGAAGACATGCAATATATATGTAATTCAATACTAATAATGTGTTGCTCTAAAGCATATATAACAGTAGGGAGATCTTTGTTACCATGATGCCGGGGACTGCCGGCGGTATTCTCTGGTGGAGGAGCCTCAAGGTGAGCTCGGCCACTTGCTCTGGAGAGGCCCTCTCTTTGCACTCGGCACCAGGGGTGACCATGCTGGGCTTCAGCAATATGCCTTCATACATCACATTGTTCTCAGCCAGGTAGAAGAACACCTCAGCCCACACCTTCTTTGCAACCTCAAAGGTCCTCTCAATTCCATGCTCTCCATCCAGCAGTATCTCAGGCTCAACTATTGGCACCAGCCCATTGACCTGTGAAAATCCATCACAATGCAGAGAGTGATCCCAAGTTTAAGAGTTTGTGATCTTTTTGCTCACGATTTCTATCATATGTTTGGAATTATTGATGATTTAACGCATTTAGATTATCCTATATGCGGAGAGAAATGGAAAAAGAAGTATGTCGACGATGGTACTTGTGCAATGGCGGCGTAACGAGCTAGCCCCCAGGCGGCTTCCTTCACGGCCAGAGCCGAAGGCCCGTTCTGGATGGTGACCACTGTACGCCTATAAGATCATTGAACACAAGTCGATCTTTGTCACCAATTGCTCCAAAAGCTTAAGTCGATAGGAGAGGATGGGCTTAATGATATAGTGATAGATGCACCATTTGGCAAAGCGCGCTCCTTGCTGATAGTAAGCTGCACACCGTGAAGACAGGCCATCCAATCCTTGGCACCATGATTCATCATTTGAGCCAGCAAGTGGCACGAGACCCTGCAGGAAATCATCACAGCTGAACAAAATTCTCAACAATTTTTGTATGATTCAATGATTGAATAGTTCATACTCCAATCCTGTTAGATAACAACTCTAACTCTATTCTCGTCCTAACTTGAACTTGGTTTAGTTTTATCTTAATTTTAGATAGATTTCTGATTTGCTTAGAGGTTAGTCTTGGATAGACTCACATTAGTTGAGTTTATCTCTTTTTAAATTTAAATAAATGTATCTAGTCCTTGTAGTGTCTAGGTTCAGGATAAGTAAGTGTTATCTTTGATTTATTGTAATCATTTTATCATTCTACTATTATAAATAGAACATAAGACCTGGCTTCATGTGCGCTGGTTTTCCAAATCCTTGGTTCTTTCCGAAGCTCCTCTGCACCGGGAATTCTACAAATCCATGATTCTAGTTGTTCCCCATATACAGTTTGGTAGAGTGATCATCTCACCTTATCAACCTTGATCCCAGGCACGATGTTCTGCTCAGCAAGAACATCCACCATCTTCTTTCCCTCTGTGGTTGACTGGTAGAGTGTCTCCTCGAAGAGGATAGCACCTGAGATGTACTGGCCCAGGCCGGGTACCGACAAGAGGAGCGTCCGGTATGCTTGCCGGTTCGCCTCCGTGTTCTCCAGGCCGATCGACGCGAGGCGTTTGCCGCAGGTGGCGTTGGACTCATCCATGGCAAGGATGCCTCTGCCCGGTGATGCAACAGTTTTCTGCAGGAATTCAGTTCACCCAGTTTTACTCTTGAAAGTCGTCTAAATAATATTGGCATATATACTTCAATTGTTAGAATATGACTTTATGTCATTAAACTAACATGGTTTTGAATTAAATTAGTAATTCAATCATATATATGGTCGAATGTTGATTGCCATGAATGACCGATTTCCAGAACTCGATCACTGTTTGAGTTGGCAAAATGTGTGCAAGAGCAACTAATAACAGACATTTTTAGATGAAATTAAATCGAATGGAATGTGTACCGCAGTCTTGACGAGCTCGTCGGCGTAGGCACCCGCCCGGACTCTGAAGGCGACCACCATGGGCTGAGGAGGCTTGGCCGACGACCGGGCGGCGGCGGTGAGCCATTCGGATCTCTTGGGGAGGAATGAGGACTTCAGGGGAGCAGCTGAGGCCATTGTGGATTGAAAGCTACCTTTTACTAGCTCTCCCAAGTCCCAACCAAGGTCATACACTGAACTCTATCTTAGAGGGTGGCAGTGTTGATGTATGTGTGTGTGTGTCTACATTTGAGGTACAGGGTGGTGAGGAAATGGTTGGAGGATGTGAGATGAGAGGTGGTGGATGGCTGGAGAACTGGATGGTGGAAGTGTGCTATTTTGGGTGGTGAGGATAGGCTGCTGCTAAGAGCTGCCCCTAGTTTCAATAAATTTTTTTTTTTTTTTTTTTTTTTGGTGGTTGCTCCAATCCTTTTAAAGTTTATCTTTGGATGCACTTGCTTTAATTGTCCTGCTATGCAATTTATTTTTACTGCATCCTGACAATATACATTTCCTACTTTGTGCTCATCTTAATTTTCTCTATTGTCCATGTTCAAAGGGTATTTTTTTACTTAGTTGAGCCAAAATTGACTGGGCATTGCATCATAGGCTTACCATACTATTACATTACACCAACTATCTTCTCATCAGCAGCTCCCATACGAGCAAGATCATCGGCAATATCATTAGAGGTACGGGGGATATGCACAAAGATAGGCCCCCCTGATTCACACTCAAACTCAAAATTTTTCGGAGGATCGGTTGTAGCGTCACATCCCAAGCCTCTCTTCCATTCAAAAAGTTGATTGCATTCCTTGAATCATACTCCACCATCACCCTACCAATGCCTCTCTCCCACCGCTTGCTCCAGCTATTTCCAGATCATCATTAACTCAACTTCGTCACTGCTTTTGGCAAGCACTTTCTGCATAATTGTCCACTCTGGAGTCCCATCACCCCTCCAACTAACCACGCCAATGTCAGGCTCTGTAGATCCATGCACCCAAGAGCCATCAGTTTGTATCACTGTGCATCCGACCTCTCTTCTCTGATGAACTACATAGCTAGGGTCACGGCTCCACCCAGGAGCGGAACCAGGGGGGCGAGGGGGGGCGGCCGCCCCCCCTGGCAACGCCGGAAACACCCCTCTCCCCCAGTCAAAGCAGTCAAAGCATTGGATGATTGGAAGTTGGAACAGGGTTTTAGTGGAAGTGACAGTGAGAAACATTTTAGTTATTGTGGATGCTAGCAAAACCCTGTTTAGATTTAGTTTACCTCATATCTCCAATCCAGCCAAGGCAGAGGGAGTCTCCTATACCTCAAGGCAGAGGATCAATTTATTTTGCTTTAGATTGATAATTTATTTTGCCAAAATCTAAAGCAATGGTGTTATCTCCAATCCAACCAAGGCAGAGGGAGTCTTCTAAGTTTTTTTTCTGCCGAAATCTAAAGCATTGGATGATCAATTTATTTCCTCCGCGGCCGTAATTATTCTTCGGGGTCATGTTATATGCTCATTGAGTTAATTTTATTCAAATATAAAGCGAAAAATTCGAACGGGTTTAGTTTACCTCATACTAGGCTTCTATTACAGCATCATACCAACCGTTTAGATTTGTTTGAATCTTATCCAACTGGTTTAGTTTGCCTCATACTAGGCTTATTGAGTTGGCATTGGTCTTACATGTTGCGACTACAATCGTTGAGAGAGTCTTCTCTTCGATGAAGATTAAGTCTGATTTGCGTAATAAGATGGGAGATGATTGGATGAATGATTGCATGGTAGTATACATCGAGCGGAAAATTTTTGAAACTATTGCTAACGAAGTCATTTTGCAACGTTTTAAAAAAATGCAAAAGCGTAGGATCCAACTTCCACCTCGCAATTGTAGCACATAGTACGGTACATATTTTTTAATATTTGTATTGTTTTTATTCCTTGATGTTCAATATTGTAATTCTAAGATACCTTTTGCATTACTTAAAAGAAAAAAAAATTGATCATTTTGCTTTAGATTTCGCCCCCCCTTAAATCTCATCCTGATTCCGCCACTGGGCTCCACCCCGTCACATGTCAAAATTCCTTAGCTAACCTCCGAGTTCGCCATATGAGTGACTCCGCTAGAAATTATTGTATTCAATGTTCAAAGGTGACCTCATTATTGTATTCAATGTTTCGATACAAAAAATTTGAATCTTAGAAGTTCCTTCTTTTTTTTTCCACATGTTTCTAGCATCTTATTTCTCAATAGTTTTTTTTAACATAATAATCCTTAATTAACAATCTTTCAAATCTTCAGCTACTTGCATAAATATTTTTCTTATCAACCCATGTCAACTAATAAGAGGCTAGATTTGAAACATATATATAATAAATTCCAAGTTTTAACAATAAATATGTAATTCGAAGAAAAAAAATTGTTTTTAAACCAGATTAGATTAGGTTAGATGACCTGAATTAAACACAAGATATTCGTGCAAGAACCTAAAGATTATTTAGGGATATACATAATAATTCAAAATTTTGAGGGGGAATAGATGTGTAACTTGAAAGCTATTCGGAGATATTTTTGTAAAAGAAATTCTGAATATTATCAAACTTTTTTTTAATTATTTAAATCTTTTACCATAGCTTAGAGTGACGGATACTCTCATTACGGCCGCCCGCTCCGCCCCGTACTAACCACCCGAGCTGCTCAAGGGTTATGAATATTATCCAACCATCCTCAAACTCCCTATTTTTAACACAATGCATAAGAATTGGAGCCATGACAGTGATTCCTTCCTATCTTATTAATAACAAAGTCCACCCGAAGTAGTGGACCCCTGACAGTGATTCCCTATCTTGGTAAAATAACAATTTTCCAATCAGGATTCATAGAAAATAAACTAAAATCTTTTCTTCTTGTGTATATATATATCGAATCTGACTACGAATGGAACTCTGGCCAATTGGGTTGTTTAAAATTATAATTTTATTTTAATTAGACATATTAAGAGTTAAATCCAATAACCACATAACGACAGATTCCATGCCCAACATAAATTGTTTTTTAATTAAGCTCTGGAGTCTATGGCTCTATATTTTTGGCTTACAAGTTACTGCCAACGGTCATTTGATCCAATGAATACGACCCTGTATTTTTTTTTTAAGAAAAAAGACAAAAAATTATACTAATCATATAGTTGTTAGAACCATTAAAATAATTCAGCTGTTAACATTAATGCAACGCCTTGACATGAACCACTAATAAAAATACACTTGCCCATCAGTATTAGCTGCTATCCATCTTAGAAAAAGCTCAAGACAGAGCATCACTGCTCCTTTAAGATTCGGATGCATCTAGGTCCTCCTCACATGAGAATGAGATATTCTTGCCATTCTAAGTAGTTCTTTGGACCGAGTCTTAAGTAAACCTCTAATCGAAGCTATATATTGATGCTTGCCAGCTAATAATTGATAAATTAGAAGTAAACTTGTGTGATTGAGGCTCCCAATGTCAGCCAATTTGAGTATGATTTGGGAAAAAAAATAAAAAAAAATAGATCCATCTCTAGGATTAGGAGAATATTATTTGGAGATTCTAGTTCATTGGTTGAGCTAAAATTACGTCTACCTTCTCTACCTATTAATTTATATGTAGAACAATTAACAGGAAAAATCAGCATGATTTCAAGCCCAAAAAACTCGGATTAGAATCTTGGTTCCTGTATATCATTAGAAAATAGAATCGAAAGAAGATTGCTGAACTAATATTCAGTCAAAAACTAGCGAATGAAATACAAAATACTTATGAAAAAAAACACCAACATTCTAATGTCAAAAGGCTGTATTTTTCTGACTGATGTTCTAATATTATGATTTGTTTGTCGTAAAAGTACCAACTTTTTTTTTGTCAAACGTATATAGGAGAAGATATAACGTTTGACTTTTGGGCAAGCTCAGCAACCTCTGAACAGCTCATATTATGATTAAATTTAGTATAAGATGTGACATGGATGGGAAAAAACACAAGGATAGATCAATTTAAGAGAATACAAAATGTCTGAAATGTTGAATGGCTAATGTGAATCTATGATCTCAGTGGATTCCTCCTCATTATTTTTTTTTTATAGAATATACCCGATATTAAAAATATAGGTATGGGATATTCTTCTCTGATTACTAAGATATATACCAATTTCCTCTAGATGTTATTATATGATGATCTGTCAGTGTCATCTAATTCAGCAAAGCGATATGGTCCACTCTCATTTCATATTTTGCTTGTCTTGTTTTTTATAATGATGATCTGTCAGTGTCACCTAATTCATCAAACCCATATGATATGGTCCACTCTCATTTCATATTTTGTTTGTATCATTTTGTCTTGTTTCATTTACACCATTGCCAACATGGTCTAGTATCAACTTAATTAATAGCAAAAACTTAATATGATGGGTAGGTACGTAAATATGTGTGAGAATACTACAAACCCATATGATATGGTCCACTCTCATTTCATATTTTGTTTGTATCATTTTGTCTTGTTTCATTTACACCATTGCCAACATGGTCTAGTATCAACTTAATTAATAGCAAAAACTTAATATGATGGGTAGGTACGTAAATATGTGTGAGAATACTATTGGAATGAGGAGGATAAATGGATAATTGGTGAAAGTAATTTGGTATTAGATAATCTGTAAAATAACAATTATAGGTCTGAATTTAATCACTTAATTATATAATTCCTAGCATTTAACTGATTTGTGTCCTAATGTCATATAGACAACGTGTGTTATAAGATTTTTTTTTTGTTGTAAAACTAAAAATAGGGGTGACAAAAGATAAAATTTTTATTGAAATGATTGCGATTTTTGTTTCTTTTACATATAAATCTTGCTACACTATATAATGTTGCTACTTGAAAATAATCAAATTTAAATATTACACTTGCAAGTGCTTGGATTATTGAAGCAACATGGACTATATTTTGTTGCTTTCCTCGAGTTCGTTTACATTTGGCTCTTTCACCGATTTCTTGTGACTTGAATGAAGCTCATCCACTGATATGAATGCGAACTTTTGATTATTCGAATGTACGGATCAGGATACTAAAATAACTTATCTTTTATACTTATACTATAGTCTAACGATTTTATTAGTTTTAGATTCAAATAGGTGACTTTAAAGAAAAAAGATTTATATACATACCATATACATGTACATAACCTATGTGCCTAATATCTAAACCGCTACTTTTCCCCCTAATAACATCACTCTAGGACTTAAATGTTAGCCACATAGGAGTGTACATGCATATGACATGTACTTCAATCAAAGTCTGACTTTAAATCTCCTCAATTATTCCTCCGCGCATAACTTATGCACCAGATGAGCTCAAAAAATCCCTTTACTAGCCGCCGCCTTTGGCTCAACTAATCAGAAACATAAAACAAAAGAAATTCTTTCTCCATATCAATTAGAAGCTCACCAAGTTATATTCCATTTTGTTGTCCTCAGAACCAGAAGAATCATATCCACCCCCAATGGAATCTTTGATTCTTTCAATTTCCCACTAAAAAGAAGAAAAACTAACAAATACCCAAGATTCCTATAAATTATCCTCACACACACAAACACACAAGTCTCTCCCTTTGTCAACCAACACCTACTACCCTTCTCTCCTCATAGTTGCAAGATTGCAAGAGGGGGAGACGTACTAGCTAGACCAGCGGCAGTGCGCTGGTGATATAGCTAGCTAGCTAGATATATAGCTGCGGCAGCCATGTCGGTGCCGTCGGCGTACGCGAACAACATAACGGGGGTCCCCGACTGGCTGAACAAGGGCGACAACGCATGGCAGATGATCGCGGCGACGCTGGTGGGGATGCAGAGCGTCCCCGGCCTGGTCATCCTCTACGGCAGCATAGTCAAGAAGAAGTGGGCCGTCAACTCCGCCTTCATGGCCCTCTACGCCTACGCCGCCGTCTGGATCTGCTGGGTCGTCTGGGCCTACAACATGTCCTTCGGCGACAAGCTCCTCCCCATCTGGGGCAAAGCCAATACGGCCCTCGGCCAGAATTTCCTCATCAAGCAAGCCAACCTCACCGCCACCACCCACTACTTCCACGACGGCGTCACCGTCGAGACCCCCGCGGCCAGCCCCTTCTACCCCATGGCCTCCATGGTCTACTTCCAGTGCGTCTTCGCCGCCATCACGCTCATCCTCCTCGCCGGCTCCCTCCTCGGCCGCATGAACTTCACGGCCTGGATGCTCTTCGTCCCCCTCTGGCTCACCTTCTCCTACACCGTCGGCTGCTTCAGCATCTGGGGCGGCGGCTTCCTCTACCAGTGGGGCGTCATCGACTACTCCGGCGGCTACGTCATCCACGTCTCCTCCGGCACCGCCGGCTTCGTCGCCGCCTACTGGGTCCGTCACCGCCTCTTCAAATTCCAGCTACCAACTTAATTTGAATCATGGCTAAAAATCTCAACTTTTCGATCAAAATCTCAACTTTTCGATCAAAATCCCGACTTTTCGATCGTGTCGTGTAGGTGGGCCCGAGATCGACCAAGGATCGAGAGAGGTTCCCGCCGAACAACGTGCTACTGATGCTAACCGGAGCCGGCTTGCTGTGGATGGGCTGGGCGGGGTTCAACGGCGGCGACCCCTACGCCGCCAACATTGACTCGTCGATGGCCGTGCTCAACACCAACATCTGCGCCGCCACCAGCCTCCTCGTGTGGACCTCCCTCGACGTCATCTTCTTCAAAAAGCCATCCGTGATCGGCGCCGTGCAAGGCATGATCACCGGCCTCGTCTGCATCACTCCCGGCGCCGGTATATTCCCTTCCTCCCATTTAAAGATTCCGTATAAAAGTACACAAAGTTCAGTCTAGAGAGATTCTAATTAGTCAGACTAAACAATTAAAAAACACATCTTTTAAGTTGCATCTAATGCTTGTGATATAAACGAAGAACTATTTAAGTCATCATCTTGACGATACTTTTAATTTATATATGTGAACGCATCGAATCATTTTCTAGAAGACGCGTGAAACTATGTCGACACCAGCTGGGTCTGCATAGTGCCGTCGGCCATTGGTTATAGTTATGGCATGTGGTTGGAATAATTTATCATTATAATATTTAATTTATTTTAAGACTTTTCTTTTCTACCCATCCCTGCTGGTCCCTCCGCCTCTCTCTCTCTCTCTCTCCTTTCTTTTTACCAGGCCCTCCTGTCTGGCTGTCTGTCTCACTTGCAGCGATGTCGTATATCCATCGCCACCGTCTCTCCCTCCTCTGGGTGTCCACTCACTCACCATCTTATTTTCTATCATCTTTTTGTTCTCTCATCTTTACTTGTCTCTTCCTCCTCTAGATGTCCACTCACTAATCACCATCTTATTTTCTATCATTTTTTTATTCTCTCATCTTTACTTCCTATTTACTCCGATCGGCCTCATCTCTCACTCCTCCACCGCTTACTATTAATCATCTCTTTCACTGATCTCCGGTTTTATTTTTCACCATTCTATCTCGCTTCTCACTACTCTCCTCTCTATGTCTCTCTTATCTTCATAAGAGAAAGAGACCAAAGATGGATCGGATGACTTGATCAAATAATTAATGAGTTTCTCCATCTTCTCTTTTTAAATTATCTCCTCAGCTTCAAACGATTGGTTGGAGAGGAGAAGACTAAAAAGAGCAGGGAACATAAACGAACCAAAAAAAATAAAAAAGCAAAAATAGCAACCAAAGGAGATAACATCAAGGCCCTGTTTGATTGGGGGATAATGATTCTTTATTTCGGGTTAAGCCCATTTTATCCCTGCATTACAACCAAACACTATCTAATCTCCACTTTTATCCCTACTTTTATCCCCATCCCTATCCTCACTTTATCTCTACTTTTCAACCAATCATTACTACATTTTCTCTTCTTTTCAACCAATCACATCAACTTTATCCCTACTTTTTCACTTTTCAACCAATCATTATCTCATTATCCCTACTTTTCAACCAATCACATCAACTTTATCCATACTTTTTCAACCAAACATTACTAATTTATCACTACTTTTCAACAAAATACCATACATATCCCACTACCAATCCTCATTCCCTCTAATCCCAGAATAGCTTATCCCCCAACCAAACGAGGCCCAAACGGTTAAATAAATCTGTCACATGGGAATAACCTATGACCAACCGCTACATTGAGTCAGCACTGTATCGATCCACGTGGCGTCGGCATGGAATCAAGTTTCTTTCTAGAAAGCCATTAAAAAGTCACCGTCGAAAATAAGTTCGACCGAGCTCCCCACCGTTCGATTGGATTCTAAGGCATGTAATCCATTCACTTTTTAAATTTACCAAAATACCATCCGCAGCCTGCTTCCTGTCTTCTATTGGATTCTAAGGCATGTAATCCATTCACTTTTTAAATTTACCAAAATACCATCCGCAGCCTGCTTCCTGTCTTCTAAGACGTGGCTCTTGACAGATTTATGTGGACCCTGCTGGTCTTTGTAAGCTCAACTCATTAAAAATAAAATAAAAAACTTTCTCATGATTTATCTAGCATGACTAAGGTTAAGTTTTATCCATTTTTATTAGGTTAAGAAGGACTCTTTCAAGCCATAAATTTCACTGAGTTGATACTTGATAGGGTTTGAATATTATGAAACTTATCTCTATGGAGTCGGAGGTTCTAATTTTTCCATCTTGCAATAGGCACTTCCTTTTTTTTGTGGTGGATAGGTAGGGGGTAGTAGCAGTCTAGATAGAGCACTCATCTGCTTTAATTAGTGTTGGCTTTGTGCCATGCATGCATCATGCTCTGGACTGCACAAAAGTCTTGGTGCAATGGATTGGCCTTTTGGCTTTTTATCATGCAATCTTTATGACTCCATTGGTGGAAATAAGTCCTTCCTGGTGCAGCTTTAGCTTGCTTAATTCGACCATCTGGTTCAAACCCCACTACCAAGCTAGTTGCTTTTTTTCTAATTTGCTCTGATTTATATTAAATGACTCTTAATTCTAAAATTATCATATTTGCATATATGTTGTTAATTTTTAAACAATACCTTAGCAAGTGAGAATTGCACGTTAATTTAGGCCCCGTTTGGCGGCATGGAATGGGAGCAAATGGAGGTGAATCCGACGGATCCTGAAATCCGCGAATTCTGATTTCTCGAATCCCAGCGTTTGGCTCACCGACGGATTCCGTTTTAACGGATACTGAAATCGGCGTCCGCTCGTCGTGAGCGGACGCTATCCGCGGTAGCGTGGATTCCGGATCCTGGATTCCACCTGGGATGGGAGCCAAACAGGGTTTAGTGAATATGGTGGTAATTAGCTGAATTAACTTATTAAAATCACTAAACGAGTCATCTTTTTTATGTGTATATATATATATATATATATATAATTAATAAAATAATGATCTTTGTCATCAGGACTGGTACAGGGCTGGGCTGCTATAGTAATGGGAGTTCTCTCCGGCAGCGTCCCGTGGTTCACCATGATGATAGTCCATAAGCGCTTCACCCTCCTCCAGCATGTTGACGACACCCTCGGAGTCTTCCACACCCATGCCGTCGCCGGAGTCCTCGGCGGCCTCAGCACCGGCCTCTTCGCGGAGCCTGTCCTCTGCAGCCTCTTCCTCCCCGTCACCAACTCCCGCGGTGGCGTCTACGGCGGCGTGGGCGGGTCCCAATTCGCCAAGCAGATCGCCGGTGCGCTGTTCATCATCGGGTGGAACGTCGTCGTGACCAGCATCATATGCGTCGTCATCAAGCTGGTGATACCGCTCCGGATGTCGGAGGAGGAGCTCACCATCGGCGACGACGCCGTCCACGGCGAGGAGGCCTACGCGCTGTGGGGTGACGGCGAGAAGTACGATTCCACCAAGCATGGCTGGTACTCAGACGAGACCCAGCACAACAAGGTTTCCGTTGGGGTCACTCAGAATGTTTGAGGAGTCAATTAAAATTTTAAAGAGGCTTATTTTTTTTCTTCTTCTTTATACATGCATGGTTTGCCACTCTATTTTAGTACTTGTATCATTTGTTTAAATGTATCTTGGAACCTTCATTAGAATAGGTTTTATGTTATGGTTTGGGTGACAATTTTGCTTGTGGTGTGAATATGTCATGTAAGAAATAAGGTGGTGTATCCTTGATTGATGGTCATGTAGTTTACTCGTTTGCATCACATTAATGTGACAATTAATGTGACAATAGATTGGAAGATGAGGAATATTTTTCAATTTAATGGTCCATGTATAAAAATCAACTATAAATTTTGGATACATATCCCTCAAAATAATTTTAATTATGTAAATACACCTGTAAATTGAAATGCATATACCCAAACTATTATGGGCTCCAAGCCCGGCCCATGTTATGCAGGGCCTATGGACTCTTTCCTTACGGCTGCAGATCGGTTTCTTTTTATTCTTTTCTTCGCCTCGAAGCCGAGAGACGGGCATCCATTGCCCCAACGCTATAAAACCTAGCGTACCCACGCTGTCGTCGAGAGAGATGAATCGATCCCGTCTTGCACCCTTTCTTCTCTTCCTTGTCTTCTTCTTGATCTCGTCGCTCTCAGTTCTGATGGCGGGCTCCGCTGCCACCGGCGAGGAGGAGGCCAAGGTGCACATCGTGTACGTGCAGACGCCGGAGGGCGAGGAGGACCCCGAGGCCTTCCACATGCGCACCCTATCCGCCGTCATCGGCAGGTGCGATCCTTTACGATTCTTTTTCCTCGTAGGGTCAGGGTTTGGCTTTCGATCCAAACGGACAAGGAGATTGAAGTTTGAGATATGGTTTTTTTTGTTATGGCTGATGCTCGGTAATTTATTGTGGATCTATTGCTATTGCAGCGAGGACGCGGCAAAGGAGGCGCTGGTGTACCACTACAAACATGCCGCCAGTGGCTTCTCGGCGAAGCTGACTCCGCAACAGGTCGAGGATATGTCGAGTAAGTCTTCCTCCTTGGCCCTCGTTTCCTTCCTTGTTGGTTAATTAGGTGTTTCTGATCAAGAAATGTGGGATCTTGTATGATGGTAATTGTACTCTAGGTGCTATGCTTGGTTGTTGTTTTATCTATGTTTTCTTGTGACCTGATGAACTGTGATAAGGTAAGGGTATGAGTAAGAAACAATGTAAAAAAATTCGAATCTTAATTGCGGTAGAGTCTGATAATTACCTTGTGCCAATGACTCTTTGGGCTGCAAACCATGCCAACATTGCGGTCTCGCCAAGATCTCTTTTTTTGTATTAACTTGTAGAATGAAGGGGCTTGTAGGTTCAGATTTGCTTCGATCAGTTTTCAAGTTGTTGATCTTATCTTGTCATTCAACTTTTTTATGAGATCATTTTAGATCTGCTTATGAGGTCGTGCCTGGAGAATTTATGGTATAATCGGTGGCAGAGAGAGAGGCAGAGAGCTTTAGGTTCTTTGACATTTTTTTTCTTCTTCTGTAATTTCTGGTCTTGCTGTACTGCAAATATCTGGAGTCGGGTTTTTAATTGTTGAGAGCTTACTTTTCATCCATAGTTTTGAAACTTGTATATCTTTGTTCATTGGATAGGCTTTGTGCCCGGGAAGGCCTATTAGCTGAGTTTCTGTCTAAGCAGTTTCTTGATGTCGAGTATAAGGTGGTTATCTGTGTGAATGTAGCTGCTGTTGCAAGAGAAGTAAACAGCTTGTCTAGGCATTGTTTTGCTGGCTTTTCTGGATGCACTTTAGTGGTTCAGCATGTTGCCCAGAGTTGGGCATCATACTCAACTTTCCAACCTTCGTATGTTGTCAAAAGTGTCAAATGAATTAGAATGAAACCGTATAGCAAACGGTGTGATTTTCTCTGTTTTGGAGAAATAGATAGTAAGAACTGTTGATTACTCCAATTTTTTGACAAAGAAGATGACTAGATAAGGTATTTTGACACAATATGCATGAAGCTTTAAAGTGCATTAGTTCTCTTCTGAAAATAATGGTTTTGAAGATTTCATATGCCACACATATTACTACTTCAAACTCCTAATTACTTTATTCAAGAGTTTGGGAAGCGCTGGAATGAAGTCCAATCTCAGGAACCTATTACAGAATGCGGTGTCCTCATCATTAGGACAAAAGGATGTGTAGGAAAATGTGAAACTTAGTTTAACAATCAAGGCAGCATACTAGAATTCTGATTCTTCAGTGGCCAATTTGGTTGTTGGCATACAATAGTTTCAGTCCTCTCTGCCGTAGTTCTTGTAGCCAATCTATTTTCGGTGTCAGCTTTTGATGGCGGCATTAATTCGTTAAAGCTGCAGAACGTTGTTATGTGCCTCATCTCTCACTCCGCTTTTGGTTCCTTCTGCAGAGCAACCAGGGGTTCTTCAAGTGGTGCCCAGCCAGACCTATCAACTGCATGGGGGCGGACTCCACAGGATGGGTGGTTACTGAACGTCTGGTGATCCACCTGAACAAAATAAACTGCTACTTGCAGACTCTTACTCTTCCTGTACAGACATAGCCATTGTGGCAACTTAAATATGTTTCAAAAGCAACCAGTTTGTGCACAGTTTTCTAAAGCAATCTGAATGGGGCATGTTGATTGAGGTATGAACTACAGTTGCCTGCTGCTGAAGTGATAAATTAAAGTGGTTCCTATAGGTTGCCCCCTTCTTTGATTTGTTTCACCTCTTCAAATTGATCATTTTATTCCTGGAACTTCTAGCATCTACTGCCATTGTTTAAAAAGAAGTCCCTGATCATAGTCTTTTTTTCTGTTTCATTAGTTGAGCTCTAAGGCTAGAACTTACATCCCGCCATCTATCATCTCTATGCCATATCTATGAGACACTATCGGTCCTATTGTTACTTCCCCTTCCGGGGGAATATAAAGAAAGATCACAAAAACAAAAGCAAAACTCAATAACCCACCACTGTCCTCCGTGGGTCTCATTCCTTTGCCCAATGTAATCCCCATACGACATTGACTGATGGTCAACTTTCCGTGAAGAACGAGCTATAAGAAATTGTCTGATGCGCGGGCCTGCTGGTAGTCTTGATACCTCGTGCCAAAATAGGAGATTCCTAAGGTCTCGGATTTGGGACCGTACTAGTTGTACGCAGAAGCCGTCGAGACCACGCAGGGAGGGATGGAATTCCTACCTACATTTGGCCTTTTGGTAAGCAGCCTCTGTGCTGAAAAGACCTGGACTGCATCCAATGCTTCCTCCCCCAACCAGCAATCATGAAGGAGCTGTTCTGTCCCGGAGCACAATGTAGTCCTTTCCTTGATTCATCCGCAGCCCTGATCATAGTCTTTAAATAGGTGATATATATGAGAGCATCTCTAGAAATCCCCTTTCCCTAAATTATTTGAACAATTTGCATATCAGTGGTGGTCCTTGTTGCATTTTGCAACAAGGTGCCACTAGCACTAATCATTGCAAATAAATGGTGATTTTTTGAGGTCGGATCAAACTACCCTCAGCCACATCTGCTGACTAAAAAAAAGAAAAGATAAGGACCTTGGCGTAATATGAGGTATTGGAAGGTGTTTTGTGCATAAAAGCAATCCAAAACTCCAAAAGGCTGTTGTTGCATTTAATGCACGATGCTTAGCCTCCAAGCAAGCTAAACAACTTTTTGCACCATTTACACCACTTCTTGAGCAAACTAAACAACTTCTTGTGCAACTACATGAACTTAATCAAGTTGCGCAACAAGTTGAATAGTTGTGCACCAAGTTGAGTAAGTCGCGCAACAAGATAAGTAGTTCGTGCAACAAGATAAGTAGTTTGCGCAGTAAGTTGAATAACTTATGCAACAAGTTGAGTAGTTCGCATAAAAAGTTGTGTAACTTATACAACATCCATTACTCCCACAACAAAATTACAACATCCATTACTCCCACAACAAAATTACAACATCCATTACACCCACAACAAAATTACAACATCCATTACACCCAATTCTTGTTGTTGAGTGTGGAGAAGATTGACCAATTCTTGTAGCGTCTTCTGCACCTCTTTCAAATCCTTGGCAATGGCAATGTCATATTGAGGGGCTTGTGGTGTACGATCCATGCTTGGGATAGCAGAGGTGGAAGGAGGACAATATGGCTGCAATTTAGAATCAAAGACATTGCAAGTTAAAATGCCATGATTAGTGTACTAAGTAGCGTAAGAAGAACATGAAAATGCGCAACAACTATATGAACTTGCACAAGAAGTATATGAACTTGCGCAAGCAATATATGAAATTGAGCAAGAAGTATATTAAATTACGCAAGAAGCATATGAATATGCGCACAAAGTTTTACAAAATTGTACCGCTACTGTTCAAATAATTGTACCTCTTCAACTGCTGAGGCTGGGGAGATTGAGGGCCACCTATAAATACTTCTTCCTCTTTGTCACCCACTTCTTCTTTTTGGGGGGATGTGACAGCTTCTGTCTTGTAGTTTCTACGGACTGAGCTGGATCTGCTGCTCTCCCCCTCTTCGCTGCTGGCTATGAGTAGCCATCTCTCCTCCGGCTCCGGAACAAGCTCAGTTGATACCTAAGAAATTATTGTTAGAAACAAAATAACTGCTAGTATACAATGAAAAAGCTGCTGCTCTATATACATGTAACTAGTTACCTCTTTCTCAGTCAGTTTATCCAAAATTCTTCCAAAACTTTCTCTTTGCACCTAGTTGATGCCATGCCATCGGAGTATACGTGGATGTAACCGACTGTATTGCTCAGCAGGTTCTTTGTATCTCACAATTTCATGGAACCACACCTGCTTAAACCAAACAAATCAAATATCACCATAATAAAGCATAACATAAAGTATTAAACAACTATGAGAGGTACACGTTACCGTAAGGAGGACAGTGCACCCATTTAGGTACACATTGTATCCATTTGCCCCTTTAGCTTCTTCTACCTCGGCTATCCTTTTAGCCGCATCATCAATACAATACATCAAATACCGATGAACTGCTTGAGCCCAATTGTAGTTGGTAATGTTATGCAAATCATCAACATAATCTGCTAGGTCCGGCGAACAAGTATAGTTGGTCCGTTGGAATAAAAAAATAGTAAACAAATAGAAGATCAATAGCTTCGTGTAATCTTCAATGTTAGGTGCTTCTCTATTTGGCCCAAGCGTGCCCAACATGGTCTCTAACCAAGGACGATCAGCATATCTCAGATGACCTATATATTTCGCAATAAAAGCAGCTTTAAATTTAATCGGCTTTGTGGTCTTCTTAAGGTCTATCTTCACATCTTCACCATAATTCTTCATGCGCTAAAATTAGCGCTGTGTCTACGGCCGTCGGGGCTATGCTGCGTCCCCCAATCAAAAACTCTTTCTTATCTTGCTGTCACCTTTTCAACAAGCATTCAATAACTGCAACATCTTGAGGTATGTTATTTGGCAGTCCAATGAGTTGGAAGAAAGGTGTCTTCCTAATCAGTTCAGTGTGATGAGCTTGAAACGTTTTGTCCTTGATGTCCATTAATTTTTTGGTATAACACCGGCTATCTACCTTTGCGGCTCTAGTTTTTTTTTCTTATTGGAAGGACCACCACCATCCTTAATAGTCATTTTCTTTCTCTTCCCACTTTCTTTTATTTGTAGGGATATGCTCGCATCAGCAACAATAGAAGCTTTGGTCCTACTTCTTGTTCCATGATTGGAAGAATTATCTTGAGAATTAGATAACCCTACATGTCAAAAAAAGGAAACAAACCAGTGAACAAACCATCATTTCAAAAAATGCGCAACAAATGTAGTAACTTACACAAAAAGAAAAAGAACTCACGCATAAAGAATATAACTTACACAACCAGTTGAGAAACCTATGCAACTAGTAGAGTAATTTATGCAAGTAGTTGAGTAACCTATGCAGTTATTTGAGTAATCTATGCAGGTAGTTGAGTAACCTATACAACAAGCTAAGTAATTAAACAACAAGCTGTTTGCGAAATAAATTTTCTAAGAAAAATGGGCATTAAGGTTTTTGCCGAAGCTGCAAAATTTGATTGTGTACACACATGCATCTTGGTCAAAAAATAAGTTTCAAAAGAAATTGCCATAGAAAAAAACTACTAATGGAAATCTGTGTGGATCAAAATTTTGATTCACACAATTTCAATCATGGTCGCTTCACAATTTTGTTTAACTTGTGCATCAAGAGAATAGAAGAAAAAAATCAACGCAAAAGGTTGCTAAGTAGCTAATACCTTGATTTACATGGTCGTTTTGTTTTCGTTTTCGAGGTTTAGCCATGGCATTGCGGATATCAAATGCCGCTCACCCTCCTCGCGCTCGTCGCAGCCTCTACCGCCATGTCGATTCACTAGAGCGAGGAGAAGGTGCAGATCGTGAAGCACACGAAGACAGGGGGGAAGGAAAAGAGATAGACGGGATGTGATGGTGGCAGTGAGAAAATGGGGAGAAGGAGAGGTGGGGAAGAAGGGGAGATATTACTTTTTGGGGAGAGGAAGAGGCAGAGTCGTCGGTAGTTTCAAAAAAAAGAAAAGGGAAGGGAAGGTTTCTCCTGCAAAAAACCAAGGAGAATGGTTTATACAAAAAAACACCTTCCAAGACCTCATATTATGCCAAGGTACTTATCTTTTCTTTTTTTTTAGTCAACAGATGTGACTGAGGGTAGTTTGGTCCGATCTCAAAAAATCACCATTTATTTGCAATGACCAGTGCCAGTGGACCACTACTAATATGCAAATTTGGAGTCCCGAATTGTCTTCAATGGTTTCTTCGCGTTGTCCTGATCGAATTGGAATTGGTATATTTCCTAAAACCCTAATTTTCCATCAAAATCTCATTTTGGTACCATCTTCTTGATAATTTCTATGCTATGATTCGTTATGAACCCACCAAAGCTTCTTCGATCCCTCCCCCACGAATGCGAGAACCCACTCGAACTCACCCTTCGAGAAGCCTTCGTGCTTCTCCAACCCCAGTTGAAGCCCCCGTTCCCATTAACAATCCCCTCTCCATCCGAATACTCGCAGCTCAACCATGCCATAGCTTTCGGCATCCTCGGCGAGCCCCAGCTCGCCACCACCCATCTCACCCACCTCCACGCCATCGTCACCGATGGCTACCAACTCTTCACCTCCGTCCTCATCGACCTCGCCAATGAATCCTTCCATAAACTCCTTGATGGCCCGCGATACCAACTCTTGTGGGTCGCCTGCAAACTGATCGACGTTTTGGCTGTCAGAGTTGAAAACCTATTGGTGTCCCTCCTGCGGCAGATAATTGGGGGTGATTTCTCGGAGCCCACCTTGTGGCTGTCCGCCGAGCTTCTTAGAATTCTCGTGGATAAGTGGGACTGGCTCTCGGATGAGCCATTGGTTCTAACAAGTGCATTGTTTGTCTACCTTCGATTGCTCTCCGATCATTATAGGTTAGTGGGCGGCGCGAAGTTGGAAGAGCTGAAGCGCATGGAGATTGACTTTTGCATCAGAGTGCTGAGGAATTGCTTCAGTTTGTGCTTGAGGATCGGGAGGGACCTCGTTCGGATTCTGCAAGATTTGGTGTATATTCCTGATGTCAGAGAAGCATGGAAGGATTTGTTGTTCGATCCGAGCAAGTTTCAGGTCTCGAGTTTTACTGATATATCTCAATTGTATGCTACAAGAACGCCGGCGCATTATTTTCTTCTGAGAATCACCCCGGAGATGGAGACGCAGTTGAGATTCTTGCTTACCTATGTGAAATGGGGCAATCAGAAGACGTACCAAGCATGGTTTGCTAAGAAGCACCTAAGTTCGCCTGGTAGTGAGACTGTCATTGTAGATATTGTTCGGTTTGTATGTTGCGCTCATCATCCTCCGAATGAGATTATCCAGTCTAGTGTTATCGCGAGATGGGCGGTCATTGGTTGGCTTCTGACGTGCTGCAAGAAGAATTGCTTCGAGGCCAATGTGAAGCTTGCCCTGTTTTATGATTGGCTGTTCTTCGATGAGAGAGTCGATAGCATTATGAATATCGAGCCTGCAATCCTCTTGTTGGTGAACTCTGTGCCCAAGTTTGTTGATATGGCTCAAACCCTGCTGGAGTTTCTGTTTCTTTTGGTTGATAATTATGATGTAGTTCGGAAGGACATGATTGTCCGAGGCGTGTCATCTTCGTTTGGTTTACTGATTAGGAAAGGAGTGGTCCATTCATTGGAACCTCTGACTTCTTGCAGCTTGCTCTCGCCATTGCTTAGAGAGAGGACAACTTCCTTCGCTTCTGGCTTGAACTCAGCGATTCTCAAGTACAATGGGCGTATGGTCGCCGAGGGAGATGCAGGTCATATCGCAGAAGAAAGGGGTTAGTAAAGAACTTCCAAAGACATGCTGCATTTCTGAAGAAGCTTGGCTTCGTCTATAAATGTAGAGATTTTAGCCCATCACATTTTGAGGTGAGATTCAGAGAATAATACATGGAAATGTTCTATAGATGGAATATTACGAGCAGAGGTATAGTTTTGATTGTTCTTATTGCCAATGAAGGGACGTGCAAAACCCTGAACCTTTGCTCTGATGAAATTATCTATTGAGCTGTTCTGGCGCACAAGTGGCATGAAAGTTCGGTAGCATTAGTCTACAATTCCGCTGCATTTCTTATACAGACAGCAGGACTAGGTTTTTAATTGGTGAGAAGAAGCATTGCAGGATGTACACTCTCTCTGCTGCTTTGCCAAAGACTTGAAAAGAGAAGCTTGCTACATATGTGCCACTTACTGGTTACAGTGGAAGAAGAAAGCATGCATTATCTTGCAATGGGAAACACAATACGCTGCTCTATGCCTTTTATTTATTCAATGTTTTTACAGTGCCCGGTTTATTGTCCATGTATGTAATCTTCGGTAGCTAAGCACGCGGTTTGTCATGTAATCTTCAGTAAATTTATAGATATTGGCAGTTGTAATTGTTGCTGTGAATCTCAATGACAATTTGCAGTTAGTCGTTGCGTCCTCGTTAGCTTAATGAGCTATTTGTTGTCCAGACTTTGATTGTGCCGTACAGAGAGAAAAGTTTATTTCCATTTTGACAAGATCTCACACATCTAATTCTCCTTGGATATGGAAATCATGTCAGGAGGAAGCAAGGTACTTTTATATGGCAGATGTAAAAATGCAATGCAAATTTTGCAGGTTCTATAGAAAATAGTTCATAAATTAACATTCATAGTTTCACTTACAATCGAAACCCTTGTTGCGAAGTACATCAAATTAGCCCCTAGTATTTTCACTGAAGATGATAGGGTCATCCGTGTAACTATCAACAACTCATTCCCAATTCCCCAAAAGGAATGCTCTCAATTCAGCTCGGCTGGATACAGTGTTCACTTTTTGGCAAGGGCAAATGCAATACCTCAATAAATTAGCAGCTGATATACTAGGCTGTCCCTACAATCCCTCCCACAACACCCAAAGTCGTCAAAAGGATGCTCTAAAGACATAAAAGCACGCCGTTTAGCATCAACGTTCTACAGCTTTGAAGCCGTCGACTAAGCTGACATTCAGGCTCTGTCTCATGGTTCTTCGTCCGATTGCACCATTTCCCTTTCTCATCATCGCGGCAAACTCGCTGTAATCTATTTGCCCATCCTGCAATCAAGAGATGTATCCCATGAGATTTAGAGCAGAATGGCTAAGAAAAACTGAGAATAGATATGAATGCCAAGAAAGCTATAACATTCAAAAGCATTTCAATAGCATCACTATGCAACTTCTAGAATTAGGATGGATAGAACAAGATTAACAAAATAAGTACTGATACTGGATGTACACAATAATAATGAGAACCCACATTGTCTTGATCAATTTCTTTGATCATGTCATCGAGATGGACATCACTGAGACCAAATTCTTCACACGCTTGAGAGAGTTCGTCAATAGTTATATATCCGCTTCCATCTTTGTCGAAAAAGGAGAATGCTGATATTAAGTTCTCCTCTCTCTCCAGCTTGTTCATATGCACAGTAGCAGCAATAAATTCACCGTAATCTATTGAGCCACTGTTGTCTATATCAGCCTGTTACCCATAAAAACAATGAAAATTACATTTTCAGGATAAACATACAAACCTAGGACTGCTGTAATTGAATTAAATTGCAGGGATCATCAAATACTGCAAAAGATCTAATAATATGAAACCCAAAGAAAGTATCCATGCTTGTCCATACCGCATCCATGAGTGCCTGAATTTCGTGCTCCATAAGTTCCGATCCCACCCTTCTTAAGCCATCTTTCAGTTCATCAAAAGTTATTGTCCCGCTGTTGTCTGTGTCAATCATTTTGAATAACTCTTTGAGACCACCAATTTCTTCTTCTGACAGGCTCTCTGCAATAACCTGCAAAAAAAATCAATGCACATATTCACTGATGATAAGTTGCAGTGTGCAAACCTCATGAGAAAACTAGCCATAATAAGAAAGTTGTAACTAATTCGATTATATAGGATATCAGGATGATTCAAGTCATTTGAATACCAAAATTGACCTGGCTAGACCAAGAAGAGCACTTTACCCAAATCAGAGTGCGCAGACCACCCAAAACATACATACAATGCCATAAAATAAGCATATTCTTTGTACTATCTGATTCAATGATAAAGACAGAGTCACAATCTAATTCAGCCTATTCTTGTTTCCATTGCCTTGTTATGGAGAACTTTGTTGGCAAATGGTATTCTGAATGTATCTGGCACACTTTCCTTCATTTAAGGAGATTCCACAGATCTAGGAGAATTTTTACTATTTACTGCAGCCAAATTATCTTCTTCATATCGATGCATGTATGATATCCAGTGCAATATATCATATCCCTCATATTCTTCTAATTCATGACAAAAAGTAACCACTTCTATGAATTACTGAAGCTATGAAGTGAAATATTTTCACCTTACTCAAATGCAATAAAAAAGAAAGTCATGCGAAGTATTTCAGCGTATAAATCCTGATTCAGAAGCTCATTATATCTTGTTCCAAGATTGAAGAAGACAGAAATGCAGTTTGTACCCGCAAAGCCATTTTCTTAAGTTTGTTCATCGCTGAGAAATGCTTCAGCCGCGATAGAACTGCAGAATCAAGAGGCTTATCAGGTGCAACTCTGTCATCGACAATCCATGGGTGACCTGACATAACAGAACTTGATTTTCAGTAGGAAAAATTATATTGGTGCAAAGGAGTAGAACAATTAACCTGCTATTTCTAATGCTTTCAGAGGATAATGTTGATTAGAATACTCACAGAGCACTTCATGAGCCGAATATCTTTTCCTTGGGTCTCGATTCAGCATATTGCGTATCAAGTCTTTAGCACTTTCAGAAATTCCAGGCCATGGTTCGGATTCAAAATCTAACTGCCCTTGTAAAATCTGTCTGAAGATCCCGGCTTCAGTTTCTGAGAGTAATAGGAGATGAGCATACAACTCTCGGAGAGAGAAAGTATAAGATTTATAGAGACTAAAGCTAGCTCAAATGGTAACTAAAATGCATCACCCAGCCATTCAACATACCTGCCCAAAAAGGTGGAACGCCACTTAATAAAATGTACAAGATGACTCCAGCACTCCATACATCTGCTTCTGGACCATACAACTTGCGCAACACCTCTGGTGCAACATAATATGGACTCCCAACTACATCGACAAATGTGTCCCCTGATATACAGACCGAAATGATCACCTTTGTTAGAAGGTAAAAAAAAATCCACAAAAAATTGCAGGCTAGTTGTATATAATTTGAGGATAATTCCTTTCACAACGTTATTTCACACAAGTGTTAAGACTCGAGGCTTCATAGGTTTTGTGTGACATACTCGAAGTTTCAAGGAGCTCATGATGGCACTTCCTATAAACCCTTCCGCAGATCTTTACTAAATAACAAAGAACTAATTTCCTCAGTTGCAGCCTTTTGATGCGATCAAGGGAGGTGCAATAAGCAATGACACTGATTCTTATAGATGTAGCTTGGTTCAAGTATCTGGTCTTGAATGAGATGGATACCGAAAACTGCATAGCCATTCCTACCAAAAATGACATCTTCAACTAGCACGAGAGTCTCTCCATCTCATAAATGCCCTCCAAGCATTACAATCACTATGCAAAAGCTGTAATGTCCAAGTAGCCAAGTTCTTGCACACTCCCAGCCATTAAAGAAAATGAGGTCATTCTTCACATACTAACAATGGACACATAAGAAATATATCCTAACAGGTGCAAGGATCTTCCCAGCTTTTAGACATCTTCTCCAACCCAACCTTTTTTCTTTCCTGATATCTTTCTAACTTCTAGCAATGCCATCCACCTCCTAATATATTGAAAATCAATAAATTGGACGAAATCTTCCTTGCCAAAAACCATCCTCCACAATGAGATTGTTTCCGAACCAACACGCAGCAGCATGAGTTTCCAAATCATGCTCAAAACTCGACGCTAATCATTTTCTCATCGGACAGTACGAAAGAAGAGAAAACACGGGAACTACAATGGAAAACCAACATAAGACGTCATCTATTTCAAACGTCACAACCAAAATGTGACCATGTTGACAGGATATAATCCTATAATGAACAGAAGGAAGCAAAAGACAAATCTTTCTAAAGAGGAACTAAATATATACCTGGCTTGTAGAACACCGAGAGCCCAAAATCCGTGGCTTTTAGAGCAGCATCCTCCTCATTGTCAGAAAACAAGAAGTTCTCTGGCTTGAGGTCCCGATGCATTACACCAAGCGAATGGCACGCCTCCACCACCCCAACGATCGTCTTGATGAGCTGCGCCGCCTTCCTCTCGCTGAAGTGTCCCTTCTGGATGATCCTATCAAATAGCTCCCCGCCCGCGCACAGCTCCATCACCAAATGCACGAACAGAGTATCCTCATAGGCTCCTTTGATCCTCACCACATTGGGGTGCTCGGAGAGGTGGTGCATGATCTGGATCTCGCGCCACACGTCCTCGTAGTCCTCCCGGCATATAAGCTTCCGCTTGGGGATGGACTTGCATGCGTACGGCTTGCTGTCGGCCTTATCGATGCAGAGGTACGTCGTGCCGAACTGGCCCTGCCCAAGCTTCTTGCCCACCTTATAGTGGTCTCGAAGGTTTGGGGTCTTGTGCGGGAGGACGGAGGTAGGCTTGTTGGACAGAGGAGAGGGTTGGGAGGACGAGGACGACGAATCGTTCATGGCTGCCATCTAAGAGTACCTGGAAACGAAAAGGACAGCCTTGACCCTATGAAGAAAGGTGCGGTTTTTCTAAGAAAGATGGGATCTTGGATCTTGGGAAGTTGGATTTCTCATATGGGCAACTGGATTATGTGATGAAATCGCCCTTTGGGCTGGAAGATTTGCGCGAGATTGGAATTTTTTTGTTTCCCGCTTCTCTTTCGCTCTTTATCATACAAGAATGGAAACAAGATCTGGGTTTTCCAGGACCCCTGTCCTAGAAATCCTAGAAAACAAAAGGGTTTGATTCTTTTATCTCAATAGGGCCTGGAGATCCTTCAGGACAGAGGATGATTTGGGTACTGGGGCTAAAGAACAGGATCTGATTCCTTCAGTAAAAATGGCATTTTTTCCCCCTCAAGATTGGCTTCCATTCCCTCTAATATAGGGTTTCTAATGATCTGATAACACCGGTCTGTATAAAATTTCAGAGGCAAGACTTTTGGAGGGTTTTGGTGGAGGCGAGTGAAACAAAAGCTCTAAAAAAATAGCCAAGATGGGGAATTTTTAGCAGGAGAGAAACAAAGGGTAGTGTGCCCCAGTTGGGAGATCTTTTAGATCATGTTATCCAGGTAACTAGAAGACTAGATGTGATGCTAGAGAGAGAGAGAGAGAGAGAGAGAGAGAGGGATAGACTTATTCCAAATCGTGCAGTCCCATTGGTGAACAGAAGATTCGAGGAACCTTCCCTTAATTGCATGGTTTAATTCTTAAACACGGCTCTTAATTGTAAGGAAGGTGTTTCACTTACCTCGCAGGTCCAATTTATTCTCTAAACCTCTGGCCCATAAAAACCTCCTTCCTTAACTATGATTATCAAAGAATCCTTAAAGATTAATTTAATACAAATATATTGAGACTAATCTTGATGATTATAATGAATATATATATCTCTATGTATGTTTATAAACTTCGGTTCTGATATCCAAGAGCATATTAGTCGCTTCACGATTTGATAGTCTTTTAGAGGAATCTGTGAAGATTGTGGCAGGATAAGCTGTTCTGGCGGAGCAGCAGAAACGGATAGCCTGCGAGGGTGACTGTTATCCAAGTCAAGTCGGGCATGGCCATAATCCACACGTTTAACGCCAAAAATAAGAGTTACCTTTTAATAAAAATAGAGCCTGATTTAATTAATTGTTTTATTCTTTTATCCAAGTCAAGTCTGCTCTGGATCAGAACGCAGCCCACCAAGATTGATATTAAATCCAAGAAATTCTTGATTGAATCATTCATTCATTAGGAAAGTTTTGAAGTCTATCTATCAAGAACTGGTCAATATGACTTGTGATATTCCAACTGCTTGAGGATTTTTATTGTGATGCCCACCTTTTAGAGCTACAAAGACTTTGGTTTTTCTAAATAAATAAAAAAATAGATTCAAGTTGCTCTTCAACAATACAATAGGAGAGAGCTATAGGTGTTATTTTGGGTTTTTTTTTTACATATTTATTCTGAAAAACATCCAAATTACAAATTTATCTTAAAATCTTCTTAATATCATCATTAAGAAGCACAATTTCGGGAATACATATGTATGTAATGTGAAAGGTTTTGAATGATAAATATATAATTTGAATGATGTTGTTGAATGATAAGTATATAATTCGAAAAGTTTTTCAATGATAATTATATAAAAATTCTTATTTTAGTTAGGTTAGATTAGAGTACAGTAATTAACAAAGGATATTTATATAATAAAAAACATACATTAAATTTTAAGGGATATATATCTAATAATTTAAAAGTTAACAATTAACTAAAATTTGAGGAGAAAAAGAGAATGAAGGAGCTTATCAATCAAAATTAATTAAAATTGGTTCAATTTGACTGGTTCATAACTCGTTTGTCTGAGCCGCCATGGATCGCATGGATTGGAGGTGCGTAATAAAACAGGTTTGAAAAATTCAGAAACTCTAATCATACATTTTAAATCAGAGGAATCATAAACTCAAGGGAAGGGATCAAATGCATACTTTAGCTTTAAATCTAATAATATTGGTGTACCAATCAATAAGTTTTTTTTTATGTAAACACTAATTAACAAAAAAAAACCTCTATTTTTTTTTTGTTCCATTTTTTTAATACTGGATAGGTATTTAGCCCTCGTTTGATACGGGGTTAGAAAAAGTGGGGTTAAGAGGGGATAGGATTAGATGAGATTAGAAAAAGTGAGATTAATGAATGGGGTAAGAAAAAATAGAGAGGTGGTGATAGGTGAAACGGGAATAATCCCGTAATCATTATTTTTAGTGTTCGAGTAAAAAATGAGAATAAAGAAAAATAAAATCGGATTATCCCCCACTTATCCACCAAACCAAATAAGGGCTTAAAGTCCACGTGCAGATGTGCTGCTGTGCTGCTGCGCTGCTGTCCCTCGTCTGGTCGGCAATCCAACTTCATCAGCACTAGTTTAGCAGCAATGTGGACAGAAGGAAAAGGGCCCAAAACAGTACCAAAATTTTCATTCCCAATGTACGACAACTGCAAACAAATTAAAAGAGCTCACATACTCCAATGCTCCTTTAATTTGCACTGTGAGTTCTTAATATATTCATAAGAAACCAGTTATATTTTGGATTTTCTAGGATGAGTTCAGCTGCTAATTAATATTCTCGGTGAAATCATAACTTTATCGATATCAAGCTAATCTATGGTGAAGGTCCCGAGACAAGATTTAGAAATCTTTCATTTATAATCTTGAGAATGTAGCATCGCACATCTTATTAATAGATTATGACTGATAGAACCATAATTTTTTTTTTTCTTCTCAGTTTATGAGCCAATGCAGAGGGAGCGTGCTTAGAATTTATGGCTAAGAACGATACCAAAATTAATCACCAATAAAGCATCAATAAGTATATCGAAAATAAAAAGATGAATTTATAAGCCCACCGTCTTCAATTTTCCACGCTTGCCATGGAAAGGCTGCGGTTTTGGGTTTTAAAAAAGGAAGAAGCCCACCGTTTTCAAATTTATTAGGAAGGTATTTAAGCTATCTGATAAGATATTATACATGCCAACTCCCTACTCTCGTATGACCTATGGTGGCTCTGGAAGGAAAGGTGTAACCTGGTTACCGCAGAGAGTAGCCGTGACGCGCACGACGTCGCCCAGATGATCAAATGGCAAAGTAGAGAGTTCCTCGCAATTGACAAGGCAGAAAAGACTCCCAGTAAACCCCAAGCTTGGTCCGGGATCAGGATTCAAACAGATGCCTCCCTGAACCCTACCACCGGCATTGCGGGGCTTGGAGTCGTTGGCATTGATGAAGAAGACGTTGTCCTTTGGTCTGATGGTGAGCAGCGGAGGGTCGTCTCCATCCTTGAAGGAGAACTGCGTGCCATTCTTGAAGCGATCAGAGCTGCTAACCGGTGTCGTTATCACATGATCCTTGTGGAAACTGACTCTTTGTTCGCTGTTCAGATGGTTGAAGGTAAAGCTCCATTGTCAGGTATGTGCAAAGATGTGGTGCATGATATTTGGTGGGAGTCACATCACCTCAGTGATTTTCAAATCCGTTACATCCCTCGTGAGGAGAACAGTCACGTCGATTAGGTTGCTCGTCATGCCAGCACGATTCATTCTGTCTTTAATGTACTAGAGGGGCCTAGCGGAGCTGTCCCTACTTCCTCATGCGACTACTGATGTAAGCCCTCTTTTGAATCTCTGCCCTATTAGGCTTAACTAATAAAAAATAAAAAAAAAGCTATCTGATAAGAATTGGTCAACTATGTATTTGATATTGCAACACTTAAAATATTTTTCAAAGGCTTGGTTTTAGAAATTGTTTAATGTGGAAGTCTAGACTGAATTTTTTTTTGAGTTAATATCATTAAACAACCCCGCCTCCCACACCACACACACTGAAAATATACTAAAAAGTTACAAAACTCTTAAATTTCTGAACCCCCTCCCCGCGCACACCCATTCAAAACATATTAAAAGTTACAAAACATGATGTATTATATAAGATCATATTTTATGAGTCACAATTTGATTTATATATTTTTTCACGCGTGACAACCTGAGTCAAATAATGAGCAGGAGGAGAGAGGCACATGTGCCAGCCGAGTCAAAAAATGAGTAGGAGGAGAGAGGCACATGTGACAGCCGAGTCATAAAGAGGGAAGGAGAAATGTATTACTGATTCATAAAAGAATAAAGAAGAGAGCGGCATACATGACAACTGAGTCAGATGGCACAGGCCCATCTAGTTTCATATAACAACCCCTTCCATCTGTTTAAGGGTCTTAATCGTGGCAAAGTACATGACTGAGTTGTAAGATGACTAAGATGTCCTTGGCCTTTAAACATATGTTTAAAAAGTACATAAACAATCCCATTATTATATTAAGGATAATTTAGTAATTTGATCTATATATATGCATTAAGCTAACCCAAGGGTTTTTTTAAATGCTCCTGTGTTTTCACTTTTGAGGGTGTTTTATGATATTAATCCAAGTCATGTTTAGGAGGATTACTAAGGGAGATCTGCCCCTAAAACTTTCGAAGAAAATAAAAACCCAACACAATTATTGGCTAACATAAATATAGAAAATTCCTAACAAATTCCTGCTTTTACAGGTGGATTTATATGGAAGTCTTATGTGAAACTTCCATGAATACAGCAATTCACACGCCATTACTGCCTTCATTTTGTTTCTAAAAAATTGTTCCTTTCATATTTTGAGAAAGCCCCCACAGGAAAGAGACATTAACAGTATATTTACAATATTTGCATCAAAACCAAACCAAATTTAGAGTACAAATATTGGATTCACAAATTAATATTGCTGAACGCATCAAATATCAAGTTCTACAAGCTGAATAAAACATCCTCCTGCTACTACAACAGTGGCAAAATTTGATCCGATATCATTCTGGTTTGTTATCAATATCATCTTTGGTCTCACAGGGATCAATGTATCTCCAAATGAAACCCATGGTGCTGCCCATGATATTCATAATCACAGCCGACAGCGCAGGAGGCAAGGCGACCATGGGGGATGAAAAATGAGAGGTTGCTAACACAACCCCTAATGAAGAGTTTTGCATGCCCACCTGCGTGAGCAAATGAACCGAGGTTGTTATGACACAATTCTTGTTCATAGTACTAGCATGATTTTTCAATTGTGACAAAAAAAAAGTGACAGTTGGAGAAAGGAGAAATCCAGTGCCCACAAATATCTTTTTTCTCATCAGTAGAAAGAATCACATTCATAAGTCTTTCTTAGGGACTTTGGTCCAAAAGTAATATATAGTAGTTGGCACCTTGGTTACTCACTGTAGTCAATAATAATTAAATTGATAATGATTTTCTAGGGGAAATACACCATCATACTGATGCTACAAAAGGATTTGTTAAAATAAAACACAAAACTAGAAGATCTAAAATCTCTATCAAGACTTAAGTATTAGTATCTAGAAGGCAGTACCTCAATTGATATCGCTCGTCGTTGTCTTTCCCTAAAACCACAAACAGCTGCTGATAGGTACCTGTAAGATGAAGAATCCTGAGTACAGGGGGAAATATGACAGACTGCAAACTGAACCCTCTAAGAACTCTACATCTGAGAGGAAAGATATGGGAAAGTGATAAAAATCACTGTTCATGTGAATAAAAAGAGAGAATTATGCCAGCTAAACAACATTACGTCCAATGGATGCATTCTAAAATTCAAAATCAGTATACTCTACAACAGATATGATGAATATATTTACCCAACAAAGAATCCTGCAAAATGCAGCAACAGAACAGACAGCACTACAGCACCCAAATCCGTAGACTCGAAACCTTGGATCCCCAAGGCTGCACCAGCCTCAGAACCATGGGATGCATTAAGGATTGACGATTTCAAGTGCCCGATATTTTCTGAGAACACACTGCCACAGTGAAGGAAACACGCAGGATTTAGTCAAATTAAGACAACATGAAATTGCTCATCATAAAAGCAGATACGTTCAAAATAGACCTGCTTGCAAGAAGGGAAGAAGTTAGCACAGAAAGAAGTGGAGCAAAAGGTGTGACAAGTCTTATAGCAGTTGGAAAAGTGCTTTGCAAGTAAGAGCCCAACAGAATTGGAGCAACAACCACCTATATGGCACAAAAAAGCAAAGAAAAAAGAAACCAAATAACACTATGAGACTATAAGCTTCCAGAAAGTACAGTAAGAAAATAATGGATTTTACCTGCAGGGTGCTGATAGAAAGTTTCATGGCATCCACAGGGACATAAGCTCCTGTTAGAATTGTCGTTAAAAGAGGAGTGAGAAGAGCAGCAGCTAGAGTGGTGCATGTGGTCATCACGATTGACAACGGCACATCTCCGTTAGCAATCAACGTGACCTGAAATGCTATTTGAAAGAGACCAATAAGCAAACAGACCAAGCAAAGAAAGATAAACTTAAGATGTGGTAATACCACATGCGTCTCAAGTGGCATCAATGAGTTCAATCCTGATAAATGGACATATCTGAAGTATCTGAAGCATAAATAGACAAAAGAAACGACGAAAAGAGAGTAGATGCTACTTCATGGTATCTGAAAACATGGAAGCAGCCACAACTACAAGTTTGGCTAAAAGCTAACATAGGTAGTGAAAATATATGTGCTTAGTAAGTCAGAAAAATGCCACATACAGAATCATAGTTTTTCTCTTGCTAGGATCATAATTATGATGAATGAACAGTTAGACTATCTAAATTACCAACATAAATGTAAAGCTAAAGGACATGCACATAATCGTGTTGGAAGTTTTACCACATTGGATGCAGTTCCCCCAGGACAACATGCCAACAAGATCAAACCAACTGAAAGAAATGGCGGAAGTCCCAGAACTCTGCTAACAATTGCACCGAATGCGGGCATAATGGTGTACTGAGCAACGCATCCAAAGAGTATCTGCCCAGAACATAAAAACCAAACAAGTTAAAAAAAAAGTAACCGTCGAAACCCCTTTGCCAATTGGAACAAAACTCCATGTCAGAAGTAAATTGAAGCTAGAAACCCTCAGCGGACAAGCAGTGAATGCTCTTCTACTTCATTGAATACAAAGTGGCCTCGGTTACAGTAGCATAGATGAGTATGTTTCATTAGTGCAGATTCATGATTGTATAATTGTAGCTTGAGCAGACAGATAACGAGATAAATAGGGCCGAATCACATAGGACCAAGACGAAAGGATATCCAGGCAGCCGGATACAAATCATATTGGAAATCTCAATTGATTGTAACCTCCGCAAGCAATTCGCAAGAGAAAATTGTTTCGCGGGTCAACTATGCTGCTTTTAGTGTTGAGAGTGATACAGTATATATCGATTCAAATCATGCTTATAAACCCAGCATACACTAGATTTTGATCCAAAAGTATCACAATCGTTGCCAAGTGGAAACGCAAAGAAATATCTGGGATTTTTGTCTCAAATCCACAATACCCAGAAATTGGTGTATGCATCAAAGCCTATAGGACATGCACATTTCATCGAAAACACATATGTCTAAATTCCACCATTGAAAATTCTCAACTTCAAGACTAGCATCGAGATAAAAACAAGAGATCTTCAACATACCGAGAAGGGCCTCCTCCTTATGATTCCCAGCAAGTCCTTCAGCTCTAAAGTTAGTCCCATTGCCAACATTATGATCCCCAAAGAACAGCTATAAGACGCCGGCCTCATCTCCACAAACCAAGAGAAAGCCGAGGGTTTGAAATAGGCAACGGCACCTCCAATGGTGACATAGAAGGGATATAGACTGGCCGCAGTGGAGAGCATCGTTTCCCATCTAGGCTTAGCCGGAGACGCCTGATCTTGGCCTCCGGCCACACATTTGACGGCGGGGAACCTCGGGGTTCTATAAAAATCGGATCTTGGAGGCGTGGAAGCGAGCAATTTCGATTGGGTGGAGAACAGGGGATGCAAGGAGAGGACGAGAGACATTGAAGAAGAATACGTACGTGGACGAGCCGACTTTACTGTTGTAACGTTTATAATATCTTATCCAGACAACCAGAGGAACCCTTGAAGGTACGTACGCCCATGGGCCGGGCCCATGGACCACATGACCTGAAGCCCGAAGGCGTGTTCTGGCCGACTAAGGCCCATGGTTTTTTCTAGTATGTTAAAAAACCTAATATATTGGATGAAATATTTATATTTGGAGAGCTAACATGGTTAGTTTGACCACTTATGAGTGTTATAACCATGGCCTAAGTCTAAGATTACTCTTGGAATACTGATAATTACAAATTTCCACCTGAAAATTTAAGTTTGTATCCTAGTAGAGGTCGATATATTTGTGCTGGACTTGATTTAATATTATTAGAAAAGATGAACTCTTCAATTAATTAATTTTTCCTGAGAAATATTATAGTGATCACGTTTCTATTGAAGCCGTGATTGCCATGTTTTGATCAACCGAGACCAACCTATGTGGTTGTCATTTCAGCACGTCGTTATCGACAATTGGAACTCAATTATGCAGTACCGAACGAGTACCGACCTATTAATGTTGTGTATATATATATATGCCTTCAACGTCATCTCAGCTAAGTGCACATGCCATTATCGTATGAACTAAAGAAGCACTATAGCCTGCCATTGGCCGGCCGGAAAGTTGAGCTGCCGCCTGTCGGGAGGGGTTCACCGTGTCCATATATAGCTATGCTGAAATATGCTTCAGATTGAGTTATGATCCTTATATATAGAGATTAGGTGGGCCTCTCATGCCACCATGACCTCCGCTGTTTCTATCTCTTAACTTCTTTTCATTTTATACGTAACTCAGATATCACGTCATAAAATTTTATATTATATTATCCAGTTGACTGAAGTTGCACCACTCGCTATATTGTAGCTACCAACTTTGTTCAGGCTATCGGAGAATTTTCGAAGGGAATGGAGACTCCGTGGTGGTGTTAGCGTGGAGGGTAATCTGGCTAGCCGAGGAATATCTTCGCTCTGTTCAGGCTAACCAAACCTATCAAGGTATGGTGTGGTCATCTATGGAGGACACGGTCATTATAGTGGATGCATCCATGCCAAGGGAAGCAGGAGACTCAGCGACGGTTGCGGTATGTCTTGATAAGGATGGAAGGGTGGCCTGGGCAATAGGTACGGTCATTGACCTTGTTGTATCTGCTCTTGAGAGGGAATTAAGAGCCATTGGTAAGGCTATCCAGTGGGCTTTGGACAAGGATCTTCGGCGTATCGTGGTTGAATCTGATTCTAAGTTCGCTATGGAGATTTTGATTGGTTGTAGATTGTGGCCGGCAGAAGTTGATAAAGCGGCAAGAGCGGTTTGGACAGAGATGCTTAAGTTAGATTCTGTTGTTATCGTAGCAGTTCCACGTGATGTAGTTCATAGTGTAGATTTGTTGGCCAAACGTTGTAGATTGGCCTCTGTTGATTTTTCTTGGAGCCCAGAGGACGGCGTTGTGACTCCTCTGGAGTTGGTCTTGTAGTCTTTGAGTTTTTCTAGCCTCACGGCTCAACTAATCAAAAAAAAAAAAAAAAAAAAAACTATCAACTTTGTTCATTGAGACCCCAGTGATGCTTACTGCTCAATAAGGCGTGACTTCGATCGACTGAGTGGACCACAAATTAAGAAATAGTATGAGCACTCAGCTAATCTCAAGATTTCAATTAATACATAGGCCCCGCGATCATCTTTAACAGATGTCAACAAGCTGATTGCCAGATTGCACATATACTACAGTCATGAACTGCATGCATTATATTGACAGTTAATTGACTTGTTTTTTTATATTGGAGAAAAGATTGTCTTTCGAAACAAGAATTGAGCTTATTTGGGTTCTTAGCAGTAAACAAAAAAATTCAAAATGGTAGTTAATGTGAGAAAAGTTAAATTATATGTTAGCTTTTATAAATTATTTGATGGATTTTTCCTCCCATGAGGATCGATGACGACGCCATATGAGGAAGAAGAAGATCTCTTGCTTGCTCAAGAATTCGCATGGTACCAGGTTGGGATCCGGATGTCTTGTCCCTTTGTGGTTTGGTTGTCTCTTCCGCTACGACATCCTGTTGTATCTTATGAGTCCACATCATCATCAAAGCCCTTAAATTTCGTAACATATATTGTTGTCTTCTCTACGTATTGCTATCGATCGAGTATTATCAGCTTAAATTCTCCAATAGCCTACAGCTTTCTTCATAACATGGTTCCGATTCCAAATTTCGTGCAAATTTCTCTCTTTCTCAAGAGAAAATAAATAAGAAATAAAAAACTGCAAAAAAAAGAAGAAAAATCACTTCCATACTTTTTTACAAATCTTATATATATATAAGATGAGGAATATTCATATGATCTTCCCTTCTTGATGCGCAACTTAATTAGAAAGCAGAAATAACTACACAAATTAAGCTACATACAAACACTTCACAAACAACAGTTGTTTCATTAACCTAAAAACGTCCAAGAGTTAATTACTTCACAATCATCAGTTCTTCCTCTATCCTTTCTTTTAGTGCTCCACCAGCTTACTATATATATATATATATATATATAATGGCACTACTTCATCTTGTAACCATTTGTTGTTATTGCTCCTATACGTAAAGCTTGTAGATCAGTGCAGCTAGACATCAAATGAGTTGAGGAAATTAGCTCCCTGGTTTCTAGCATCTCCATTAAAGTCCACCGGGAACATTGGCTCATTGGAATTGGAACCAGCAGCCGATTCACTCAACTGCGATGCCAGCAGCTTGTCCAGCACCTTCCAATCTATGAACTGTTCCCTGCCACCATTATTGGTGATCTGGCTGCTATGTTCCTCGTTGCTCACAGCGTTAGCGTCGAAGCATTCCTTGGTAGCAAGACTACTTGATAGGCTTGGGCTACCCAGGTCTGGAATGTCTAAGAGATGGTTGATCATATTTGCCTGCTTATTAGACGACTCATGCTCTCCTCCAAATCCAAATGGCATCTGACAACTATATATAGGGTTGCCTCTTGGATTATAAGAATCCAGGAGTGTTGGAGGCCGGGCGGGATCGGCGAACGCTTCGAATCCGAACTCGTCATGATGATGTCTCATGTTGTAAGGAGGGATGTTGTAGGTGTTCATCAGGTATGGTCTTTGTTGGTTGGGAATTTGCTTCTTGAATGCTCTACAAACAACCCATCCTTCTTCCTGCAATCAATCAATCATAAATAAGAATTAAACATGGTCTCTCAATTTGATTATATATATATAATAGCAATGTGTAATAAATCCACCGTTGCCATTGTTGTTGGGATCACGAGTTAATTAATTACTTGCCTGAGGAGGGCCGTGTTCGCTGGATTCAAGACGGTATTCATGCATGATCCAATCGGTCTTTCTTCCATTTGGTGCTCTACCCTTGTAGAACACAAGGGTCTTCCTCATCCCTATGAGTTTGGCCTTGGAAAGCACGGCCTTGTCACGGCCCGTCGCCTTCCAGAATCCGGCCGCCGTCGCCCTATTCGTTCTCGTCCCGCTGGGATACTTCTTGTCTTTGTGGCTGAAGAAGTACCATTCAGTCTGCTCTTCATAATAACCATGCTTGCATCTCTCTTCATTATATATATATATATATATATGTGGAACACCAATAGGACAACACCATATATTAGTCATATATATAAGAGCATTAATTAGGTATATATATATATTTTTATGGAAAAACTATATATACCTTGGAGATCCCATGGCTCTATCCTGTAGAGGTCAATGTCAGTGATGACCTCCAGATCAATCTTCTGGGATGCAACCTTTCTTCTTAGGTAGTATCCCACAAGCTCTTCCTCTGTGGGATGGAACCTGAACCCTGGTGGGACACAAGACTCCACTTCCATTAATGGCACCACCACCTGAAATCCTACAAGTAGTTGGCTGCAAGTTGTTAGAACTTAGAAGAAAGGTATGTAAGGTGGGCCCAACAATACTTCAGAGACAATGCAAGAGATATTGAGAATCTTGAAAGCATGGAGAAGCACTCATGGAGAAGAAGACCTTAGTGCAATATGTAAGGATGTGATCAAACAAACAAAGCATGCAACTACTAAGTTGAGTGATTTTTGATTGGTTTAGAGTGAATGGGGAAAACCCAAGATCAAACTTTTAAAGATCTGAAGAAAAAAAAAGTAGACGATAGAATTGACTTTAAGTGCCCGTGTTCCTTTGAGTGCAATCCTTGTTAGATGATCCTTTCACACCAACACAACCATATATGTAGCTAATAAACCGTAATTTTTCCTTTTCTTTTTCTATCTATTCGATTCCCAAGCATGCACGAGATAATTAGCATGAAAATATGGATAAAACTGACGATCCTCATGTGCTATGGAAAAATAAAAATATCCTATATCGCATGCGCGAATCTATACCCTCATGCATGCATTTCGATCCATATGTAATTAATGACATCGCATGAGCTAGATCTATCATAGAAAAATTCTCGCATGCTGTCCTAGCAACAAACCGTCGCAATGCGCACACTCACCGGAAAAATCTTGGTAAGTCGCCAATCGCTCGATCTCGAGGAGAGAGTTTGGGGGGGTAGGGGGGGGCGGGGGTGGGGCGGGCGGGGGGGCTATAGCAGGGAATGTAGGAATGGTGAGGTAATAATGTAGTAGTAGAGTAAGGAGGGGATTATAATAAGATGGTAGGGAGGGGATGTTCCAAGTATAGATATATATATATGAAGGTATAATGAGAGCTTATATAGAATACATCGTTAAAAGGGAGAGGGAGAGGGGGGGGAGGGGGGGGAGAGAGAGGGAGGGGGGGAGGAGGAGGAGAAGAAGCCATCGATTGCGCGTGGGGTGGCAGGCCATGGAAAGGGAAGGGAGGGTGGCCGGAGGTCGATTTGGACGGCGTGACAACAAATAAATCCTCACGCCACCACCCCCCCCCCCCCCCCCCCCTCCTCTCTCTCTAGATACTCTCTCTCTCTCTAGCTTCCACTCTAATTAATAACTAACTCTCCCTCCCTCTCTCTAGTTTTTAGTCCAATTATAACTAAGAAGCCTCTAATCCAAGGATGGAAGTTGGCAGCCAAGCCAGCAGGTCCACCGACAATGCCAGGTGGCATTGATGGTACGCTTCCACGTGGCAGGAGGAGAGCTGTTGGCTTCTATCATACACCCAATCATATACACTAATAAGCCCAATGCTTGCATTGCATGGCTCTCCGTTGTCCCTAGACTACTGTATAGAAGCTGTAGTATTCTTCATTAATACTAGTTAGCTAGGGGGGCACTATTGTGTAGAACGAAAGCTATATCTCCTTTTTCCTATCATTCTTTTTAGGGTTTGGAAAGGTTGAGTCCACTCAACTGGGGATAGACTACTACATGACTTAGAGATGAAGACACCAAGTTGCATCTTAATTAAAAATGGCTTGATGTACACAAGGACAAGGATTAAATATCAAAGGCCCCTCAGCTTTTTCCTTTCCGAGGCAAGTGTTGTTGAGCTTGGTCGGACGACCACTCACCCTACACTTCATTAAATTATCCAAATTCTAGGTTATCAGGCAGGCAGGAGGCAGCGAGCCAGACAGCCACAGGTTATATATAGGTCATTACAATTTATATCTATTATATAAGATTAGGTTTTATGATTCATAATTTAACTCATATATTTTCTCATGCATGACAATCGAGTTATAAAGAAGGAGAGAACGAGAGGGTCATGTGACAGCTGAGTCATACAGAAGAGAGGAGAGCGGGGGCAGTGGGGGTGGGTGGTTACCCGTGCCACCTAGTATATATATATTTTGGTATAGTTTGTGTCCTTAAATAGCTAATCCAGTTATTGATGAACAAGTTGTATATAAAAGCATAGCCATGGACCATATTGTTAAGCTAGATAAGATAGACTATACGTACCTAATTAATCTTCAAGTGTTTTTGAAACTAACTTATAACTAATTAAGCCATAGTATATAGCACATGCATAAAGCAGTCCATATCTAGATCGAGTTATATCTCTTGTGTCGTTTTCTTATTGGTTGATAGGTTAAAGCCAACCCAGAAGTTGGTTGAGAGAAGCCAGTTCACTTCTTTCCAACAGTGACCTTCCTCCTGCATGCAAGTTGTTGGAAAGAAGCCAGTTCACTTCTTTCCAACAGTTCACCATGGTGCACTTCTTTCCAACATACACTGGCTGGGCTTGGTAGAATTCATGGTTCGTCGCGCTTGTGGGTCTTTGCTCTTGTATTTGAGATCCCGTGAGATTTCCCTTATGGTTTATAAAAGTTTTACTTATAGTTTTGGCTTGAAGTGGTGGATGGTGTTTTGTAATTTGTTGTACCCTTGTAATTTTTCTTTAAACTTTATCTAGTCTTTGGACTGAATTTCTCAAAAAAAAAAGTGATGCACTCAGCAATCTAGCCAGTTCCATATAAGAGACTAGTATTCACCCGTGCCCCTGGCACGGTTTTGGACGTCCTCTTCCTTTTCCCAATTTCTGCTGGTAACTTCGATTGAGATATGGGCACGGTTTTTATTTTCTATTTTTTTATTTTTCCTTTATGTTAAATGCTTACTGCTAGTGTAAATTTTTAACAATAAAGAATTTTACAACTGAAATTATTGTTGATATTGAGACATATAAAAACAATGACAATAGAAACATAGACACCATTTTGGATTGATTTAGATCATATGAATTAGCTTTTATGCAGTCACATTCACAAAGTCATGATAAAAGACTCAATTTATAATAAAAAAAATTAAAAAAACCCGCATCCATCAATGAAGCTCCTCATAAGAACATTTATTTGTCTAGATGAATTTCTCTGTAAATCAGCAGAGAAATGTACATGATAAGGGCTAGGATCTTCATTAGATAGATATATCATTAATTACCCAATCAAATAACAGAAAGTCCCGATCTAATTAAATCGATCAGAACTCAACCAAACATCAAAAACTGACAGACCGCTCGATCCAGAGGAGTCATCACTCTTGAGAGAGTCGATCCAAGCTAGCTATCCAGTCTTGATCAGGAACAGACCCTTTTAACAAGCCAAAGTGGAGAATCCCATGATAAGAAAAATAATGTATCTATAAGACATAGTGGTCAATCGATCTCATGATCTCATCAACGTAAAAGAAGCTGATATGAGCCATGAAATGAGACCATAAGAATGACTGAAAAGCTAGCTAGTTATTAACAAGAAGCTTTTACTACTAGCTAGGGTAAGATCTTCTCCTTGGGATCTCTCTTTTTTGCATGTGTATAGGTCTTCTAGAAGAAAGCTAGCTAGCAAGGAATGTATGATTTCTTGGGACGATGACGTGCAAACCAACTTACATTTGTCTGACATACTTCAATGGGGTTAGCTTGGCTTTGGTTAAAATATAGTGTGGTTCAAGTTAGTTTTGGTGGGGTTTGGGTCGGTGTTTGTGGGGCTCATGGACTTATATCTTCTCCAATTTGTTTGTTTAACAATGATATCTTCCTACAATCTTCGTCCCCACCAATAATGAATGTAGCTATCCTTTTCTGAAAGATTGCTAAAGAGGGGTGTAACTCAAGCTTCTAGAGGCTTGAGAGAGATAATGACCTCTCCTAGCTAGAGAGAAAGAGAGAAGTTGTCCACTTTGCGTGTTATCCTGTTATAATAAGGGTTTTTAACATAATTATGCATGCCAATGTTCATATCTTACAAAATCTAGTAGTTGGGATGTCCAAGTACAAGGATTGATCTTTTAGGAAGGAAAACGTTGTGACCATTTTGTTGGAAACAGTTGTATAAGAATCTTCATCAAATGCAGAAGAAGAAGGTTGATAAATTAACCGATCTTCTCAGTTCTTTATAAAAATCGAAGGGTTTTCGGGCAAAACAATTGATATTATGATTTTTGAAAGATAGATTTGATATTTCATATGACCCGGCAATTTTTTTTTATATATTAGTTAATTAACTTTTAACCAGACTTAAGGGGACAAACGTCATACATTTTTAACGAATTTGGAAGATCGGGGGTTGAACATCAAGACCAATCCATTACCACCACCGGGTATAACCGGCTTCAGTTTGCCTCATACCATTACTTGTCTCATACCATCATACCAATGACTCAAATGTGTTTCATTTAGATCCAACGGTACAAATTTTTAGTAAAATGCTGACTGGATTCAGATGCTAAAGATATGTACCGTTGAATCTAATTGAAAGACATCTGAATCATTGGTATGATGGTATGACACAAACTGAACCAGGTATTTAAGCTACTCAAGAACTAGTGCACATGGTCCGACTAATTATTGAGACTGACTGCAAATATTTAGAAAGGTATATTTATGCGATCTTCGATTTTGCAAGAGTAGATTTTTAGAAGAGTATATAAAAAACCCTAAAAGCTTAACAACTACATGGAGCAAATCTTGTTATATATGCTGACTAGTCCAATTAAAATAATTCATCAAGCAATCCTGGCATGGACGCATTCTCAAGACTTGACACGTCTCCACAAGTGAGAGACCCGTTACGTTTAAATTTTGAAAAATTTCCGAAGTTTGGGGATATCGACAGGTAATGAGATCTTTACTGTTTGGATCTCATTGTTTCTCATTACCTCCAATTTACTTTACTACAATGAAATCTTATCACAGGGAAATCAGAAACCTCTCAACTAAAAAATGAACAGCCCAACGAAGGAGGAAGGAGATCGATCCATGGCCATGTTCCAAGATCCTTGGTGAGTAACTGAGTTTTAAAATACAATATGACTAACTTAATACTTAAGAAGACAGTTCTTCTTCTTTTATTTCTAATGGATTATAGCTAGCTAGCTAGCAGCTAAAGTTGCATCTCGACAATGTTTATTTCAGGCTATCATCGGCGGCGGCGCCGGCCGACGTCCATATTCGTGTGCATGGAGTCCCCTTTCATCTCAACAAGGTACAATAATTAAGAACAATGCATCACTAATTAAGCCATCAAATCAATTTAAAACTATATTTAAGCTTCAATTCGATCGCCACCTTCACCTTACGTACGTACGTACGTACCTTTCTTTTTATTCGTCTCAATAGAGATGCCTGGTGTCAAGGTCGGCCAAGCTAGCACGGCTGCTCCAAGAATCAAAGCAATACGTTGATCATTGCTCCGACTCTCTTGCCGGCATCCCGGCCGACGCCGACACCTTCCGGCTAGCCGTAAGATTTTGTTACGGACAAGAAGTCGACCTATTGCCGGATAATGTCATCCCTACTGCCTGTCTCGCCGCCTACCTCGAAATGACCGAAGAACACAGCCATGACAACCTCTTCAAGAAGACAGTCTCCTTCTTCACTTCTCGAGTCCTTCCTCACTGGAACGACACCATCAAGGCTCTTAGATCATCGGCTTCTCTGCTGTCTCACGCGCGCCATCTCGGCTTCGTCGACGCCTGCCTCAAGTCCATCGCCGAGAAGGTCCTCACCGATCCTCATCTCCTCGTCATGAGCTCCAAGGAGGATGAATCGAATTCGATGAGTACTAGGAGGCGTGGTGCAAGGCAAAGGCTCTTCGTCGTCGATCACGGGCTCGTTGAAGACCTGACCACCTTGAATCTTCAGCTATACGAGCTCGTCTTCTTAGCGCTGGCCAATGCCGGTGTCTCGCCGGAGAACCTCGGTCAGTGTCTCTACCGCTACGCCAAGAAATGGATCGACTTAGGCGCATCAATGGCGACGGCAGCTCCAGTATATGATAGGTGCAATCAGAAGGAAGTGATTGAGGCAGTAGAGAGGCTATTACCTCCTCATCAGATCAGAGGTGTTAATCTTCATGTCAGATGCCTAATTCAGATGCTACATTGGTCAATCTTATTGCGAGCCAGTTCGAAATGCCGAAGTGGGTTCGAAGCTCGGATTGGGAAGCAGCTACCTGAAGCTTCCCTCAGCGATCTCTTCATCCCCTGCCATGATTACACCAAGGAAACCAAGAATGACATTGAGTGTGTCAAGAGAATACTGAACCATTTTGCCGGGAACCAGCCTCCTTCCTCTCTGGATGAGCTGGCGGCGGTCTCGCGTCTCGTGGAGGACTTCTTGGCCGAGGTCGCGGAGGAACCTAACTTGAGGAAGGAGACGTTCACGTCTCTGTTGGAGATGCTTGCTGCGATCAACGAGCCGGTAGGCGCGTCCGACGACGGGCTCTACCGCGCCGTGGACGTCTACTTGAGTGCGCACGCGTGCATGACGGAGTCGGAGAGGGAGGAGCTATGCAGGGGTCTGGATTGCCAGCGGATGTCCGCGGAGGCGTGCGAGCACGCGGCGAGGAACGAGCGGATGCCGCTCAGGCTGGTGACCCGGGCATTGTTCGCCGGGCAGGTTAGGATGCTCGACGCGGTCGCTGGAGTGCTCGCCAGCCCCGGTAAGGCTTCCGGGGACGAAGAGGAGGGTATGGAGAGGAGGAGGAGGTTGTTGGAGGATGATCATGATGATGAGGATGAGGTGGAGAAGGTGAGGAAGGAGATGATGAAGATGAGCTTTAAGGTGATGGAGATGGAGAGAGAGTGTAAGAGGATGAAGACAGAGATTGAGGAGAGTAGAGATCAGTGTGTGAAGAAGGAGGGGGGGTGGGGGTTGGGGTTGTGGGGGGATGTACTTGGATGCAAGACTACCAGGAGCAATCAGTGCAGCAGCCATGTCAAGAAGATGAAGAAGAAGAAGGTTGTAACCTAGGAGCTTAAGGTCTTGTTTGATTTATAGGTATCTTAGTTTTGTAGATCTTTTCTGTGACTTGAATGCTGAAATATTGAAGGCTGTTTGAAAAAAAGAAACTTGAATATTACCTGAGCATGGCAGTTTCAAGATTGTTTGATTTTCTTTTCTTTTTTAAGATCTACGTAGTAATTAACTGTAATTGGTGAAGCCAAAGCAGTAAAAATTCTGTGATCTCACAATCACAAAAGGAAAAAAATAATAATCTGAAATCCACGAAAGGAATAACTGAAATCCACTATCAAAGTAAACAAAAAAGAGTTGTATTTCACAATAATTTATAGCCAAATGTGTTAAAAATTAGTGCTAAACCTGCTGTTAACATGCTATGTTATATAATAGGTTTCATAACTAACTTATTAGGGGCATTTTGGGAATAGTATGTTATGTTATATGTAGTGGTATATATGTTAAAGGGTTTAAGTAGTGACGAGAAATTTGGTCTTGGGCAAGAGACTTCTCTATTTTGCCTGTAGGTTGCTTCTTCCTATTTTTGGTGTCAAGAGCAAGAGTAGCAAAGAGGGATTAGTTCAAGCTTTTGGAGATCTTCTAGGAGAGAGGTGAGTGGCCTCTCTTCCTACCATCTTCATCTCTTGTAAACTTTCATCGGGTATTAATTGAAGAGCTTATTAGTTGGTTCTTCAAATTGGTGTTTTCTTTTGTCAACTCTTAGTGAATCTATGCATTGAAGTTGTTTGGGTATCTCTTTGTGAGTTTGGTATTCTCCGTTCTTATTTTTAGTTGGTGGTGTGCGATCCTTAACATGTATGAGACTTTGGGTTTCTACATTTGGAGAATAAGAGGTGCTCGGTGAAAAAGAGGCCGTCGGATTTCTCTACAAAATACTCCATCAGACCATACTACTTCCAGAATTAATTTTTTTGACTTATTATAAAATCAATTTGAACTACTCAAAAACAACAACTAGGAACGGCAATAATCCAAAAAAGTAAAAGAACTAGGAAAAAGCATTACAACAAAGGAAATTAAAAAAAATTAGGTGACTAATCAAATACATATTAATTAGAAAATTACGAAATCAAGCAACTTGGGCAAACTAGGCCAGCCCGGTCCGATCCATCTGTGCCGGCCCATGTCCATCCCAAATGAGCTTTAGCTGGCCTATCCTGCGAAAAGCTTGGGCCCAGACTACAGTTTAGGGCAGGGAAGGCCCATGGGCACAGAGCCAGGCCGGCCACGGCCCGCGGTTGGACCGCCCGCGAGTTACGCCAGCCACGCCACCTTGGCGTCTGCTCCCATGCCGGATTCCGACACCCCCACCGTCCTTTTCTCTTCTTTATATCTTCATCCCTTGGTTCAACGCCTCCTTATACTCTCTTTATACTAACATGGTCCTCTACTACCTTCCAAAAGCCATGCCATTGACTTCTCTCACCTCGAGATAGAGGAGTACCATTAAAGCCATCCATCCAAGATGTCAAGGGGGCGAAGACAAGGAGAGGGGGTGGATAGTTGCGGGATCTGGGATTTTGATGTATGGCTGGCGGATGAATCGGTATAGATAGCAGGGGAGGTTTAATCCAAGGATCAGGGGGAGGCGGCGGCCTGATGTCGATCAGCTTCCTGGAATTTGTCGATGCCTAGTTATATGTGTAAGTACTCTTGTTTTTGGAGTTTTTTCCTGCCATTTTTGCGATGGGTTTGGCGTTGAGAAGCAAAAAGAAGTGTTTTTGATGCTAACCCATGTTGCAATATTGTATCTTTTTTGTTGGCTTGCGTTGAAGATTGGATTTTGTGATCTGGGTTTTGGGATTTTGTGATTGGGGTTTCCTGTTATTTGTATCAAAAGCGAAAGGAGGAGGTGGAATGTCTATTGGTTTTGGAAGGGAGATGAGAAACGAAGGATAGAATCTTTCGTGGCCGTTGCTGTTTAATTAGGGCTTTTGTGATAGGGCTTTGGTGTTTTAGTTTGATGGCTTCTTGTTATTTTATCTGAGCTGAAGTTGTCTTACTCGAGATTGAGGTAGATGGATCCAAAATTAGGGATTCTGTGACCACTGTATTTAAAAAAGCCGGATCCGTCGTTGGGGTTTGTCAGAGAGATTAGAATTTTGATACAAAATCAATCTGATAGCTTCTTTTGAGATCTGATTCAGTATTTTGCGTATGGGTTCTTTAAAATTTTTAATTTGGCCTCTTTATCTTGTTTTCTTGAAATTTTAATTTTCACCGGTTTTGATTTAGTTTTCAATCTGTGATATCTTTAGATGTGATTCTATACATCACTAAAGGAGAGTATTGGGGATTGCCCTGTTCTCACTTAGGTTCTGATGCTAAATAATGGGTTTTGCTATTGGTTTTTGCAGTTCAGATAGGCAGCACCTTCAGGCTATTGTTTCCACTGCACACCCTATAGAGGAGTGTGTGATAAGAGAGAGAGCGTAAATGGATCAGTTTTCCGAAATCTCCAAGAATCCCTCATCCTTGATGGATTATAACTCATTAAATTTCATTTCTGATCAGCAAATTCCCCAATTTGATCCGAATCTATGCTATGGTGCTATGTCTGGACAATCTTTCAATGAGTTCTCGCAGCCTGTAAGCACGCAATCTATTCCTTCTTATTGTTCTGAGCCTGAAGTGAAAAAGCCTGGTCTATCAGAAGCTACTTCTATGGTCAGCGATCCCGTTGCTAGTTGGGACCCCAAAGCTACGCTTAGCAGCCTTTCCTTTTTCGAGCAGAAGATCCACCAACTTCAGGGCATGGTTCGCTCGATTGTTAGCCAGGAAGGTCAGTTTCTCCGTCACACCCAAAGAGCTTGTGGCGCAGCAGCAGCTAGTCACCACAGACCTCACTTGTGTCATAATTGAGCTCATCTCAAAAGCAGGCACCCTTCTTCCATCTATTAAAAAACCCATCTTGTTGGCTAATCCTTCTGTTGGCCAATCAGGCAACATCACTGCTTCTCCCTCCAGCTTCAATGCTAAGGATGCTATGCATCAGCAAATGAAGGTTTTTACTTTAGAGGGATCCAAGGGTTCAGAACATGATGGGCTTATGAAAGGACCAAGTGATTTTGGCAGCGAAGGGACAGAAGCTTTTATTATCGAAGAACATGATGTG
>OY986969.1:25190322-25336315 GCA_963920575.1 Narthecium ossifragum | reverse complement strand
GACCAAAATGCTGCATTAGCTCATGCATGCATCAGCTAATACAAGAAACCAAACACCCCCTACATTGTTTGATTGAAGAATGCCCACCTAGAGAATCACCTAGTGTACTTCTTTTCACATTTTGTGCATCATTGATGCATACCATAAAATTGAATCTCTTTCACCGCGATTAAGGCATTGAACTTAGCCAGGAGTGGCATAAGTGGAATACAAGAATGGAACATACAGTCCATGCTGAAATGTGACAAACCTGAATCATCATTAATTTCCAACACAGCACAATCGATCAACCAAAAAGCATATACTTTTGCCTGTATCAGTGTAGTGCCAAAATTGGCTTAACAAAACCATACATAACATACAAAGAACTCATGATAAAGATGGACACCACTAGTCCACCAGGGAAAGAACATCACAACGCAGTAAGCCATTATTCTAGTTTGATGCCAATGTAAATCCCAAAAAAAGGATTTGAACTTTCTTGTTAACCATGTCAAATTTGTCATCTGAAGGGAAAGCACCAGCTTGTAACTCCCAAAATTTGCGCACTGTATTTGAATTAAGCAGGACCTAAATGATGGATGCTATTTTGGGCAAAAACAGAGAAACACTAATCCTGTTTGCTGCATGAAAGCCTAGCTCGATGTCTGAGTTCTGCTCTTTTCCATTGTATGATATGGCGGCACAGCATTAAGAGAGTGTTAGCCTGCATAGAATAGAAGAGTGCAAGGATTGCAGAAATGAGCTATAAAGCAAATTAGTGAATTTGATAGCACAAACAGATGATATGGTAACTGACCACAATCACCACTGAAATCAAAAGAAGCGGTCCAGACCATAGGGTTGAAATGAAAATGCCATGAGGATCAAAATAATTCTGGCTTGAAAAGCTCTCCCAGTTCTTTCTAAGCAAAATATTTATCCTCTCTGCAAGATATATGCCACAAACTGCACATAGAAGGAGAGCTTGATGTATTATTCATGTTGTTCCTTAGAAAGGCAACGCAGTACAGAGGGGCACTCTAGATGACAGGCTTGTAGACAGCAATAACCTCTGGAGCCACTAATAAGCATGATAATTGTAAAATAGACATCAAATTCCGAAAAAATAAATAAATGAATCAAAGCAAAAAATTAAACAAATATAACCCAATTACAACAGCTTGTTTGCTTTTAAGGCAGAGTCGAGTACATCTCGAGGCATTAATTATCTTGAACATTATGTCCAGCAGGCAATGGAAACCTCCACAATGCATTCAGACAATATCCATGAATTGGTATTTTGATAGTCACTTCTAGCTAGATTTTTTAGACAAACTACATGACTTTTGTCAAGATGATAAAAACAATATTAAAGCTTACAAGCCATCACGGATAGACCAAACTGGAAGTTAACATTTTTCCTCGAGATAATAACTATCAGCAGGAAAGTGATGTGGAACAGTACCAAACATATCAACCAAGGTTCCTGTAGATTTTCCAAACACAAAGACGAATATATTAGAAATAACTTGAGATCAAATGGCACATTCAGGACAATGAAAGATCTAGTACACGTTAAGTAACGAGTGCTAGGAAGAGTTTCAGCCGCTTAATAAATACCTCAAGAGAAGCAAATCAATCAAGATATCAAATTTCTGCTCGAAAAATTAACCTAAAAACTCGAATCCAAAATCTATTACATTACTTCCAATCACGTCGCACTTGGGGGAAAAAAAATCCACTCAGTGGCGTACTAGTGCACTGGGAGCACAGATATGCACCAAAGAGGAACATCCAACCGTAAAGTTCTCAATATTCGCCTTAGTTAGATCATCGATTATCGTCAACTCCATAAAAAAAAGAAACCAAAAACTTCTTCCGAGATGAAGATATAGCAAAGAAAGATCCAATTCACGGTGGCCTCGGCCGATATTAAGGGCACGCGCACCTTCCAATCGATGGCGTGGAAGAATCCGACGAAGTTGTCGACTGCGGGGCCGATGCCGGCGCGGAGCTCGGAGGAGAATCTATCCACGAGATCTGCGACGAGATTCACGTGATCACTCAATGCCGATCTAAGGTCCTCCATCGATACCAAGAAGAGGAGCCAGTGCGAGGAGGAGCTGAACCCTACTGCAGCGTCTCGAAACCACCAGAGCAAAGAAGCCGCCCGAGAGTTCCAGAGTCCAGACGCACAATAGAGTAGCAGTCGCTTACACCGACTTCTATAGAGGAGATGGACTCGTCGTCATAGCATCCGAGACGGCGCTTCGACTGCCTGGTTCGTAGCTTATTTTAACATAAGATCGTCTCTATGCGGATGTTGATTTTAGTCCGGATGTTTGGTTCTTAAGATTCGCCATTACGGATCTGAGAAGCGATCGGAAGGCAAGGCATATATCCGCACAATGCGGGCTATTCTATCATAGCTAGTTCGGACTTGCAAATACCCGAGTTTAAGGCGTTTTAAAATACTAACTAAAATTTTAATACTAATGATCTCAACCGTTGATTACATCTCATCCACTGTTGCTGGGAAACGGTAGTACCGCGGACGTATCCTTCTTCACCCTTCTCGCACCTCGATTCCTCGCTCGCCGCCGGCTCCGTCTGCCCCTATATCTAGGGTTTCGATCTCCTCCTTGGGATCTCCATTTTGTCGCATCGACCGATTGAATTCATCGCAGCAAACATCCTAGGCCACCATGGTATGATTTTCTCCTGCTTTCCTCGTGCGCAATGGTTTGAATCCTTTGGAATTAATATCGTAAGGCTGATTAAAGCACTTCTAATGGTGTTGGTCGACCTTGGATATGTTCTACTAACCATGGCATTGTGAAAGAGTAGCTAATTGGAATACATAAACATTTTAGGCCTTCTCGGGCGAAATTTCGCCTTTTTATGATTGGAATAGAGTTTTTGATGCAATTTATCGAGGTGGAATTCGAACTCTTGACGTGAATGGTAAGAGGACATAATTTGCTAGTTATTGAAGAATACCTAGATGAATAACTGGAATTTAGAAATTCATCGGCACGTTAAATAGTTATTCTAGTAAGGCATTTCTTATTGAGCTAATTGGTTATGTTGATCATGGCACTAGTTAAAAGTTGAAATCTTTAAGTTCTTTAGCCTATTTTGTTGTCTTAATTCTACGCAGGTTGCAAAGATTATTGCTAACTTGATCGTTATGGGATCTGGGATTTTGGGAAGGGCATTAATTCAAGCGTACAAGAGAGCCCTTGAAAGTGAGTTTCATTTCTCTGTGCCTTTTTGTTGAATATGAACCATTCCTAAATGCTTGACTACTTTTGTCAATGGTTCTTGACTTGCTATTAATGCTAAGCTCTGTAATCGGCTGACCAATGGCACGTTGGGGTTCTGATACTTACAAATTTTCATAAAGCCCTTTTGTTTTAGGTATCTAATGAAATGGATAACGTCGGAGCACTTGGCACATCAGGGCCGAAGATGATGGTATGATGGCCTTCTGATGTTAGTGCTATGTAATGTTAAACATGATGTACCATTTCCACCCGTCTCAATGGTTGATAGTGGATAACTTGATATTGCTTGCTAGGTAGATCAAATTTTAACCGTTGCGTCTTTTAGTTTTAGTCCTTGGTAATTTAGCCATGCAGTATTCCAGAATTCAGTGGTTAATGCAGTGTTATCTGTTACAGCTTTTGAGTGCAATCTGGTGTTTTTGTTTAGGAGAAGATATCTGCAGTACGACAATCGTAATGTATTTTGGCATTAAGCGAGAATGAGTGATCCAGTTATGACTGGTCCAGCTAATTTCGCTGAAACAGTGTCTAGCCTATGGTTTTTGTTTCTAGGACTATCCAACCTTAAAATTTGAAAAAAGTGAGGAACCTTCACACAGTTTCTTTGATAACATGTAATTGGAGGGAGTATGGATGTACCATTCTGGTTGGCCAGAAAACTGAAATATCAATGTCCCTATTACCCTTTTAGCGGTTGACCAAGAAGGCATTTCTGACTGAACCATATAGATTGATGAGTCATATTACTGGAAGCTTTTTTGATCAAAGGTTCATCACATCATAAGTGCCAAGAGATCATTAGATTGTTTTTGACCTATGCATGCTCTTACCTCTTCTTATCCATGTGTTTCTGCAGACGCAAATAAAACTGGTGTCACTCATGAAACTATGCAAAATATACGCAGATCCAGCAAAGTCATGACCGAACAAGAAGCAAGGCAGATCTTAGGGGTTAGTGATACGTCAACTTGGGATGAGGTTCTCAAGGTGCGTTCATTTTTTTTTTTAGTTGTTCACTCTGCATGTTGTGGTGCAGCTCCAGTTTGCCAAAAGTCTTAACTAATTTGTTTGATATACATTTGCTATGATGGGATCATATTGTCTCTCATTGAACAGCTGGTACACCTCATAATTTGCTTACCTCTAACACATCAATTGAGTTTCCAATCTTGATAAGCTTCCTTTGTTATTTCTAAATTTGGTATCGAATGCCTTGTACCTCTAACTCATTAAATTCTCGTATGTGCAGAAATATGAGACCTTGTTCGAGAGAAATTCGATGACTGGAAGTTTGTACCTCCAGTCTAAGGTCCATAGAGCTAAAGAATGTTTAGAAGCTGTATATGGACAGAAAGGCGAAGGAACAAGTTGAAACCTGCTTACAACTTCCCTGGTTGCGGGCAGAATATACCTAACTTAAAATTCTTATGTACAAAGGGCTGCAATTTTTTCTGAAACCTGAGATGCATCCAGAATAAATTGTTCGCTAGCAATGGCTGTTCTTCACTGAGAGTTGAGTTGTGCTTGTGAACCTCTGTACTTAGCACTTGTGTGGCCTATTTGTTCTCTGCCGCGACCATTTGTCTTGGGCCATAATTATGCCCAATGGCCCACATCTTGTAGCTTGGACATAGCATAATAATGGCCCACATCTTGTAGCTTAACGTACTTTTCAGTACCAGTAATTATGCGTAGTCTGGTGGCTCATCTGCAAAACTCCCTCATTAATTCGTCAATAATTGGATAGTGACGTGTTTTCCTCCCCTTCTTATGCGGATCCTTACTCCGTTTGTGATGCAGATCCGCACTGATATCCGAGAAGCCAAAGCCACACTATTACCATACCGCTGTCTAAGGGTGGCAATCCGGATCATCATGATCCGACCATTCGAAATAAATGAGTTTGGGTTTGATGTTATCGGATTCGGATCATAAACATGTCGACCAGGAATAAATGGGTCGGGTCGGATTGACCCACGGGCTAGACGGATCAACCTATTTACAAAGTTACCAATCCGCATTGCCCCCCTATCAGGCATCTTCCCTCGACAAGGAAGGATCAACGACAGCCAAGGTCTTGGGAGGAGCCGTGCAAGGAGGCCGATCGGAGGTGCCAGATCTGGGTGGTGAGAGCTAGCGGCGACGGTGGAGGCCGTTGGGGCTTGAATACTTGAGCTCGAGCTCGAGCTTTTACTATGTCGATGGTGGAATAATGGCGGCGATGTGGAGAACGAGACCCAGATCTTGATCTTAGACCAGTTCGACTGTGGCCGACCGTAAGTCCTCCTTCTCGTCGCCATCCTCGACCTCCTCGAGGTCACCTCAGTGCCGACGACGAGCCTCACTGATCACGACCGTGACCGACCACGAAGCCCCATCATCGTCCCAGCTCCCCACCTCCTCTAAGGCCGACAACCTCGAAGCCTAGCACAAGATTGGACGACGCCCATCGACGCCACTCAACACCGCCGCTCGCCCCCCGCTCAACGCCGCCGCTCGCCCCGCTCGGTCGCCCTGCCTCGCCAAGGTCTCTACGAGCTCCATCACCCCTCTTGGATCCGACGCCACCACCGCTCGATTCCCCCCGTCTCCGACCTCCAGACACTATTTAACACCAGATCCGCCTGTCGAGCGCCGCCTTCTCCCTCCCGGTCCTGGGCCGTGGCGGGTCAATCCGACCTGAACCCAACCTGAACCCGACCTGTTTAATAAAAGGGTTAGACAACTCGACCCGTTTATAAATGGGTTGGGTTTTTGTTTATAAAACTGACCCGTTTATGAAATGGGTCCGGATTCGGGTTGGGCTTTTGAGTCGAGATATTAATGCTTGACCCTTGAACCCGAATTGCCACCGCTAGCGCCGGCTCCGTTCGTATGTCTGTATATAGGATCTTCTCTTGGACCCGAATCCAATCCTGCACTAGTCAGTTTTGCAATCAAGCCCCTCAGATTCAATATCACGTACCCCTCTCGTCCTGATCTAGAATTATCCTATTCCACAGGGTCCTTTTAAACAATGGCCTACTTCCTTCCTATGTTTTCCCTTTCTCGTTAGATCTCTCTCCATCCCGGCCCATGGCGCCGCTCCGCCGCCCCTCCTCCACCGTGGCCCTTCTTTTCTTCTTCGTCCTATTCGCTGTTCCTCTCCTATCCGCCTTCTCCACGGCCGCTTTCCCCGTCTTCGAGGGCTTCGACTCCGACGACCTTCCCGAGGAGGATGAACTAGACGTCCCCAGCCCCTCCCTCCCACCTCCTTCCACACCTCTCTCCGCCTCCCCTGCATCCGATCCCACTCCCACCCCATCCGCTTCCGTCCCCTCCACCCCCTCTCCTCTCGATTTATGGGACGAAGACGAGTTCGAAGGCATCCCCGTCTTGAACTCTAACCCTACCCCTGATACAACCCCCGATGCGCCCGCCGATCCTACCCCTTCTTCAGACGCCAATATTGCCCCTAATTCCTCACCTCGAACTCGCCTATCCTCCTATTCCATCGAAATTATATGCGTCTCCTTCTTGATCTGCTTCGCCCTCAATTTCTTCACCGGCCGCCGGCAGAACGAGCGGCTCGCCCTCTCCTGGGCCTCCCGGTTCGCCACCAAAGACTCCATCTTCGACAAGAACTTCTCACTTCTTGGCACTGGCGATGGGAAGGACACTCCCCTCCTCCTCAAGGAGGGCCAGGACGTGTTCAAGTTCTGGGCTAGTGGACGGCGGTACTGTAAAGGCCTCCTCGCCACCATGGAGCTCCAAAGCCGGCACGATCTGATATCGAGGATGACGGATTTGGTATTTTCAAAGAAGGATACGATCACAATTGAGGTCATGATGAATGATGATGCGATGGATCATGTGGTGCTTGCGATCGCGAGGAAGAAGGCTGCCAAGGTGATGCATAAGGAAGCTAGGGATCTGCAGAGGTTTGCGAGTGCGGGGATTTCGCCCGCCACCGGAAGGAAGTGGATCGCTGAGGAGCTAGCGGTGGTTGCCGAATCAAAGGAGGTCGCAGGGGATATGATCACGGATGTGGTGCTCGATCAGGTTAGTGTTTTCGTGGCTATGTTGTGTGTCATTGCCCTTAGCTTTCATAGTATTATGCAGTAGTATCTTCTTATGATTACGTTTTAGCGACCACTAGGTCCACTTGGCACATTGCAGGGAAGGATTGCTTATTTGTGGACTCTCCGATTTATGAAAGTGGAAGATCTTCGGATGCTTTCTCGGGAATTGCATTGTGAGGGGAGATCAATTTCATAGTTTGAATGTATGTACAAATATTTGAGTAGAAAACTACGATATTAAGCCGAAGGAGATGACTTGGGTTGCACATCGATGAGCCAATATGCACTTGATGTTAACTTAGCTTTTTGTGCATGGCATATATATAAGCTTGTTTCTAAATGATATAGAGGTAAAAGGATCTCTTGGTTAGGTCTGAAAGATGTCTTGATGTTTGAGCTAATGAAGTCATTGTTTTTGGATTGAGAAGTAAAGTTACTAGTGGATACTGTTGCTTTTTCTTAGGTAATTCTATGGCAACTCAACCGTTTGTGGCAAGTATAACCATTGCACTATTATAGAAAGCGCTATAGAAAGTAAATGCTTGCCATATGATTGACAATTTGCTGGGTTGAAGCATCTTGAATAAAAAGATGTAAATGAAATTGATTTTTGATTTTATCTCGTGCTTTTCACCACATTTCTTTGATGTAGATTTGAATTAGTTTCTTTTCTTTTACTTTGCTTTTATTTTTCCAATCAACTACGTGAATGCTGATAATTATGTATGGTTTTAGTCATTGATTTCTCGTTTTGAGGAAAAAACCTTGTTTATTGTGCGGCCTTTAAATTACAAGTATTCAAGGGGGCTGTGCAAGAGGTTTTAATGAGGTTTCACAGGCTGTGTTTGAAATTATTACAAGGCCTGCCTCACCTTCTGTGATAAATCTTAAAAAAATGATCAAAGGTGTGATATGGACTTTTCAAGCTCTTGTTTATTATTCACATGTATGGTTTATATGGAGTATACAACCTAGATTCCTACACCATTTTAATTTCCCATACCAGTATTCTTGATAAGGGAAAAAAATAAAAGAAGAGTGTGCCATTTAGTGGAAATGTTAGAGATCAATTAAATTTAAAAGGCGAAATTTGCATGAGACAATCTGCCTGTTAAGCACCCTTGGTGTGAGATTAGTTGAGCATATCAAATATTACCACTGTATTCATTCGTATCCAATCAAGACATTGCTTAAGTCCGAGTGAAAAGTGAAACTAGATTGCTCTATCCAGATCATTGCGACAAGGGAAAGCGGGGTATCCTTGTCGATTCAAGTTCATTGCTTCTTGCCAATAAAGAAATGTTATACTCATGCCCTTTCTTGTTGTACTTTTCATCATAAGTTGTATCTTTCTTCATAATTTCAACTCCAACTGCTCAATTGCAACACTTTGTATAAGAAAATAATGTGTTTCTTATGATGAACGCATGAGTCCTAATCGAGTAGACGAATTTGATATCTTTGAAGATTAAATAGGATAGTGGGGGCTTATGGTGTTGCCAGAAGAACACATCTGTTATGAATTGAATTTGAAGTTAGTCACTTTCCGTGGTGATTTAAGTTTTGAAAACTCTTTATTTACGGGGGATGTTTCTGACAAGTGTTCAAAGGGCAGTACTTCAAATCATTTGCCCCTTATTTTATGGAAAATGGGTGGCAAGTTCTCTGGTTATTTTATGGAAATCGTTTCTGTGGCTTCATAAGATGTAGTGGAATAGATGGGAATGGCTGATTTAACGTGGAGAGCAACCTAATTTGGGGTCTTAAGATTCATGTATCGACAACTTTGGTTATTGATGGATGATAGGGACCTACAAGAATGTAAGGTCTCCAAGGTTGATGGGAATTAAGTGAAGGAATTGCTGCATTGGCATAGTTAAAGGTATTGACTTCCAGTCTGCTATTGTAATAGGAGTCTACCATAATTTTGATGATTTCTTTGTGACACTTTTTCTCGCTGGTCCATTTCTGCTTAGTGTAGGTTTATTTCCCAACTTTTACCCTAATAGGGTTTTCTTCTTTCTCTACATCGACTTGGAAGTTGGAAATTAGGCTTTGACGCCTTTTGCTTTTCTTAAAGGGTTCCTACTTATTTGCCATCTAAAATTTCCTAAATATGCAAATTCATCTGAACGACCTTATCTCACATCCAAGTCAGTTCAACATTTGCAAAGTAACATATACCCCAACTTAGAAATTGTGGAAGAAATTTTCCCACTGTCTTTAACGGGGCTATTATGGTTAGCGTGAATAGTATAATCTTCAAGATTACCCTATTGTTGTAGACATCATCATTGTCTCTAGTTGATGCTTTTTGTTAGTTGTCCTCTATATTAAGCATCTTTCTCATCTTTTACCACCTAGCTCTCCACTGCCTTTGGGATCCAAACTCCTTTCATGAAATGTCACGTGTCTATTTCCTGACTCAGGTAAAAGAATGGCGGAATTTTTAAATGAGAAAATGATGGTTTAATTGTTGACTAGGGAATTTCACAAGCATAGACAGGGAAGAGAAAAGAATAGATGTTTGCTGTTGGACATTGCCTAAGAAGACAGCTAGATAAGCGAATGTTCATTAGATGTAGATTCATCATTTGACCACAATGACTAAGCATTAAATACGATCTGGTTTTGTTATTTAGGCGATAGTAACTGGACCGCTTGTGTTATATAGGCTTTTAGGTAGCCTACATGTAAATTGAGGAAGTTTTCTGTGGAAATTGTAGAATGTTTCCTTTCTTGAAGTCCAATAATTACCAATGCTAGACTTATAGCGGTCTGTTAGCCACCTGGTTTTGCAGAGAATGGTTATGGTGCTTATTAAATTGGTAATGATTCCCAGAAGGACTTGATGGTAATTTTCAAGGTACTATGTCATTGCAACTGTTTACTTAAAGGTTCTGGTTTCATTTTGGAGATTGTACAAATGTCAGGAATAGCTGATTCTTTTGATATTCCTCCTTTACAATGAACGATACTGGTTCATGAAGGTAGGCCCATTTAGGCAGGAGAATGGCTTTCTCATTATGCCAGAAATTATGATACGAACGTAGGGTATTGTTAGTTACATGGAATAACTTCGTTTATTCTTACTATAAGTGTAATCACATATCTAGTTGTAGCCTTTCTGGTTTGCTTTATGTTTTCCTCTTAAGTCGAGATACATGTAGGATACAGTGCTTTACAGTTTGAGTTTCTATTGCTTACAAGTGGAGGCCTAGAAAATCACGGCAGTCCATTTTTTTACCTTAGCTTATGGATGGTAGCTGTTTCATTGCCTAGGTTATACGTCATGATTGTCAATACCATAAATTAGAAAATTTTTGTGAACATTGATTGATGTCATTTACTGCAAGGAAGATAATTGTTGGTTACTACTCCTCATAGCCATCACTCTTATTAGTTCATCTATTGAGCCAGAGAAGGGCGTCTCAAAAGATGGTAAAATGTCAAGGTTTTGCTTGACAGCATAGCAGATGGATACTCTGTGACATCTCAATTTCTTATTTTCTTGGTCACTTGGTTGTGGATTTTACCTAGTTAATCTAAACATGTCCATTTCACTTATGTTCTGGGCCCTTGTCTTATAGAAGCTTGCATGCTGTATGAAATCACTGTGTTACTGTGGGTTATCATTGCATATTCTGAATTCAGTGTGTAATTAACTTTTGCTGCATTCTGATCTCTGTAACAGGTCTTTAATGAAAAGGCGTTTGAAAAAATTGGGAAGAACTTCATATCACTTCATTTTTCTGATCAACACCCCGGTTCTCATAAGAAGATGCTCATTTTCAAGTTTGCACTTCCAGGCCCTGACAACATGGCGGACATTACGAGATTGATTGCCCTGGTTCCGTATTATATTGATTTCATTGGCCGCTACAAACTAAGTTCTCAGGTGGGCTTAGTTAGTATATGGTCATTGGAATGCTGCAGCGATATATCTTTGGTTCCTAAAAATTACATCTTTAATACCATTACAGGCACGCTCCAAGACTGAAACTGCTAGAGCAAAAGCTGCTCAAGAGTTATTTAAGGAGCAACAAAATGCTAGGCAAGAAGCTTTGGCAAAAAAGAAGGCAGAGAAGAGGAAGTCAACGGAAGAAGCTGAGGCCAAGCTCAGTGCGGAGGCAATTCGCAAGAAAGAAGAAAAAGAACGTGCCCGGCAGTTAAAGAAGGCGATGCCAAAATCCAAAATGCTTCGGTCTCGCTAGGAATTTTAGCTGTATGAGTTGCTTTCGGTTGTACTTTGGTATTAACGCTTTGATCATTAACTGGATATTAGCTTTCATGTCCAGATCTAAAGCTTTGAGGGTATTCCATCCTCATTGTAGCCTCATAGCAGACAAACATGAATATTCCAGAAGTCGCAACTTTTTCTCTACATCTCAGGGGGATGTTCTGGCGCGATGACTATTGCGTCTGAATGGCATTGTTATTCCAGTGTCCACTTGGAGACTTGGACATCTTGGTGTAGACTAGATAGTGTAGCTATATGTCGATGCTGAAACTGCCAATCGAGAATCTGCATAATTCTATGCAGTGTTGGCTGCATCTCAAATGTTGTATGAGGAATAGGTCATAAAATGTACACTGAATTGGTTGATGAGATTGCTCTTTGCTGATTGAGCGATTTGAAATAGGCCTCTTTTTTGTTATGGAATCTTGCATCCTGGTGTGTTTGCGTTGTTTGCCATGAGTAATACTGGAGGTGGGACATGAGCCTCAAGTGATGGCCTCATGAAATGGAGGGATTTTTTTTTTTTTTTTTTTTTTTTTTTTTTTGCTTCAATTGAGCCCGAAGGCTAGGTGTTACAACTCTTGAATCTAGCTTACACTACGGCCCCAACACCAGCAGCATGTCTTGCTCGCCGGGCAAGATCATCCGTCACCGCGTTTACATTCCGCGGAATAAAAGTAAAAATTGCTCTCCCAAGGAAAGCAGTTAGACTCCAAATCTTTCTAAGAGTAGCCTCCATATATGAATCACAGACCTGTCTCCCATTAATGAATTTAACCATGCGTCTAGAATCCGTCTCAAAGATAACGTTCCGAATTCCTCGCACCACCGCCTCTTCCAAAGCACGAAGAATGGCCACCATCTCCGCTTCATCACAGCTGCGTGCCCTAACTTTCTCTGCTAGTACCCAGGACTGTGTGTTCCTCCCATCCTCCCAGCAAGCAATGCCAATACCCGCTTCAGCAAGCCCCTGCAGCCAAGCACCATCAGTTTGTATCACATACCCAATCTGCTGCCTAGAAGCAAAGTTCGTTGGGGCTATATGACTCCACCCCTTACTACGCCAGAACTGCCCCGCTAGTTTCCGAATGCGCCAAGCCAGGGCATCCGGAGTGCAACTATTGTTTCTCCATACAACTTCGTTCCTCTCCTTTCACAATAACCAGAAACCATATCCAACAATGGTTTTAGTCCACCTCCTGGCTGCATCAGCCGAAGAAGAAGATGCCAATATACCCATGAGATCGTCGAAACTCGAGCCACTGGTAGTTGGAAGAAGAACCTCCCATACTCGACGTGCAAAGGGACACTCACCAAGAATGTGTCGTAAAGACTCATCCCCTCCACATCCTCGAGGGCAGGCACTATCCTGGACCAAGCCAATCCGCCGCAAAACATCACGAGCAGGCACTTTCTGATGCAAGATTTTTCAGATGAAGTGTTTAACTCGAGGTCCAACTGGACAACACCAACAATTCATCCAAACCTCACTCTGAATGGTAGAGACTGCCCTATGTTCTTGCCCCCACAGCTAAGAAAAGAGAGACTTAGAGTCCGGCTTCCCCTCATGAAATGGAGGGATGCATGCATAGCCTTTCTTTTGTCCATGTTTCCAGTGAAGCTCTCTGATCAAGGTTGAATGGTTCCAGCCTGTTATTTAGTGGCAGCAATCTCTCTTTTTTTCTTTCTTTTTCATTTTTTTTTACCCTGAAATTTTCAGTCTTATCTGGTATGGTTGCTTATATTTTGCAGGTTTTCTCGGCTGTTAATATGATCTAGATACGGACATTTGATAGATCTTGTGTTGGTTGGCGTATAGGCAGGTAGGCAGGTCCACAGCCAGAAAAGAAAGAAGCTAGGTCATCATCCCATGTTTTATTTTATTAGTTGAGCCAAATGGTTGACACCTATAATTTACATCACTACCAACTACAACGAGTTACAACCAACAAACATGACCTATAAGACCCCAGCCAACCTGGCCGGACCCTCATCCTTAACCAGTCAAAGGTGGTGTCATGGAGACGACACCACCGAGCCACAACATTGGCCTGAGCAACACAACTCCGCGGGACATGCAGAAACAATACAAACTCAAACCGAAGAACCAGCGCCCAAACATCTCGAGCTAGTCCTGTCACCTCCTCTGGCCATAACCTCGTGCCATTCAGGATATCCACGGCAACATAAGAGTCCGACTCGATGATGATACACTTCTCTCCCCATGCCGTTGCCGTCTGCGAGGCTAAGTGGATCACCTTCATCTCTGCCTCCAGAACTGAGCCTATTACAGCTGCCTCTCCTCTAACCCATTGTAGCGTCTCGCCTCCATCCCTAGCAACCACCCCAATCGCAGCACATCCCGACGAGGGATCCCTTGAAGCATCACCCTATATATACAAGCCTCTTCACAATCTCTGCGGCAGATCTGCTCCGCGGCAAGTTAAGCGTCTCCACTGCTAATCGGATCGCACGCCTAGCCACCGTAGCGGCTGACTCGCCTCCCTCGCCAAACACGATCCGATTCTTATCCTTTCATACTGCTCACAAAGCATAGACCAGATAAATTTTAAGCATCCCCGCACCAGACGCCGAAGCAGACCGCACCAGCACACTCCTAACCTCTCCAAGAACCCAGACACGACTCTCCATACAACGCCCTGTAACCATTTGAATTACATGTTGTGCGAAACTGCATTCCACCAAGGCATGATCAATAGTTTCCAGGGTCCTGCCGCATCATGAGCATTCAATCTCCGAGCATGCACGAACCCGCCAAAGGAAGTCCCTGGCCAGCATCCTCCCGTGCCACACCTTCCACAACAAGTGGCGCACCCGCGGGCTTGCCCGCAACCGCCATAAACACCGCAATTCCTCCCCATCATCCCTACAAACAGACAAGATGCTGTTTAAGGACCGACATATAAATAAAAGTAGTAGATACCTCACCAATGTCACTAAAGGTCCATCTCCATCGATCCCCGTCACTGAAGGCACCAAGTCATCATCCCATGGTTGGGATTGGAGAAGTAGTTTGCTTTTTATATCTTCAGCTTTTGGTCTGGATGAAGTTTAAAGAATTCTAAAAACATGGTTACTCTTTAGCAGATTTTTTATTTTATTTTAATTTGGTTGAATCGTTCAACCACAACAATGGACTATTCTTTGCAGAGAAAGTAGACATAGATGCGGAAAATGACCACTGCTGTTGATAAAAAAAAACTCGGTCGAATTGGTTAAAGAATACATGCAGGAAAGGCACATATTTTTATTATTATTATTATTATTTTAATGGTTATACATACAAAGGCCCATATTTTTTTTGACAATTAATTAAACACAAAAGAAAGAAGAAAAACACATCAAAAGAATACCATGAATACTATTATATATTATCGGACTGATCATATGAATATTAGATAATGAAGCCATCAGAGGTCCTTGTTGCCAACCTTCTCCTGAAATCCCTATCCTCCCCCATTCTTTTCCAAAGATAATGAAGCTTTTTGCTAAAAGTTAAGAAGAAAGTCCAGAGGTGGGTTAGTTTGAATCACTCAGCAGCCAATCCCAGAAAATCTCGGGAGTCATCACTCAGGCCACTGTTCTCTCATTTGAACAGAGCTTTCTGAATCAATCAAGCAGCAGCAATCCATTCAAAAAGAAAAGAATGATGGTGTGACATTTATCTTCATCAGACATGATACTGCTGACTCCTTAAAACTATCTCTATAAAACTATATTCTCCTTGAGACTTGTTGAAGATTGGATCGAGTTGCAGGCTTAGCTCTTATAAATTTTTGACAGATGGCTGTTAGTCCGAGTTCTTGTTTTCAATGGTCAAACTTATGCTTTTCTACGGTGAATCAATCCCTTTGACAATAGAAAGAAGAGAAGCATATACTGTGCATTTATTTCTTGCATGTCAACTAAGAACGATTCAATATCATACTATACTACAGTGCACAATAACAATTTGCTGGCCTAATCAACACATAAGATCCAAATTTAATAATTCTCTTGTTGTAAAACTTCAGTTGGTTAATCAAGCGATAATTTTGTATTCCCTTCCGAATGATGATATTTGATCATATCATGGCTAATTTTAAGTGATATTAAGCCACAAGCAACTCTAAATTTCAGAACTAGGCATGGTCAAAATCTCACCATTTAAAGGGCTATATAGACAAAAACAACGTTAATCAACACTACTATAGCATCTCTAGCCAGAAGCATTAATTAGTTTATTCAACACCACATGATGTTCATGTGACGCAAAGAACTTGATGAAAGGTAAAAAGAGAAGAGATGAAAAATCCACAAGGAAGAGGTCGGTGGGGGACAAATAGAGGAATTCGGAATTAACACTTCATCAAGATCATTAACTTTCATTACAAGTCATCCTTTTTATATAGATCCTAGCCTATTAGGAAATTTATTAAAACTACTAAGAAGGAAAGCCACAATCAAATAAGCAAACTTGGAAATTAATCAAATATTTCTAACGATCCTAAGCAAAATAGGAAACGATTCTAGCAAAATAGGAAACTGGCCAGGTCCATCTTTGATATGTCCTCATCTTTGATACGAATTGATGATGCATCAATTAGTCATACCTGAGTCAGCTTTACGACGATCCATCTAGTCCAAATAGGCGTAGGCTAACCGCTCTACATCATCATCATGCACCAAGAGAAGGAAGAAAGAACAAATTACATGACACAATAGGATCTATGACACTTAGATTTAATTTCCAAAATTCCCACTTGCCATCGGAGAGTTACGTGTGATCGATCACAGTGACCAAGTCATAGATACTCTTCCTGTGATGGCCACATACAAAAGGTTCTAATGGTTTCTGGGATGGGTTGTAGTCTCTGTTCTTGAAAGCCTAAACAACAAGAAGAAAGTTGAAAGCATTTCTTTTCTTATGGTTCTTGTTTAGAGCATTGATTCTATTGGTTCTATTGGTTGGAGAATTATGTCACATACACTTGATCTAATGCTTCTTTAGCTTTTCTTTCTGCTCTAATATTCCTTGCTTTAGCTGAACGACTGGATCTCTGATAATGAGATTAATAAATTTGTGGAGGATTATGTTTGAGAAACATGGCTATCAAGGCATAATTCTTCTATTTTATTCTAAAACTTTTCGTGGAAAACAACAAAGAAATCTATGTTTAGGTACACTATTGCATCAGATATAGATTTCTCTTCATTTGCTATTGTGTTTTCTTATGTCAGTGATGGATATATAACACCAACAAGTTAAGAAACAAGATAAGGGGCAAAATGGTTCATAGGAATCAGCACCTTGAAAGATTCCAAATTGAGTGCAAGAAGAATGATCCATTGATCCTACCTAAAAATGTTTGAAAAAAACTTTATTAGTACTTTATATGCTTCTGAAGACTTTCGACGATAATCGTTTGACTTTTTATCTGATCCTCCAAGCTAGCCAGTCTGAACAAAAGTATTCCTTTTTTTTTGTTCATATGTAAGACATTCAATTGTAAACTGATGGCCGGGAAAGAGTGATTTAATCACTTAAATTACATTCTAACACGTACTATTATATATGCTTTTGAAGACTTTCGACCGGGAATCGTTTGACTAATTGTCTCCTATTGAGTCTGGACAAAAAATGTCGTTTTTTTTTTCGGTTCATATTTAAGGGAAAGAGTGATTTTGTTTGACATTCTCACAGTTGGTGGCTACGATTGAGATTCTCGTGGTGGTTTAGTTCCCATACACTTGATTCTTAGCTTCGGCATATTTTCGAGTTTATTTAGGAAAAATTATGTGAACGGAAGAAACTAGGTTCACTTTGAGACGACAATCTTACCATTCTACCTTTGACGGTAGGATTAAAAAAACAGACAGGAATGAATGCTTTATAGTGATGGACGAAAGGAATGATTTAATAAAGCTGCTGTAGGGTGTTGTAAATAATAAAATTCTAATATATATTTTTTAGGAGGATAGGAAGATAAGCAGTAAGACACGAGTGGGTATACGCAAAAAGCCCAACATAAAAAAAAAAAAAATTGAAACATGAATTTTTTTCTCATCAAAACTTTGCCCAACGATAAGAAATAATATCTTAGCCTTTGATTCAAACTTGTTTTAGAAATTAAGACAGCACACATGCATCCACATGTATATATGTACATTAATAATTAAACTCGACAAGCCTTTTAGAGCCGACGTTAATAAACTTTATTAATTGTCCTAATAGGAGATTAGATGCTGTGTGACACACCAACTATATTTTATGAAAGATAGATACTTCTTCATCCACAACTTGCCGATAAAAACATACGAATTTAAGATGCTGAGTTGAATTCATACACACTTGATCAGGAATCGATTTGAACGATGTGACACATATTAGGTGACCAACGTATATCTAGATTTTGACAGAATAATTAATAGAGAATAATGGAGAATAGGTCATATAAGGATTGATGTGGAAAATAAATGTGTATATGAAAAGAATATTATAAATCCTGTTTCTTGAACAGACGTCTCGACTCTCCTATGATTAGCCACTCCCATCAGCCTTGCTACCGGAATTTTTTTTTTTTTGATAAATTGAACCGTTAGGTCAGATTAAAGAAAAAAAACTCCACTTATATCAGTCCCATAAAGGAGGGCATGAGCACCCTCAAGGACCAGACAAAAACAAAACTAGATCACTCTCTAGACCAACGGACAATCATGTTTGCTTTCCGATTACTGGACCTCGGAACTCCTTACTGTCGGATAGCCATCGCATAAAAATCAAGGAAATTAGGTCAGACAAATATTATATGCGTAATTTAAACTTCCAAAGATCTCTTATTAAACATAACCTTCTTATCATATATATGGCATGCAAATGCAAATTAATCTTTTGCGTTTGACATACAGATTATTTATACCGATAAATTATTGCCGTCCTTCATAATTTTGCTGGAAAATATATATTAAACCATAATTTTTAACCCCGGCATGGCCATTTATTTTGAAGACAAAGATTTATAAGCACAACCTCCTAATTAAAGATGATGCTTGTCACAACTATATATGGAGAATAATCCTGAAATTAATTAAGTACAACACAAGCTAGGAAACCAAACGAAGGATTATTATGGTCGTAATTAAACATATTGCCAAGTTTCATTGATAGATATCTAATATTACAGCAAAAATTAATCCTTGACCAATAAATAATATATATCAGGAATGTGTATGATCGATCACCTAAGAACATAAATTTTGCAAGGAAAAGAAAGAAAGAAATGAAATGAAAAATTTATCAAGAAATTAAAAGTGTGTTATTTGATTCATGTTGATGAACATCACCATCATCACCATCATCATCATCGTCGTCTGCAACGCCATGCAGAGGCCGTAACGAGGTGCCTATCTTGCCAACCTAGAGAGATGGTCGTCCCTTCTTCTTCTATCTCTAGAACTTTAAACCCACCACCATTATTGCCATGCTCCATGGATGAAGCATGGCTCTTAATCTTCAACAACAACTTAGCTTGGCTCACAGTTCTAGAACTCAACTTCATCCCTACAAATCCACTATTCCACATCCGCCCTTTCCATGTCTCCATCTTCTCATGATCCACCTCCTCTAATTTGTCAGCCATGGCACTCTTGATCTCCCTGCCTAAATGGTTCTTCTCGATGCTCAGCCTCTCGGCGCTGTCGGCCGGGAGGCAGTCGTCCAATGAGTCGAACATGGCTGCGAAGTAGTGCAAGGACTCAACGAATCTCGATAAGAACCTCCTCGGATGACCATCGCCGCCACGGCCGCCTTCGTTCTGCACCAAAACCACCGCAGATGGATTCAGCCACCATATCCTCTGCAGCGTATCGGCGATCTCCGAAGATCTCTTCAAAGTTTGCAGGTAGAATACCGAGTTCACCACCAGCGTGGAGTTCTTCTTGATCTTTATTGTATCTGTTGTTGGTGGTCTGGAATCTCTCATTAGACCCTCAAACTCGAAAACAATGTTGGGGCAGCCGTTGGCGAAGTTAGTCAACCGGAGCTCGGTCTCGTGCAGCTCCTCGGTGCTCCGGCCGCAGCCGGTGATCCGGAGAGAGATGGGGTTGCAGTCTGTGCAGGCCTTGTCTGATAGGGATTGGATCAGAGAAGGCCACTGGAAGCCATAAGAGACGTCGAAGTCGATCACATGCAGGCTTCTGCCATTGCTGAGCTCCTCTTCTTCAAAAGCTTCAATGATGACCTGGTTGGCGGTGAAATGCGCAAACTGATAGTAGGGAGAAGCCCGGTAGAGCTCGGTGAAGGCCGAGAACTGCTCTTCCGGCGAAGGCTCGGCCATGATTGTAGTATACAACGGCGACCTTCTCGTGACAAGCCTCGCCGCCAAGCCATCGGCGAAGTAAGCCGTGACTCTCTGGATGGGGTCGCCGTTCAAGGAGACGTTCTGATAGAGCTCTCTCAGCATGTCGACGGCCGAACCGATATCGTCACGGTCGACCGCAGTGGCCGACAAGAGAAGCATGTGAATCAACCGGAGTCCCTTGCCGTCTTCTTCTTCTACGCAATTCCTCCTCAGCATCTCATCTCTCGTCCGAAGTAATCCGAGGAGCTTCCTATGATATTCTCCGGTGACGGCGTCGCGTCCACTAGGCGGCTGATGATGATCTCGATCATGGTCCCTTCTCTTCCTCTTCTTGGTGCCATCATCGATATCGGAGCAGCAACCGGGCGGATGACTAGTGCCGAGTCCTAACCTTAAGCTCAGGAGATCCTCTCCTATCATTTTCTCTTGCATGTCTGTCTGTCTCTCTAGATAGATAGATCTTTTAGAGAGACAGATTAATGATAGGAATTCCAGAGCTAGATCAGAGGCTGGAAGAAGAAGGGCGAGTATAGGAGTTGGTGCATGGAAGATTCCTCAGCAAGAAGAGCACATGGGAAAGAGGACAAAGAGAAGGAGATGGTAATTTGGGTTTGGCCCCTGCAGCTGGTTTGAATAGGAACAGGGGAAGATAAGAGGAGGAGTTGGTTCCTCGTTCCTCTCAGAGACAGACAGACAGAGAGAGAGAGAGAGAGAGAGAGAGAGAGAGAGCTACGTACGTAGTCTTAATAGAAGAAAGAAGAGTGGGTGGGAAATTGGGAAAAATGGATGAAGCTAGCGATCGAAAGATGCCAATGGCGGCCAGTCGACAAAAGCGGCAGCAGAGCGGAGGAATCCATCCATCCAACCATCCATCCATCCATCCATGTATCAACCCGTCGGGACGCCACTTGTCGTTTTGTCCTGACTTTCTAGAACCAGTGTTAAATAACCGCCCTGAATTGATTGATGCTCTCCTTCTATCAGTTCTTTCTCCGCAGATTCTCTGGACTGTATGAAAGATGGTCTGCACTGCAGTTTCACAGTTTCTCCGTCTAATAATAATACTATACTTTCATATTAGATATTCTAAATTTTTCTTTACGGCACTTAAATATTCACATCCTCATTTATATATATAGAGAATGTCCTAGGTGGCGTATATGTGGCCCTTATGTGACATCATAAGGTTGATGGGGTTTAGTGGGAGAGAATGTCCTAGGTGGCGTATATGTGAATATTTAAGTGCCGTAAAGAATGTCCTAGGTGGCGTATATATATATCATCCTTATATGACAGAAAGGTTGTCCTACGTGGCTGTAGAATGTCCTATGTGACAGAGAATGTCCTAGGTGGCGTATATGTGGCGCTTATGTGACATCATAAGGTTGATGAGGTTTAGTGGGAGGGAGTTATTGGGGTGGGGTTGGTGGTTACCCTACCAGGTGGTAGGGGGCACCACTAGTATATATATATATTATTCATCTTACATTGATGAAAAAAATATATTTTATAATAGTACTACTATATTCAACAAACTATATAATAATAATATATTATTATTGGAAAATATTAAAAAAAATTTAAATCATGATATATTATTATTATATCTTATTCATCAGAGAAGAGATAGAAGGATAAATGTATTTTAAGAATAGATTTAAAAAGCCAAAAACGTCACTATATAATAATGATGTATTATTATTTGAAAGTATTAAAATATTTGAGTAATAATAGATTTTTATTTCTTATTCATTAATCGGAGAAGATGATTTGGAAGATAAATAAAAAAAATATACAAAATGGGTTTGCAAAATGGATTAAAGAAAAACAAAAAAACCATATTTTATTATAAAACTAGTTGGGCCCGTGTCACGCACCTAGCACGCGTAACCACCCACCCCCACTGCCCTCTCTCTCCTCCCCTTCATATGACTCAGTTGCCACGTGTTCCCTTCTCTCCTTCTCTTTTTCTCTACGACTCAGTTGTTATATATAAGAAAATACATCAATCGGATTATGACTCATAAAAACTGATATTATATAATAGATAATGGATAGAAGAGTTATGACGATACTCTGTAACAAAAAGCTCTATTTTACACGCGCTGATATGAGAGGGGATTTTAGCCTAAAAAGCACCGTGACTTTTGTAAAATAAAGCTTTTGGTTCTTTCACGAGAGCCTCGGCACACGACAACGACGTAGGGTGGGTGTCCCTTTTCCCTTCCTTATCTGGGAATCAGAATTAGAAAACCCCCCAGGCCCCGGCTGCTGCCTGTTGATGGCTGGCGGCCGGCCGCTATCCATCGTTGAGGTACCCCCTGGAAAACGAAACAGAACTGGGGGGGTCCATGGCCCATGGGCGGATGCTTTCTCCTGCTGCCTGCCGCCTGCCGCGGGAAGATGCCTTAGATGGTGGATGTTTTGAAACGGCACCCTTGGTTTTAATCGTTCTTCAAATGTACGTAGTTGTTGGATAAATAAATAAAATAATAATAATAATAATAAGATAACCTTAGAAGATCCTTTAGCATGGAACACACCTCTCATCTCGCTGTTCGCTCAATGGTCCTTAGTTTCAGATTCCGGATTCCACTCAGCGATAGGTCCTCCAACCAAAAAATAAGAGAGAGAGAAAAATAAAAATCACTGGTCGAAAGCGTGAGGTTGTTTGTTTTTGTTGACCGATGACTTGAAAAATTCATTAAAGGCAAAAATAATATGATCGTGATGACGACGATGATGATGAAATTATAATAATAGTATCATGCCTTTTATTTTGTAGATTACCTGTGCCTTTCTTTATATCTGGACACATGTTTTCTAGATATATAATATATCAGCGATAGTTCCTCCAACAAAAAGAAAAGAAAAAAAAAACTGTGTTGAAAAGCCCAAGATTGTTTATTTTAGTTGGTGAATCACAGCCAAATTAATATGATCGTGATGATGACGATGATAAAATCAAAATATAATCTCATAATTTTTATTTTACAAATAGCTAAAAAGTCTGCGAATTAAATCTGCTTTATAGTAGGTTTTACAATTGGAGTTGTTTTGTGTATTCATTACAAAACAAGCTTTGTAAGAATTTATGATCAAAATGCCATGTTTTGCAACAAAAACACTAAGCGGCTTTAAGTTGTAAAATTATAAATAAAATAGATTAATAGGTAAATTTTTCTAAATAGCCTGCAACTTACGGTTTTTTTCTGAATATTATATACATGACAAAATTTTTGTGAATCTACAAACAAGTTAAAAATGATATTTCAATTATATTTGGACACGTTTACCAAGTAGTTGCGGATTGAATAATCATCATAGGTTTCTAATCAAATAAAAAGAGACGATATTCGAGTATGTGGAATAAATACGAGGTTTAACAGTACATTCATAAGCTAATGCTACTTGCAATAAGAACATCTTTGTTCTAGTTAACAAATATTTCACAAAAAAAGAGTTAATTAGAGCATTAATCTGCGCAACGTAGATCAATGCTATAAAATGAAGTTCATCCACAGTATAGACATAGGTAGGAGATATTTGCTGAAAAAAGAGAATAAAATCGTAACCCATTTGCCCCAAAACACAAAATGCTGGAGTACGATCCATGTGGACTCTTTCAACCGGGGCCAACCAAAACCCTAGCCTAAAAATAGATCATGACAACTATGCAAAATTTCAAATTGAATTTGCGTTTGGCAATATGAATCGGTGGAATCAAGAATGAGGAATCGGTGAAATGAGATGAACGAGGAATCGATGGAATCTAATGATTCTGATGTTTGATTGGTGATTACGTAATAGGCTGACTAGATCATAAAATCGATGAATTGAGCGATTCAAGGCATTGGCGACGGAGGGATTTAAGGGAAGGTGAATGACAGCCGTAGGGGACTCTTCGTCGCCAAAGGAGCGATGGGAAGAGATCCTTGGGCCTCTAAAATAGGGGCGGCAGTGGGGAGCCGAGGCGACAGAGCCGCAGTCGTTGGGGCATGGGGCGGAGCCGTGATGACGGTGGTCTTGGTTGTTGCTAGAGAGTGAGAGCTCAGGGGTGACATTCCGACAATGGTGTCCGACAAGTCGGGCGTGATCATGCTTATCATCGAGAGAGGGAGAGCGAGAGGAATAGGATATTGAGAGGGAGAGAGAGCCCCGTGTGCGAATGGGATCGATCGACCGGACATGCGATTCAATATTTTCGAAATGGTGGGTATGGTTGGATTCGACCGATTCCGAAAACTAGTCTGAGCCAAACAAAGGAATGGCTGGAATCTGGAACGCTTGACTCCGTCCATTCAGGTCTAGCCAAACGCACCCGCCAAAAGCACCCCTAGTGAACGGTAGCATGGCTTCCTGAGCAACAGTAATCGTACCTTTTCTTCATGCATGTTTGGCTTTCACCAATAGAAATATTTTGAGGTGGCATGAATACCTCTCATAGATGCTCTTCCAGAGCATCTTTATAAAACCTGGCGAAGAAAACTGGACAGCATGTAATAAAAATCACCATTCGCCAACTCTACCTTTGTTGCCTAGTGTCTGCTTCTTTCCCAGTATCTTTCCAATAATGTCCTAAGAGGTTAGTATAAGCTATGAAGTGGCATTGCTCCCGCAGGCTAGAAAATAGGACACGGAGGAAAAACCAACATCGTCGCAAAAATCATCCTACTCTTCTTTTCATCCTTTTGCTTTGAATCCAAGCATAATAAGATCCAACCTTTTTAGGAAAACGAACCGGTCAAAGATAGTTAAGAAGAATAATCTGATACACGCAGGTTAGCTATTAGATAATTGCCAACAATACCATCTAACCAAATAGAGTACTGAATAGCATATTCACATAATCATCAGTATCCAAAACTTTATCAAGACAAACCACCCAGGAAAAAAGCAACGGGATTGATACATACCACTACGGTCAAGACCATGGAGAAACCCAACTCGGACCTGCATGATCGCCTCGACGCTAACTTGAGAAGAAACGTCAGGGAGGCACAAAGTCGCTAAGCAAAATAAGAACAAAGACGCCGTAGCAACAGCTCCGGAGAAAAATCTTATAACTATCGGTGCAACTCATAGAAACTAAAGCAAATACAAATATAGACTGGCAACAAAAACAAGTTACATGAAAAATCCATTTACACCAGCTTAATTTTACAATAATATAATTTCAGAGCGCAAGCTTTCCGATGCTTATATTCCATGCTCCTTTTTCTCTGGTGCTCAACAATAATCACTTACTATTCTCGCCCTTCTGAGGTGAATATAAGATTTTTCTGGCATGCTAACTCCAGTGGCGCTCTGACGTCAGGTCAGGTACACGTATAAAATGGAAGTTCTTAGACTTTCAAAAAATTCAATTCTCACCAAGTGCAATAATAACTTTAGCTGATTTCAGCTGTCGCTGACCCAAATTCTCATTAAAATTTTGTACCCCTGTCATCTGCAGCATTTCATGATCCCAGACTTCGGGCTAATCTAATAAAAAAAGACTTTCAAAAGAAAGCAGATCATAACCCAATTTCCAACTTAGGTATTGCTTACTGGAGTGAAGAGATAATCTTTCTTCTACATGTCTCTTAGTCACCCGGGGTCCAGGGACTGTTCAATTCAGGCATCTTTACCTTCAATTCCTGTTTGCACTTCATTCCCTCAGGTTTGAGAAACTACAAATAGATAGAAACAGAGCTAGCTGGTTATAATTCTCATCTTTCCAAATACTATACATTTGCAAACCACATAATGTGAACGTTAAAAGCTTTTAGTTGTCAAATTAACAGAGCCATGCATTTGTTATAACACGATTACCATACCAAATTGCTTAGTCATGGGGGAAAAGAACAAGACACTCTCATTCATTAATGCAGATCGATCAACTGCTGTTAGTAGAACATTATAGTCCAAAATGAGGGATTCTTATTGCTTTCTCTTTCTTTTGAGGGAAATGAGACGCTCACTTTTTATGCAGTTAAATACTACCAGCAGAACAGGTTCAAGGATCAGGTAGCAACCCTTAGATAAACAACCAGAAATCAGACTAGTATTTTCATGGAATCGACTCTCAACTAATCATTACTGGTCCATGAAACTTTCAAAATCTACGTCATCTCACTCAAAAGCAAACTTACGGTCAAGTATTCATATACATGCCAAAGAAATTATAGCAAATGAAGATTTTCTACGAAAAATTTTCTGGAAAATAAATAACTGTGGTGCTATAAATCATCCACACATTACTTATAGTGATCCCCACTCATCCATCAGACTTAGATCTACATAAGCATCCTTGGGAAGGTTAGCATATCCCCTTTCTTTCTCAAAACAGGTTGTTGTTATTGTAACAACAAACAGAAATCCGTGAAATGCAAATGTCCAAATAAAGGAAGAAGAGAAGGGAAAGAGTGGACAATAAGAAGAAAAATCGGAAAGAAGCAAAAGGGTAAGACGGGGTACAGAACTTATTCGGTTCCAAAAAACTAATTCAATTCAAAAAAAACTATTGAGTGCCTGGCAGTGGACACCTACTTCAAATTTCACATGATAAAGTTTAGCATGTTAACTTCGATAGTTTGCTATCCCATCATTCGGAACACCATTGGAGCACATTTCCAGAAGTCATGTCAGGATTTCAATGGAATCCAACACTGTTCAATACGTCCTATGGCAGGAGCAATACCGAACCAGTAGATGATATAATTATCATTTAGTGAGTTTGTAGGAACCAGATGTACTGTTAGATCTAGCATGAAGCATATGGCAATAGAAAAATAGAACAAAAATTCTTGACAATAAATAACTCAACATGCATTTCGTTCTAGAAAACAAGCTTTTCCAGACCTCAACTTCAGTGCTACCGAACTTTGTCTTCTTCTAACAATAGATGAACGATGGACCTCACCACTTCGTTATCAGCAATTTTTGCCATCTGAAAAGTAAAACATTTAAAAACTGGAGTCGCTAGATTTCTAGAAACTATAAATGCAATACTGTCATAAACACTCCAAGAATATAGAATGCCAGCTAGAATTATGAATAAAAGCATCTTTCATCACAAATGGGTTTCAATTACACAACCTGCACCATATGCATCCACCTTCAGCTTTACTAGCAAAGACCAGTCACTGCATATGCTAGGTCTCAATGGTCAGATGCCAACTATTGAAAAGTAGCTGCAGCCAAAACATTTACCAGTAGAACTACCTACGGGATACAGTTATAGAGGATAAAGTGGATACTGATGAACGGCGATCACCAACAACACAATTAGATGAAATGGACCAAGAAGAAAACACATTCTCAGTTTTTTTATGCAAACCATGTTTTAGCTGAATATTAGATGCGGAACGGCTTAATGAGTCATGTACAGTATCTGCATGGAAGAAGCTGAAAAGCATAATGATTAAACAATGTAGGTTTTGAGTTGGTTCAGCATAACCACAACCGTCATAGTCATCCAAACTGTTTGGGCCATTTTTTGGATCGGTCTTCACTAAACTGTTTTATCAAGGGTCCTAACAATCAAACAGGTAGAAATATTATTGACTGCAAGGTTGGGGATACTTTTATGGCTGCCTATCAACCAATGACCAACCCTCCACCTTTTCATCAGAGCTTAGAATTGGCAATGGGAGTTTATCTGTAAGATATCTTAGTGATAATCTAAAACAAATAGATCTAAACATACTATTAAGAAATACAACATAGGGATATTGGACATAATGCAATATCAAATAACATTTCAAAACTACTATTAGAAATTGTTTTCCCTTGTACAGAAATGCCAAACATTTATGCATTCGAACAGTTATACAAGATTTAGTCATGGTAGCTGATAGTATGGGCATACAAGCAGTGGCTAAACAATGAACACTCAAGTAACATACAGATATGACGATCACATTGCAAAAATGTTCCTAAAATGGTCAAAACAACGAACTGAATGCAGCAGTGGTTCTTGTTAGGAAAAAGGAAAGACGTGATTTAGAATGCAACTTCCACAAAATATTAAGTACTCCCAAATAGGAAGATCGATATAAAGGCAGGACTCCTGAATTAGGCAGATCGACATAATGGCAGAAGCTACTAAGGGGAAACCAAGACATATCAGACATTCTCCAACACCATATCATAAACAAGCCAAGCCAAGCCGAGTGGTGGGCAACTGAAATCAGGTTCATCTTGGACTTTCAGCAAGGTTTGGGTCTGTTTGTTTACCAATGGGCCCAAGCCAAGCTCAAACTCCAGCCAGAGTTTGGCTTCAACAGAGTTGAACTAAGCCTCAAGTTTGAACTCAAAACTCTCCTGGATCTAGACTATGCATCCAAAATTAGCCATTCAGCAATATAACCAAGCTGAGGTCCATGGATTGCCGTCCCGGTGGCACGCGTCGTGCTGGCAGTGCTGGCACGGATGCGTGCCGGACCGGCACGCCCCCGTGCCATTCTCGTTTTTCTTCTTCCTCCTCCTACTTCTTCTTCTTCTTCTTGGCACGGTACGGGGGGTTTTGATGCCACTAACCCCCTGGCACGGGTACGTGCCGGACCGGCACGGAAATCCATGCTAAGGTCGGTACAGTTTGAAATTGGATCATTTTGCTAATGAGTAATAAAAGAGATGCTCGATTACCACTGTACCCAAACAAGTCTGAACAAGCTTGTCATCAACCCAAGGCAGGGCTGTTGAATAACAGCTCAGATAAGTTGCGAGTAAATCGACACCAAAGAGACATCCCAGCACTTGAAAGAACTGTTCTTTGTTGCTTGAAAATGAGAGAAATAGAATGGTGATGTCTAAAATGAAAGTCCATCACTATATACTATGATGTTTGCTGCACTTATTAGTCCTAGTTCAACCAAGTGGTCCAAAAGACAGGATGTATCATTTTTAGGAAAATCGCTAAAGAGGAAATCAGCACAATTTGATTTCATTTCAAGCGAAGCACTGGTATTTTGACACTTCCAGAAATGCTACACTAAGTAGGATGGGTGCAACCATATACCTCAGGCTTGGATATCAATTTCTTCAGAACAGCATGTAGTGTTAATCGGAGTTCCTTAAAGAGAACAGCAACTTGTGCAGGAGAATTAAGTTTCAACCAGCCATCTACAATGACCAATCCTGCCTGCAGATAATGAAAAGTATCAAGAAACTAAGAATCCAAAAGTTGTAAAGTCGAAGATAAGGATATCTTAGCAAAACTCATTTTCTCTTTTTACTTAACAATTGCACTATGGCAAGTCAGTCAACTGAGAACAAGGACTGCATTTCTATATATGCCGCTTTAGCCTTCCAAACGATCTTACATGCACATTCAAGCTATGTTGGCATTGCAATGAGAAGAGGACAACGAGATTTGGGTAAGGTGCACATGTTCAGGAAAGTGAGTAAAATATTGATTCATCAGTGGATACAGCAATTTTGGCCGTGCTTGCATGCAAGTAGAACTCCAGAAGAACTCTTTAATGTTGATTAAGCTTGAGAAGCAATGTGATCTGTTTCAGACATATCAATCACATTTTGCAAGCAGCACAACACTGTAAAATATTACGTCACCTGATGCTGGATGGAAATGGAGCCTCCGAACAGCAAAATTGAGTAGGGGGATACCATGCTAGTATCTCGTAGAAACACCTTGCTGGTTTCAACCTGAATATATATGCTTCAATATCATCAGTATTGGATGGCAATAGATCCAAAAGTCCTTTTCCTAATATAGAATGCTCTTTATGCAGGAATGAGTGACAGAACCCACTAAGAAGGCAAGGCTTGCTTCATAATCAAAATTTACAATGGAACTTAACCACTTATATCCTTTTGTGTTTACTCTTGGCACAAAATACTTGAAAATAATGTAACTCAAAATATCACCTAAACAAAATCTGAGCCACATGACTAGAAAATACTTCTTGTCTGCAAACAATTTACTTCAACAGCATAGCCAGTGAAAGTTAGCATACACACAATCATGCAGTAAATAATCCACCATGTGGAGAAGCAATTGCAATGCATTGATTCGCACCATGTTACTTATTGCTCAATTTTCACATGCTTAATTATATGTGTCTATCTGCTTCTTTATTCCTCGTGACTGCAACAAGAAATGTCTATCCGGTCGCAATATGTCTCCAACCAAAATCAACACAAATGCTATCAGTAAGAGCACATATAGACTTCATAAAAAACTCTTTACAAGTTCTTCCTAGGCTAGCATTTCAACTAAAAGCTTACAATACAACGCATTGATCATTACTCACTAAGAAAATGAAGGTATTGCAATGATACATCACCCATATACATAAGCAGAAGGTAAAGAATATTTGTTACTGTATGAAATTTACAAACGGACGAGATATACCTTTTCGAGAAAGACAAGAAATGGATAGCGGAAGACTTCAACGTTAGAATTTGTGGAGGTTGGATGTATGTAAACTTCTCTCCTTCCATCATGCCAGAGTGGCTGATCTTTACCAGGGTGGCTGGTGTGAGCCTTATTGCAACCTAGAGTTACTCCAAAAATGCCTTCTATTGTTGCTGCCACGTTCGGATATAAACCTGCACATATTATGGACTGCAAAGGTACCATGAGAGAACTTCCCTTGCAAAATAAGCAAATTTTGCAAAAACCAGTTACTCCAGATAGCATAAAGATTAAAAATTGGCACTCAAATCTCACGAAACCCAAGTAGCAGATTTATAAGCTTTTGAGTCGAAACAATGCTACAATTCTCTGGGTAATATCTTTATACAACCAGTGGCCTAGTGTGTAGCGTGTGCATGCTGCAATTCTCATCAATAAAAGAGATGCTAGCAGATCAAAGTATGATGATCAACAAAGCATATGGTTAAGCTTGAGTAAGAAATTAGCATGAAAATATGTTCGTGTAAATGCTGACATGTCATTCGCTTGAATGCAATGTTTATATCAATAACCTCTTAGAAAGTAGCTTCTGCACCAAACACAGAAATTTCAGCCAAGAATGATAATGTAGACACCACTGGATTATACACAAGAGAAGCACACAATGATCCCAAACTTACACAGAAACCACAATGGCAAAAGCAAACAGCCATATTCAGAGTACATGGAAGTATGGAACATAATGCTATTGTTGTTTTACCTTAATGATACAGGGTTGGTGCGAATACATATTGAATGGCCGAGACATGTCAGCAAACCAACTATCAAGCTTGTCTTTTCTTTTTGCATCGCCCTGCTCAAAATGATATAGCTTGTTATCGATGTCCAAAGAAAATGAGAACAAGTACAATTAAGTACTTGTAATCTTCTGCTAATTAAAACATATAGCGAAATCAAGAATCTCCAGAAAAGAACAATGTAAAGCTGCTCAAGTAATTCTGTCCTCATCTTCTAAATCGGTCTCCGTACCATTAAAAAGAACCTACCAATCATTCAACTAAATGAAGTTGGGTAAAACTGAAGGATCAGAGAGTCCAAGAACCCAACCATGGGTATTCTGTTTTAATATTCTGGACCACTGTAGTGGGGCTTCTTTGCACATACTTCAACTCAGCTAAATTGACATAATGAAGGCTGTGTAAGCAGCATTAGAAATTGGTACAAGGGAGTAGAAAACACAAGATGAAGCAACAACAGAGAGCAAATCATGATCTACCTATGGGGACTAAGTCTACATTCCTCTTTACTAATCGCAATGGCCTACCCCCTCGGGTGTATGCTAACTCTCGATCATGCTGGTTTCACTTGACCTACATCAAATTCAAAGTAGCTCTAGGTTGATTTTGGTGATTGCGTAGATTACGAAATTTAAGTAATGCTTTCATGGATCTTCCACTTTGGCCAAAAATTCATTGAAGGTAAAGATTACAAAAAGCCCAATAATGATGCCAATTGGATAATCCATTAATTTCATGGTTCTTGATTAAAATTCTGAAATAACTGTGCGAAATTAGCCACATTTAAGGACAAACTTCTAGTGGATTTTGTAGACCCATCCAACTTGTATGGATTGCAACCTAACTTTCACAGCTTTTTCCTTTATTTGCTGCCAAATTGGGGAAATCAAATTTCGCCCATGCTTCAGGCTAAATGGTTAGCAGTTACTTGATCCCATTATTCCAAAATGTAATTGTAAGCTGCAAAGATCAAAATAACATATGAAATACACAACCTAAAGAATTTCTAGGATTCCCAAAAAAAAGAATAAGAATAAATATGTCCAGCAAATTTGCCATGATGGCAATGAAGATTGATGGCCATAGACGATCCACGGTCATCCTCATGTGGCAGCAGCTCTCTGCATTGGAAATGTAGCTATAGTTTTGCATTGCCATATGTTAGACTCGGGCCCAAGGCCGTTGGGTTGGTTTCAAGTTTTGGTTGCTGAAGCCTGAAGCTAGCTCGGCCCAACCTCCAGTCAGATTCAGGCCCTAACAAGGCCGGGCCCAACCCAAGCCCGAAGAGTTCAGTCTCATGCTGCTAAAGCCCGGCTTGTGGCCAGCCCTAATGTTCAATGAATAGGTGCATTAAAACCTAGACTAAATTACTTTAATGTATAATATATCATTCTACCTTTACCTGGAAAACTAATGCAAAACTGAATATTAGCATACATAATTCCCTTCATCCAAACAAACTATAAAGACTAGATTACTTTCAGAAGAACTATGAAATTAAGAAAAGCGATAAAGATAAAAAAAAATTATGAATAAAAAAACTATAGATTGCAACAGATATCGAAATTCGATTTGAGGATAACGATTCTGCACCAGAAAGGATTTTGGGAGATCGACAATCCCAATATCTGCTAATAAACTTCCAAACTGTATCCGCATGTCCCTGCAGTTTTCACATCTGGTCAGTATCTTGTGATTTCTTTCATGTAATCATTTTTTATGTCTAACTCCTAATCCATTTCAAGAGAATATTGGTGAAAGAATCACCATTAAATCCTTCAATTCTGCCAACTTTAAAACGATATAAAGGAAAGTGTGCTAGTCCAAAAGCTTAGCAAGTAGTGCAGTTCATCACATGCTACAGATATATGCTACGGGGCTGACAACGATGGATTCTAAATTTGCATATCAATCTTAACATGAAGAGGCAGCAGATAATTTGACACAGAGATAACAAGGTTCTATAAGGACAATGGGGAAAATGACCAACCTTATCATGTACATTACTGAACTGTTCAAAAAAAATGAACGACAAAACTGATAAGCAGCTTTCGCCCCATCCTGCAGGATGTAAACTCCAAATATTCAGTACTGGTAGTCGCACATAGTACTCGGATATATTATTACACAGCTATGATACGTGTACAAAGATACTACCTAATAGGTTATACTGAAATCAAGTCCTAGGAATGGTTAGCAAATTAAGGAGGTGAAAGGCGATATTTATGCGAAAGCATTATCACCTTACACAAAATTTTGGCCCATCTGTTATAGGCCAAAACCATTAAGAGATGATCCGAATGTCCATAGGCCTCACCGGAAGCAGTTCCATTATCTAGGTTGTTGTCACTCAATAATGCTGCTTTTGCTCTTTCCAAATTTTGTTTCTTCAATAAAAACATGAAAGTTGAATGAGTTGAAGAATGTATACAAACTATGAAACAGGGGCTAGTTCATTCAACTTCAAGAGGACCTCATCTTTGGTAGACACAAATGGAGTTTTATAACTCAAAAATGCTGCAGTTGATAGAACTGGTGATAAGCAACCAAATATCGCCCCATACAACATCATCTGCAAAAAAAGGACTCTTGTCTTCAGTGACTGGATGCAACAGTAAGATAGCATAATCTCTTGATTTCTGTTCACAAGCAATACCTTTTAAAATAGTCACACATAAGTCTTCATTCTAGTGATGGAAGGCTTTTTAAATATAGTATTGATGTGATTAGCAATATCCATAAGTAATCCGTATTAGAAAGTAACTTACTCTGCGTGTCCGCAATATTGCTATATAAGAGCTGGCATATTAGGGATCAAGGAATACTGTGCCGACCGGCTCAGGCTGAGCCAGCCGACAAATGTCGAGCCAGAAGGGAACTGGACTCAGATGACAAAATCAGATGTACCAAGGATCTAGAAATAGCTCAGAAGTAATAGAGACAGTGTTTAAAAGGAAGATTTGGCAAAGAACTTGTAGACTCGATGAAATCTCAAAAAATCTGCCGATCAGGCTAGCTTATTATCACTTGGAAGTAAGACTAACAATCTCTCCCTTTTTGATGATGGCAACCATTCTAATTGTGATGATAAAACCTCAATAGCTCCCCATTAATCTATGCATCTATTTAAGCACATAAAATGTATCTAAAGTGAAATCCATTGATGCAAACACACATAGAAGAAACTTTTCATAAAATTTCAAAGATTTCGATTTTAAAAATAAAGGTTCACCAAATAGCATAAAAATCATCACAAAATCACATTTCTCCCCCTTTGACATCATCTTGTAGAGGGGAAAGAAGAATCACATAAAACCATAAAAAAAAATAAGAGAACCAACTGAAAGTTTTAAAATCAAAATCAACACCAACTTTCGAACCCTACATAAAACCATCGAAATAAGGTGGCCTATTGGTAGATTATTTCCATCTCGATTTAGGATCCTCTAAGGGTTGTTACACCACAAAAATAAAAACCTAACTCTAATACCAATTGAAAGTCTAAGAGGGGGTGTTTTATTGAACCGTTAAATAATAATCGATAACATGAAAACCTAGAAAGGAGGAGTCTAATAAAATCGTATGCTTGTAAATGAATAGAGTATAAAATAAAACAAGTAAATGAAGGATACAAGATGAGTTAGAGATATTGCACCATATTTTTATAGTGATTCAGCCAACCTTGCCTACGTCTACTTCACTCAAGGATCCTCCTTGAGTTTTCACTACTTGCAAAATCTCTTATAATATTTTCACCAAGCTTACGGGTGCTTGGTAACCTATCCACCAAGCTTACGGGTGTTTGGCAACCTATCCACCAAGCTTACGAGTGCTTGACAACCTATTCACTAAGCTTACGGGTGTTTGACAACCTTACAATCCCTCCAACTCACTATTGGATCTCTCTCTCAAAGTCTACTTCATAACTTGAAGTAGTTTTATAAAGCTAAGCTCACAAATAAAGAAGATAAGACTTACTACAAAGATTTCTCAATGATCCCTTAGCTCCCCCATAGCCCCTCCTTGGCACCTTGCAAGTTTGTTGCATCTCTCATTTTATAGCTGAGCACCAAAGCCCTCCAAATAACCTTCCAACCGTTATTTTCTCCTTCTCAAATGGCTCTTTAACGGCTAGCTTCATGACTGGTTGTCGACCGTTGTATCGTCCGTCGCGTTCAAAGTAGCACTTGGATCAACTGCCGCATCAACCTTCAGGCTTCACGGTCGACCGTCGCATCGTTCGTGAGCCTCTGTTGTGAAAAGCGCTTCTCATGGTCGATGCCACATTCGACCGTCGCTTCTCCACATGAAGTCGCATAGGCCCCGGTCCATCGGTCCATCGACCGCCAGCCTATTTCCCACGAACAGCTTCCGCGGTTGATTCGGTCTCTAAGGTCGTCGATCCGTGCATCAACCGCCGCATCGACCGTGAGTACAAAAACATCTTAAATATGATTTTAATGCTTTCCAAATTAAAAGATATTAATATTAAACTAATGTTTTATCATCAAGCATAATATGACATCATCAAAACAATATACTAGGACTAACAATAACACCTTCAATGTCCAATATTGACTTCTACCCCAGAGGTTTAAGGAAAACAAAATTTGATTATTTATGCCTCTCACTCTTCTAGATTCACCATTGGATACTAGATTCACATTTCATGGAAACTCAGATATCAACCAAGAAACATGCACAAACCTTTCCGATCAAGACATCCACCGGAAGCTTTGCCAAATGATACCCAAGAGGTGACAACTCCTCGTCACCCTCCAAGGCTCCAACCTGAAACAAGCCCAATCCAGTTTAAGTGCTTAAAGATCATATCAAATATTAGAGCAAACGATGAATAAGACTGATGACCAAAAAAAATCCAAGATGCAATTCTAGGGAGACAAAAACATAAATGCATCAAGCCATGGTTGTCTTTCACAAACAAATATTGCATCTCACAAAGCTGTAAAACAGTGTTAAGTAGTTACCTTGACTAACAAATCAATTGCAGATGAAATAGCCTCTTCCCGTGGTGGTTCTATAGCCTAGAATAAGCAAATTTGTGATCATAAAAAAATACTAATAATTAATATAAATATATATATGTAAGGATAAAAAATGTGTGTGTATCCCTTATAATAGCAGGATGGTTATAAGTTAACCATCATGTTGTCCTACATAGAGGGAGAAAAGTGGGGCTAGGAAGCACCAACATTTCTAGCAGTGGAGCGTGTCCGTGTCCAACACCGTATCGGACACAACAATCGTTGGACATGTGTCCCACACTTTCCCGGCATGTCCTTATTTTCTTGTCATTTGAAGATAAATTATGTGTGCATAACAACACACAATCCATGTCGTCTTCCTTGTTCGGTGGAGTTCAAACACGGTATTAGGTTTAGAAGTGGCTCCCATTTTTTCCCTTCTTCTGCAATTTAAAGCCCTAACCTTAAAATCTTAAGGTCTGCCAATTGATGCATTGATCGACAGTGGCATTGATGTTCAAGCTAAAACGTATATGATTCTTATACATATGACATAAAAAAGTTTTTTTTGTCTACGTGTCATTGTCGTGTCGTGTCCTACATTTTATGAAAATCGATGTATCGGCGTGTCCGTGTCATGTCGTATCTGTGTCACATGTCCGTGTCAGTGCTTCCTAGTTCCTAGTAGTGGGGGAGGGGGGGATTAGTGGGGGGAGAGAGGGGGGTTAGTGGGGAGCTGCTGGAGAAATTATTCAATGAGAGCTTGGCACCAAGTCATCCCATGCCAAGCTCCACTAACTTAATGACAAATAAGCCTTTTGCTAATCCACGTCATCAAAGAAATTCTAATTGTAAACAAGGTCAAATGAAAAGAATTTTTGATTCATCTCAATTGATATCGAATTTTAGATTAAATTTATCAAAACTTTTTAAATGACATGGCAAGTTTGATGATCTAGATTAGCAAAAGGCTTATTTGTCACTAAGTTAGTGGAGCTTGGCATGGGGTGACTTGGTGCCAAGCTCCCACTAAATAATTTCTCGAGTTACTGGGAGGGAGAGAGAGAAGAGGGGTAAAGTGGGTGGTTATCCTGCTAGGTGGCAGGCGCCCACTAGTGTACACACACACGCATATACATGTGTATGTGTATATGTAGAGAGAGAGAGATGCATACAACAGAGACATACATGCTTATCCACGAATAGTAAGATAAATGTGTGTGTGTGTGTGTGTGAGAGAGAGAGAGAGAGAGTGAGAGAGAGAACAAATACCTCCATCAAAAAGGAATTTATAGCTCCTAAAGAGAGTGACTTTATGTGCAAACACAACTCAGTCAATGGCATGCGCAACATCTCCGGCACCTTCACAAGGATAAATTTGTGGTTACTTTGAAACAACAGACAATCCAAAATATAGCCAGAATCCATATGTCAAAATTAGTCGAAATGCAAAAATAATCATATGATCACCGAAATTCTGAACATCACAACTGGCCTAAAGTAAGAAATTAATAGGATAAATTCACAGGTTGGACTGTGTTAATCTTGAGTTCCTTCTCAAGTTTATACAAGACAATAACATTCCAGTTGGAGTCACCAGTATTGACGCAGCAAACTCAGAAACCAAAGAGCAAGAATAAGAGAGTAGAAGAAAAGTAATGGTAACGATATATTTCGTTCTAATATAATATGACCATGAAATGACTCAAAACTTAAAAGAGCGTTTTGTTTGACTTATTTACTCAAAAAACAATAGGAGAGTCAATGGGGTGGGCAGGCTCAAAATTCTAAAGGCCTAGGCTTGGGCAAGCATTTAGAATTGGAAACCCAACTCAAATTCAAACAACTAACCCAAACTGAATCCCATCATAGTTGCTTAAAATATTTGGGCTTCTAAATAAAGCTGTAATGAAGCCAGACCTGGCCCAAAGTGCTAAATATATCTGATAAGGCTTGCGCACATGTGCAAAAGTCTATTTTAGCCTTTTAGGGTTGGGCCAGGCTCAAACACTGAAACATGGCCGAGCGGGCCAGGCCAAATGAGAACCCCAAGAACAGTTCTTCACCCGTATCTGCAATCCATATAAGGAATTCTCTCTGAGTGTTTTGATGCCATTTAACCTTTGGGCGAACCATTTGGCTTTAAAGGCTGCCTAGTTCAACTAGACACTTAGCTACCAAGTACCTCTTTTGATCTTGATGTTATCATAATTCATGATGGTGTAGTCTACTGGAATCCATCAGGAAATCAAAAGATCCCTGTTGAGTTGAAGTATTTCTAAGGATTATGGACATATACATAACACTTCCTGGAAGATGAATTGCTCACAAAGCTGCCACCATAATTCCCTAGGCATTTGAAAGTGAAGATAAGATACTAGAAGGAAATACATCTAGGAAATAACTCCCCACGTTGCAAAAGAGGTCTTTAATTCACAGCAAATTACTCAAAACTGAACTCTACTTTAACCAACATCCTGATGGAATCAAACTACATGCACATTATTAAGTAACTGTGTTAATATTTTTGACAAGTAATCCATGATTAATCTCTGTGTGCCATAAAAGCATGAATGAGATTCAGTAGAGCTCTAGCAATTTATTTTCAGCCTTACCATGATGTATTGACCTAAAGCAAACCATTGATTGAGAACTTTACAGCACAATGCACCCGAGAATCCACTCTAGCCAACAATAGTTTCAACTTGCATATTGATCCGATGTTACAACACAGATTCTAGTTACCATCAACCAGATTTCTTCCTTGTGTCCATACTATCTAAGTAGTGCTGGTTTTGAACTAAATATGCATGCAGTGTGCAAGTGTAATAGTTCCTAGTGTGCAGATTTAAAGCGATGACATCCTTAAAGAAAGAGAATAGATAAAGTAGCTCAAATAATTCTGGAGTGGGAAACCTGAAAGGGCCGCATGAGCTTTTCAAGTCTATGATGTGTATACAAGCAAAAGCAAATTCCAGGTTTTACTCGACCAGCTCTTCCTCGTCTCTGGTTCGCATTAGCCTGAGATATCCAATCCTCAACCATACTCGACATTTTCTGCAAATAAACAGCGCCAAATTATTGATACAAAAGTGTATCGCCACCATAGTGCTGGAAATTTTGACAACCTCAAATAACAGACAATCCAGTCAACAGGGATTTTGTCTTGTCTAACACAAGTTACAGAGCAATTGAACAAGAGACTGAGCACAGAGATTATAGAGATGAGAATTTCATCAATGTCCAATCAGCAGTCTCTATACTCAAGATCATAACAACTATGCTATATTTGCCCAACCAGTCACTTGTTGGAAAGGAAGGTGCAAATGACACCATACAGTCCAGTGTGCAGAAATTTTTAATCATTAAAGCAAGGATTATCGTGCCAGTCAAAGGAAACCAGCATGTATCGGCGCAGACAACTTCCTAGGTCTGAAGCTCATGCACCAATAATTTGCAAGCCAATTAAGCAACCAACCTTTTGTGGATTATAACGGCTCTCTTTGTGTTTCCCAGTGTCAATCACATAAGTTACGTCATCAATAGTAATGCTAGTCTCTGCAACATCTGTAGCAACTATCACCTGCAATGGTAAGCAATTCAATGGTTATTCGATGTAATTATGTAACAAAATATACAAATCACACAAGTAATGCTTTTAGTGTTATCCCATATTTCAATGAGCCAGAAATATTTACGCGTTATCTTGTGCATATCTCAAATAAGAGGGAGAATCAGGATGTTTTATTTCATTTGAGTCAGTAACTATAACTAGGCTCATGTGACTAGCAAGGCCTTGGGAGTTATATCTAGATAAAGAAGAAAACTAATGCTCTTTACATTAGGCAGTAGGAGGTCATGATGATCAACTGATACAAATATGAATACATAGAAGGTTCATTTAGCAGGAAAAATCTACTTCTAGTCGTTGCATATATATCCACTTAGATAGAGAGGAATCAATGCAACAGGAAAGAAATAACTGGCACTATTACCATCTGTGAAAATCTCAATAGTGAGAACAAATAAACAGAAGAACCATTAAGTAACTATTGCACTCAAAGTAGCTACCTTACGAATATCAGGAGGTGGAGACAAAAATACTCGTTTTTGATCTGCTGCCGCAAGAGATGAATGCAAAGGCAGAATCCAATCAGATAGTCCACGAAACTGGTATGAGACAACTAATCTATCAATTAGCGAATTAATTTCCGCAACTCCCTGCAGCAAGCAACATATTATGAATACAACATATCTAATCAAGCAAAAACTAAGTACTACAGACTAGCAATTCTGAAATTTAACGATATCAAATACGATAAGATACTTCTCAACAAGGCAGCATTAAGTCCTTGGTGATGATCTTGCTGCCATCATCGACAATGAAACAAGCAAGCCTTTTCTCGATAAAGGACGACCATGGCCAGCAAGTGCAGCATTAGGTTGGGAAGCTCCAAGAACAAAGCAGCCTGTTTTCCTTGTTTGGAAACCAGTGTGTGACATCAACAACTGATTAATTGGTGCTGAAATTCCAGAAAACGAGGCATGGCATGCAGCCAAACCTAAAGGTAAGCACACAGGTGACAACCTATGGGATTGGGCTCCCTGGCTATAAAGTCTGGGGTCAGATTAGAGAGCGACAAATCAAAACTGCCAGGGAGAATCTTGGACAAGTACCCAAGATGACAGGGTTTTCTAGAACATATAGTTCATATAGAGGCAAGGATTGCCATGCCGTGCCGGAGTTGTGCCGGACGATACATAAGGTATCGCCCGGTACAGACCCGATGCGTACCGGATCCGGAGAGGAGAGGAGAGAGCGGGAGGGGAGGAGGAGAAAAACAGAGGAGAGAGCGGGAGGGAAGGAGGAGAGAAACAGAGGAGAGGTAGGAGGGGAAGAAAGAGAGGGGAGGAGAGAGCAGGAGGGAAGGAGGAGACGGAGCCGGAGGGGATGAAGAACCGGAGCCGGAGAAGAGGAGTCGGAGGCTGAGCGGAGGAGGAGCGGGAGGGGAGGAGTCGCGGTCTCGGGGGAAGGAAAAGTAGGCAGGGACGTACCGGATCCGGAGAGGGAGGAGGGGAAGAAAGAGAGGGGAGGAGAGACCAGGAGGGAAGGAAGAGTCAGAGAAGAGGGGGAGCCGGAGCCGGAGGCCGAGCGGAGGAGGAGCGGGAGGGGAGGAGGGTCTCGGGGGAAGGAAAAGTAGCAGGGAAGGAGGGAAGAAAAGAGGCCACGGGTGGGAGAAAAAAGAAGGGAGGAGAGGGAGGAGAGAAGTAGCCACGTGGAGGGAAAAAAAAAAGGAAAGAGGTTTGGGGGGTGGGGGGAGGAAGAGAGAGAGGAGAATTGGCAGCTGGATTGGTGGGCCAGTATAGAGAGCAGGGGATAAGGAGAAAAAGATCTTGTCGGGTAGTCAGCAAGTCAGAGAACGAGATAGAGAATGGGTGAGTCAGCCGATGGGCTAAAAATCGATATGTTATTTATCATTAGTTTTTATTTATTAATGATAAGCCTCATATAGTATGTTATTTATTATTATTTTTTATTTAATGATGGTAATTACTATAAAAAAATTATATTTAATCATGATTGTTTTTAGCATTCTTTTTTATTTAATAATGGTGACTTTTCAATAATTAAATGTATTATATGAAATTTTAAATCTTATGTTAATAATCATTTTAGTTATTATATTACTTTCTAATGCTATTTAGTTTTTTATTACTTATTCATGTTAATTTTTAGATTAATTGCTTATGTTACTTTCTATGTTAATTACTTACGATAGTTTTTATATTAATTGATAAATGTTATAGAGAAAATTTAAAAATAATTTCATAACATTTAAAAATTTGTAAAATTTTTTTAAAATTCTTAGGAAAATTTAAAAAATTTAAAAATTTTGTAGACGGTTCATCTTCGTCTGCCCATTCGTATTCGCATGGTCACTATGGAGAGTAATATGATCATGACAGTTATGCTGCGTCCCAGCATTCTAGTCACATCGGCCAGCCTCAGTGGCCACATGAGCCTACCTTCATGCATGGTATTTTTGGAGATACCAGATCATCTACTTCCCGTGATAGTTCTTGATATTCGTATGGCTATCCTGATACAAACCAGCCATATCAATCACATCGGATTGAAGTGCTGACTATACAGGCTCCTGAGACTGTCATTGATTTCAAGCATGATGCTGCAAAGTATCAGTTGCTCATTAGAGAGTTTAAAGTTTATTATTCTCCTTATATGACTTTCCCTCAGTATATGCAGCACTTGAGTTATACTAGAAACATTTATCTTAGACCACCGATGACAGATTATAGTTAGTCTGAAAAAGAGCTTGATGTATGCTCATATGAGAGATGTATTGAGATGTTGATTATGTGTCATGTATTGTATTATACTACCTTGGTATGTTTTCACTCTACCCTGATATAAGAGATTATATTTGGACAATTGGAGATATTGAATACGAGTGGATTTCACTCATCTGGACCGGTCCGGCACGACGCGTACCGGTGGGTTGCCGGCACGGCGCGTGCCACCGGCATGGTAATCCTTGCATAGAGACATGGATTTTCTTACCACTGATACGCACCGTTCCGGTTTCCACCGGCACCAGTATGTACCGCCGGTACGGCCTGTACCGGACCGGTACGCCGGTGTGCCTGAGAAAGGGGAGGAAAAGAGGGAGGAGGAGAGAGGAGGAAAAGAGGGAGGAGGAGAGAAGAGGAAAAGAGGAGAGGGGAGGAAAGAGGGGGAGGAGGAGGAGATCGTCGTCATCACCGGTGAGAGAAGAGGAGAGGAGGTCCTGCTTCGTCGTCAGTGAGAGAAGAGGATTGCCGGCGAGAGGAGAAAGGGTGGCGATCGTGTAGATTAGAGTTTGGTTAGATTGTTTTTTTATAACTTAACTTAACTTAAGTTAACGGGTTTCGGGTAACGGGTTTCGAGTTTCTAACTTTTCTCTATATATTAACGGGTTAGGTTAGAAACTAACCCTAACAAATGCAGCTCCTTCCCTTCTCTCCCGATGGCGACGGCTCTCCATTCCTCGACGGCGACGGCTCCCCTCTTCTCCTCCTTTCCTCCCCTCCCCTCTCTCTTCTTCCTCTTTTTCCTTCTTCCCTGTAGCAGTCGGCCCTTTTTTTTGCATTTTTTCCCGGTACATACCGGCCGAAACCAGCATGAACAGTGGCGTACCAGCCGAAACGCTGCTATTCCAGCCGACACACCCCCGGTTCACCCCAAGTCCGGCACCGGGGGAAAAACCGTCCCGATTATCCATCGGGACGGTATATATCAGCCGGTACGCGAGATACCGGTCGGTATGGCAATCCATGCATAGAGGGCCCGTATTATAGACAAGGTTGCTAAACCAGATAGTCAACCCCTTACAAATGACAGAACTGACAAAGAAAAGATGCTAAGTGAAGCAAACAAAAGAAATGCCATAAAGCTTACAGGAAGGAAGATGAGAATGGCGCCTGGAGGGTAAACCTCGTCGATATAGCATACCAAATCTTCCAGAAGATCATAATCAATCACATCTTCTACCAAGTTTTTCTGCACAAAATTGCAACACGAGTAGAGCATCAACATTTAAGATGAGAATACAAAGTTGAAAGATGCTACATGTACATGGTACTCAGCACCTACAAGATTTTTCCGTGTCCTTTCGTTATAAGATTCATAGGAAGAAGGTATGTAGTCAGGATTTATGTAGTCTTCAGAGAGTTGTGAATCATCACCCCAAGCAGATAACACAAGATTCTTTTTCCCTCTGTGGTTATCCACAGAACCAACAGCAGGCTATCGCAAAAGAAAAAGAGCATGGATTAGGAAAAAAATAAGTTGCATGCAGAATCCTATTGAAAGATTGACATCCATTGTGCAAATTAAAAATAACAAATCAAATTAGTATTACAAGATCTCGAACAAAGGATATCTGAACAGGATATGAGTGCATAAGACTTATGACCAGCTAAGAGATGCATGTGACACTCTTCAACAGATACTTCACGAAGTACAAACTAACTCAAGCAATTATGTTTTATGCAGATATCAACAAACCAACAGATTACTTATACAATAGCTTTACGTGAATCCGACCATCAGCTTTAAAAAAGATTCATGTCTCGCCATCAGTAGATGTTATCAGTTCACACCACATATATATAATCTGCATCCACCTACATCCCAAAACCAGGCTTCAAAAAATCACTGCATGGCATGGTTAAAGACTTAAAGCATTGCTTGCCTTTTGACCATGGGAAGAATTCTTCCCCTCTCAATGAGTGAACCATCCCGGAAATTTAAAAGAAGCTCCAAAAAGCATATTCTTCTAATTCTGTACAGGCAAGATTTCAAGAAAACTAATGAATTAAATATCTTTCCCTCACGTCTTTGGGTAGGTGATGCCGCGCCAGCTTCAGGAATCACCACCTGAAGTTGACGACGACGCCTAGCAATCACCACCTAGGGTTTTCTTTGGAATCACCACCAAAGAGGAGAAGACAAGCACAAGCTTTTTATCAAGAATCACCACCCGGAAAGTCGTCCTCCAACCCTAGGAATCACCACCTATGGGAGCCTTGGGCATCACCACCCAAAGAGAAGAAACTCTTCTTCAATTTTCATTCATCATAACTTCGCCCTAATGGGCATACAAATCCCTTATTTATAGCCCTTTCAAGAGGCTAACTATAATAGAAAATCTAAACAAACATCAACCAAAATCCTAACAAATCAACCAAAATAAGAAACTAATCCTAAGAAATCAAATAAAAAATCCTAACAAATCAATTTCAGATCTGAATCTGATTTTGAATTTCAGATTTGAATCCAAAATTGAATTTATTCCAATTATGGAATTTGCTCCCGCATCAGTAGGTGGCTTCAGTTTTAGAGTTTCTACTTGTGACTAGGTAAGATAGAGATGGTTGAGGTGTAATACCATTTCTTACTTCTTTTTTTTGTAACATAAAGTCATATTAAGTATTCATCGGTTATTTTCCTCCAAAGAGGTTCACCTAGATTCTACTCGTCATATTAAGCATTGCTTGCCTCACCCAACCTAAAGTAAATTATTGCAACTTTTAGTACCAACAAATATAAATCAAGGAAGATCCTTCGAAGAAACAGCAAAGTGCATCAACAGTATATTTTTCCAAGTTGAAGAATCCAAATAAAGTTGAAAACAGACCTTGGTTCGTGAAGTGGGCATGTGTATTCCTGATGCAGGGGAATCTGAAGGAAGGGAATAGTCAAGCATTTCATAAACATCCTCCAGAAAACAAGTTGAAACGGGATGTGTTCTCCCTTCTGCATGAATTACAGGGCAATTTCCAAAATATCTTGAGAACAAAGTTGCATCAACAGTAGCAGACCTGAAGTGTAGTGAAAAATTAGATTATGTGTACAGCTATCCAACATTAATTAGATTAAGTTCAATGATAAGTTTTAAATACATGAGAATCACTTTCAGTTTACTTCTCCGATGGCCTGATTGCTTGTTGATTAGCTGCTTTAGAACAATTAGTAGAAAGTCCCCCTGTTAAAGACACCAAGCTAGTTGCATCAGAAATTGCTTTTGCTTTCTTCTGAAACAATATATATTAAGTTGAGAACTAATGTTTCTTCTTAGAACTAAAAGATTAATTAAGCATCATCATTCAGAGCTTTTAACTCGCAGTGAAATATTTTGTCCCTAGATTCAACACAAAAAAGGGATACTAAGTCCATGCATATATTTTTTAAAATATCAAACAAACCAATGTGCTGCCACACAAAGATCTGTTAAAGAGGCGCTATTGCCATGCGACAAATCTTACGGACATGATAACACCAACACCGACGATAGTTACAGAGCAATAATAATGAACCTCAATAATTGCAACAGTAACATTTCAAATCACCACCGATCTATTGTCAGCGAACTAAAATTTACACCATAAAGATACAAACTGAAATTATCAACTTCTGCAAGTTAATCACTATTAATTCACTAACATAACTCTCCTAGTACAAAAATTACTTGAAAATAAAATATTTGCTAAGACGCCTCTAAAATACTCAGAAACTTGCATTCTTGGATCCTCTAGACACCTCAAACTCCTATTTAAAGGGGTTTCCAAACTATTTGTAAGCTAAAGCGTGACAACATGGGTTACCTCCAATAATCAGACCCGATTTGAAAACCATCCATCACCTTACAATAATCTCACAAAGCCAAGGAATACAATCTGACTTTCACATGAAATACTAATAAATAGTCTTCAATTCACGGCACATTAATAGCAAATCGTTTTCAATGAAACCTATCTGAAACAGGGCAAAACCCACACACACACCCCTCCTCCGTGCTGTTGCCACATCATTTGCAACCAATAGCACGTGTCATGCTGACCAGAGGCCCGCACGTTTTGTGCCAGCGGCACTCTAATCTTTGACTACTTCAAAATAAAACAGTAATATTCTTGTTTTCCTTGCTTTGACACATGGAATATCTGCTCTTTTATTTCTCTCCTCGTCTGATCATAATAAGCCAACTCTTAGCAAAGAACAAAATACGGAAAACTGCACTAACATGAACACGAAATTTTAGGACACTATCATCTTAGAGGACAAGAACAACTTACCAAAAGAGATCGTTCATGTACTTCATCAACTATCACATGTGTAATACCTGCCAGGTCTTTATTTCCCTTCAAACATCAAATAATTGTTCAATTAAAATATGACAATAATCTAATCAACTATGGTGCAATTTCATGATTTCATCACATCATACATATTGTACATAATATTAACATGCATATTCAGAGGTTTATGCAATACACTGAACTAAAGCAACGGTAATTCAAGGCAAAAGCATATTTGGCAGTTAAGACAATCATAAATTACCTATGAGTAAACAGAAGCTTAACAAAACAATCATAAGGTCATCTCTAACATGCGGTCATTGGGTGATGCACAGTTGAGCAGTTAATCAAAAGAGAATCATAAGACGAGGAATTGTAAGACTAGGAATTACCAAGTCAACTTAAGAAGAGGCGTAGAAGTAGCATCAAGCTGGCACATTATGTGTGAGAAATTCAAGAAGCAAAATTCTTTAGAAATGGCTCCGCTGGTCTAATGTACTTGATAGAAATAAAGACAAGTAGCAGACCAAAGAATGCGATGGATCATGCAAATAGTACTTGAAGATGTCCGTCTTAAGCAGGACAAATTATGAGGAATGATCTACTTGTATGCAAAAGAGAGAGTGCATTTATTTGTTTCTGTATATGAGCAAGAGATGGTCTCAGATAGAAATCGCTTTTACCATGCACTCCCGACATGCAAACTGGTGCGAAATATCAAAGCTGATTTATGCCTAGCATCATAGTTTACCTACAGGATAAAAAGACCTTGAGCTATAAAGAAAAATCCACCATGCCAGCAAACTTCTGTTTAAGTAGATTACTTTGTTAATTCATTTATTTTCAGCTATGACCTACGGCAAATGTATTGCATAAAAAAAATTACATTGAGGTGGAAATCTAGTGCATTTCTACGTAACTTTGGTATACATGAGACTGGTTTATGAACTAGCACACATAAATCATCAATATATAGTCAATGTATGTTATTAATGCTTTAGTAGCATAGATGTCATACTGATTGGGACAAAATGCATATAAAAAACAGGACTTCCAAGGGTCAAGAAGGCACATGACATTGGTAGTTGTGCACCATCAGAATTACAACCATATGGATATACACCACACCTATCTCAGACATAATTACAGTTAACTTTCCATAATAATGTCAATTTTTGGAAATATATCAAGCAGCAAATAAGAATCCTAAGAAATCATAATTGCATCTGAAAAGTTGAGCAGTTCTTTATAAAGTACAAAAAACATAGAAGTAAGCTTATGAGTGCATTCAGGAGAACTTGAAAACCAACAACAAATCAGCTAATGAAGGAAGTTAGGGGAGTACTAAATAGAATATGACACTACAATTTTTCCAAAGCATAATGTACTAGAACAGTAACTACTAACTAGACCTATCTCTGAAAATTTTTATACCTAGTTTTACCATAATGACCTCCCAAAGCTAATACAATTCCTACATAGATTTCCCACAGCTAAGGTTCTTTGACCACACCGCATGTTCAAGAAAACTTGAAAAGCAACTATAGATCAGCTGATGTAAAAATTAGGGTTAATATCATATTGCACCCTCCAAAAGTCTTCAATTTCATATCCCCTTTCAATGTTAGGGCCATTTCACGTCCCCGTTTCCATCCATAACCTCCAGTTAACAAACTTAACCTGGCTTAAAAACCATCAGAAGATATAGGTCTAATATAACCTGGTAAGTCTAAAATTTTTGCATGATAAAAAGGTTGAATAAAATACCTTTTCACCTTTTACCATTGAGAATATATAAATCTGGTGAGTTATAGACATTACTCGGTAGCGGTATATAGTGAAGTACCTTATCACTGTTTGCTACTAACGGCACCATTTAGGAATGATGGGTGTATATTCAGCTGAAACTAAGTCCACGGGCACATCTGAAACGACTCCTAAGATGGTATATGGACATATGATATTTGAAAATTAGCGGGGTCAAAATATGACCCCCAAAAGATTAATGGGGAGTTGTAACTACAATGACTTCCCAAAGCAAATAGGACATTACATAGGTTACCTACAGAATGAATGTAGTGGAGGGCTAGAACCCCATTAGTGATGAATCCATATGCTTCTTTAAAAGGAACTCCTGATTAATGATCTCTAAGCATGCTATTACCTTTAAGCTTACAATAAAATTTCATTACCCAAGCTGTGGGAAGGACAAAACTTCAATATAAAGTAGAAAATAAAAAGGCCATTATGGGTTTTTACAAGGCAATAAATGAACCTGCTCACTGGATGCTAAGATACTGCCAGAAATTAAATAAGTACAACTTACAGCAAGTTTCCTAAGAAGGATGCCCGTTGTACAAAAAAGAAGCTTAGTATTCTCATTCCTAGATTGAACAGCATACAACAAGAAGTTAGATATAAGCAATCGGCTTCATGTACACAGCTATAAGTAACCGAAGTAGAAAGAACAGACTCAGGCAGATGAGCCCCCTTGAACTTGACAAAACCTTCTAAGAAGAATGCTAATAAAATAACACATAAAATAGGTACTCAATTGCACAAAAAACATGATTACAACGTGCTTGATTGCTCTAATAACATGATTTCAAGCATATCAACACCATATACCTAGCACTGTCAAGGCGAACTTGAAATCCAACTAAGGAACCATGACAGCCTGGTGGGGGTTCAGATCGTTCATCTGAGACTCTCTCAGCCACGGATATGGCCTAGAAAAAGTGCAACACAAAGTTAGGAGTTCATTCTCATAGATAGAGAAGAGAGTCACCGCATCCCAAACAAGAACAAGGCATTCAGGAACATATATGGCAACAATAGAAGCGAGCATAATTCCAAAATTCGACTGCAAGCAAATATATGAAGAACTCGTTTACGCACAAGACACTGTTGCTCAAGCTACAATATGCAGACTGCTCGAATCAAAACACTTATAAGAACACATCCATCATTTTGCTTGAAAAATGCAACAGCAAAAGTTGTCAACAAAAAATATCTGAAGAAGATTTGTACCGCTATTCTCCTAGGTTGTGTGCACATAATGTTGCAGTATCCACCCCTTCCCGATTCAATCATGTCATCCAAGATGAATTGGGGAACCTACAAAAAAAAACCCCTCATATTGTTAAAGATCAACGGAAAGCATAAAAGATTAAACACTGCAAGAAGGTTTCAAATGTTCTAGCTATCTCCCTTCACATCAATATTGAGTTCAGTTGGTGCTAACAGACCACAAATAGACAAAAAAAAAAAAGAGCAAGCCTCTCCTCTGTTTCTTGTTGACACCACAGTGGAAACAGATTGCCTTTTGATGTAACAAGATTTCATTTATCAGAGAAGTAGGCAGAACAAGCATCAGAATCTAGTATAGAGCTTGACAAGTTAGGGATGTTGAAGAGGCATATATAGTAACTGAACTGCAAAAGGAAGCAACTAAATATGGCATGTTTATTGGACCTAGGGATCTCAAGGGCATGAGTATGCGTAGGAATTGCCAATATCAAGTGTTAGACAAACTAGTGGAAGTTGGCTATTCCAATTACAACAACATCCGTACAACATAAATAAGAGATTGAGGATGAAGATGAAGCCTGAAGGCACCATGAAGATGAGGATGAAGATGAAGCCTGAAGGTACCATGAAGATGAAGGACAATTAGAGATAGGCAAGGATCACTCCACACTCCTACTATCCATAGCATAGACTCTTGTATATAATGTACTTGTTGCAATGATATAGAAAAACACGGCGATTGAGAATATTTGCATATGCTATAAGGTGATTAAGAGGCATTAGAAGCTAGATATTCTTATATTTGCATATGCTATAAGGTGATTAAGAGGCATTAGAAGCTAGGTATTCTTTGATAACATATAAACTAACCTCCTTGGGTCGCAATAAGGGAAATATGGAGCTTCCCAAATCCTAACAACTCCTGTCTTTTTCAGGATGGCCTTTCCTTTTAATGTGCCTCTCCAGGTAAGAACATTTCACAAACATCTAGCATGAGTGCATCTATTGACCTACTTTGGGAGGAGACCAATGCTGTATACTCTTAACATTCCTACTAATGCTGTATATTCTAATATAAATTGTCATCACGCAAAAAAAACCACTAGAGCCTATACCTGTGTTGTTTTCCCACATCCGGTTTCCCCAGAAATCACCATCACATCATTCTCATTAAGCAATTGGAGAAATTGATTCTTGAGCTTAGTTATAGGAAGGGCAGCTCTAGCTTTTAACATATCCTGCGAACCAAAAATACAATGAGTGAGAGAAAAGCAGAATACATGAGCTAAAGTGATAATTTCATGAAACCATTGGTTTCTCGTATGTAGAAACTAGAAAGTAAAGGTTTAAGCATGTAGCCATGCGTGTAATATGAAAAGACTAAATTCACCATCAGCACAAAGAACCTGACATAAAATACTGATAATTTACAGGTCCTCAAAAAAAGTAAAAACAAACTGCTCGCAGCTGCAATCCATAAGCTCATAAAAAAAGAGACAAATCATTGCAGGAACAAGAAAAAAAAACCTGATATTTCGGCAGTTTCAGTTTACTAGCCAATAACTTTCTCAATGAACTGCTCTCTACTTGTTCACGAATACTACTTCCTGTAAAACAATAAGGCCTCATGAAAATTAGCAAATGATGAACACTGGAATTTGCTCAAAATATATAACGACTTAAAAGTAACCACATTTCTTGTTTTTCAACAAAACACCGTGATCTTTTCAGTGACATGAAACAGTAGTAAACTCATGGATCACTTGCACACGATACAGGAAGGAAATAAATGGTTAAAGAAAAGACTTAAAGAGGAGACCACAAATTTTATTCGTTGGTATTAGCACTGAATCACCAATTCATCAGCTTCTGGATAATTTCTGTTGCAAATTCAACTAATACATGCCCAAAAACCCATGGATTCACCAAAGAGCTACCTGCATGAGTTAATGGTGTGCCTTCAGTGTAATAATCAGGATCTTCCTTTTCTACATTATGTGATTTTGGAGATTTTTCAAGAGCAGAAACACTGGCATCATCCAAGTCAGTCATTGGCTGAGAAGCATCCACATTGAGTAGTGACTCCACAAAATCTGCTCGACGAGTATTCTCTCTTTCTTCCAGCTTCTTGGACTGTCCATCTGAAAGAGGATAAATTGAACAGGCTGAGTTATACTTGTGAAATGATGACAGCAATTACTAGAAGATATAGAAACTCAAAACTATCCAAGGTAAATATATATATATATCCCATTTGAGCTTTGATTCCTCCACCTTCTAACCATTTTGACACTAGTGAAGAGTATGGCTCCATCAGCATTTGACAGAGTGGAAGATCATGAAAAAGACGAGAAAGGGCAAATGCTGCTATGTTATTTTGTGCATCCTGGAAACAGAATTTACAGATACAAAGCATTATTGAGTAATCAAAGCTTAGAATCATAAATCAACACAAGTAGACAGACAAGATGTAGATGTTGCAGTCAAACATATGTCAGAGCTCGCGAGCAACCACTTCTCAGAGCTACTCTTTACAGGCCATAAGTATGCATGTTTATTGTTGCAGATGTAGAAATAGTTAGGCAGTGATAGCATACACAAACAGCTAAAACTGCAAAATGAATCCAACATTACAGTAAGCAACCTGGGATTGAATTTTTCTTTTTTCTGAGGCTGATGCACTGAAGGTATAAAAGTTGAAGATAAAAAGCTTACTGCAATAAATGATCCTATAACAGCAGACACTTTTCACTGCCTTATCTAACCCAGTTGCTAAGGTAACTGTGTAGTATACAAGGTGTAGGTGAAGTTTTCGAGTCATAGAATGAAATGATCAAACAAGTACCTCAACAGATCCAAAGTCTTCAAATTGTTCCGGAAGCTGGAGGATCAGCAGTCCTCCAGCCTTTCGGCTTTTACCCCTTCCGGTGGCTGTACGCAAGATGCCAACAGAATAAAGAAATTTCTTTTCCTTTTCAGCTATTTTATTATACTTGGGCGCCTCCCAACCTAGTTTCTGGCACAACTTTTGAAGAACAGCCTTTGGAATCCTTCTGACATCCCCCTGTCATCAACAAGCACAACAAAAAGACAGGTGACAGACAATAACAGAATAAGTGATGATGCTGGCTCCTTGGACAACATACAAAAAAACATTCTCTTCACATTGGTTAATCCACTGAACTTACAGTTCATTGGTATAAGATACAGTTAACAAGTGCAGCAATCACCAAAATCAACTATCAGAACAAGAAAGAAAGAACAGAGCACCATTCTCAAAGACCATTACCTTTTTCCATATGTCATCAATATTTCCTAAAGCATACCCATAAGCATGTTCTCGGAATTTGTCTTTCTTCTGCTGTTTCAAGCTTTCTGAGGGTAATGCTGCAACGGAAGAAGAATCTTCAGCAAATAAATTGTCCAGTTCTAAATCCTCAGGCTCCTCATTTTTCTCATTATCTCGCTCAACACCAGGGTTTCCTGGAGGATAAACAGAGTGTTCTGTCTCTTTCAAGCTGGATCTTTCCTCCACATTTAGCTCAGCTACTGGTTCAGTTCCAGGTCCAGATATATCTGACCAATTACCAGTAGCACCTGGAATATCAGACTCTAGAGGTGCGCTAGACAGGGAGTCAAATAAGACCTCCCGAGTTTGTGTGGCATTATCATCCTCAAACCGAGTTTCTAATATATCATCAGGTAGACCTGTAGAATAAGAAATCCAAATCCATGAACATCTCAGAAGTGTGGAATGAGGGAGCTCAAGACCAGTATAAAGTTTTCGAGAATATAACCAAGAGAAGATGCTTCTTTTTTGAGTTTGCGGATGATTTCCCCATAATAATCTTGATTCTTCCTATCTTTTTTTTGCTTTGCTAATAGAGCTTGCAACCTTGCATTGGTATATTCTTTAGCAATAGCAGCAGCACGAGAGCTTGGATCAGCCTCCTAAAAAGATTAGTCAACAGTGAAAAGGTTCTATATCTTAAAGGCCTCGGGGAAAAAACCAGGCCGGATTCCAAGATAATGGCATAAAGTATAAACTGCAACAAGCAGACAGAGATTGTGGTGTACATGGTTAAATCCCCACTATTTTAACCACCGCATTCCAACTTCCAACGATATAAGCTGTTGAAGAGACATCATGGCTATTGCTTACTTCTACATTTGAAAAAAATTTAGGTACCATTCCCCCACATTTTTTCAACACCTCAACCAGAGGCCCCTTCTAAACATTATATGCTCTATTTTGTATATATTTTCGAGGTCCCCAAAAAGGGTGCGGAAACACATAGGTCTTGATGCCAATATGTCTTCAATGAACCGTGTAAGATTTTGAAGGCAGGGATCAACCCCAGTATCTCTAATGTGAAACTGGATAAGAATTACAAATTGAAGAGACTGAAAGGTGTCTAAGGCTGCTGGAACAGTTCAGAATAAGGTTATGCTTGGCGAAAACAGTAGGAGACTGATTATTGCGATTTCTAGGGTCAACCAGGTCCCAACTTGGTCATATAGCACAACCTCATCAAAAGTTAAGGAAGCAATAAGTGAAAGCATGTCCATGAGCAAACAAATTTGAAGAAATTGCAAATACAGAACTAGCCCTCCTTAAGAACTACACTAAGCAGTAACATGTATGATGCACTTCGAGTGGTTGGAAAGAAATATACATGTGCATGTAGCCATGGACATATAGACCGTAAATACAGTAAAGAAAAGCATGTTCTGATTCTAAAACGTTGATCAATTCGAGCTCATGGTGAATTTTCCAGGAGCAAAATTCAAAGCTTAGGGAGAGGCATTTGTACAAGGCATGGAGGAAAACATGCAAATTCAAACATAAAAGCAGACAAACAAAAGTCAAGGTATTGTTATGTAGGATAGGATGACAAAAGTTATTCATAGAATTAAAAGTTAAAAAAACAAAAGGAGCATAACCATCTTAATTCCGATTTCAACCAGCACCTTTCCCTCTTTCCCAAAAATACTAATATTGTATAAATGTTAGAAATCTTTGGGACTAGTAGAGAGTCTTAAAAGACAGTAACCTATACATAAAATATAGTTCCTAGATCCCTTAAGTTTTAGCTGGCATCCTACTGAAAAGATGATAAACCTAGCACTCCACTCCTAGTGACTTAAAGACAAAGGATCATCCAATAGTGGTGAGGTACCATAATGAAAGCTAATTGATCTACTTAAGCAATATGATGCATAGTATTTCAAAGACTGAAGATACCTCTTTCTCATCCTCCTCGTCATCCTCTCGTTCCAAGTATCGGCGTATCCATTCTGCTTGAGATGATTTCCCCAACTCAGTGAATTCCTCATCACGACGCCCTTTTATTCTAACAGATGCTCCAGACATATCATCTCTTAATTCATCCAATGGAACCTGCTTTGACACCCAATCTGACCGAGCTGTCGATATAATTTTGATAGTTCTTTCTGCCACAAACAACAAGCCATGGCAAAACGTAACAAAACCAGAAAGAAAACAGAAAAAGGAAACTGCATCATTCTAGTCGACACAAAGAAGACACCAGTTTCTATTCTCGCACAGTGCCTTTCACCCAGAAACCGAGATTATAAACCAGTAAAAAATCATCAGCAAAACACCTAAAAATGATGTGCATTGGCTGTTTCTAAGCCCAATAAATGATCAGATAAGTCAATGGTTTCACCCGGGAGGGGAGGCCTGACAAGACCAATGCAATCGAATGCATGAATAGAGAAATCTCGAAAGGCATGCCGTTGCTATGGTTTTCTTGCGGGAAAATATAACTAACTACAACAACTGCATAATCAAGACACAATACTAGGCTACTAGCTCACCTACAAAGTAATATGACAGATGAAAGAGCATCGAATGACAAGATACCTTCGTGTATGGATGAAGAAACCCCGGTAGAGAATTTGATCGGGAGCTCGTTCCCTGTAATGTTCAAACACAACCAATCCAGAGCGGCCTCATACGTCGCACCTTCCTATAATCCAGCAATAAAGAAGCCCATCAAGATCCAATAGAAGCTCTAAATTCGTCAAGAAAGAAACGACCAGAAGATAATAATCTTGAAATTCTTTCAAGATTTCAACAAAAGATGATTCTAAAACCATAAACCCATAGCGAAATGGAGACAAAACCAAACGAACATTAAGAGAGGAAAGGGCGAGCTCGATTTGATCGGCGGAGAATCCTTCAAGAGAGAGTTTATCATAGACATTACGGAGCCTCTTAGCCTTTCGATCTCTAGACTCGTCATCGCCAGCGGCCGCTGGCGTCGGAGAGACTGCGGGTCGCTCGTTGTTTAAGAGGAGGCGGCGGAGGCGGCGCTCGTTCTCGGCGGAGATCTGGAGCTTTGGCGCCGGTTTTGAGTCCGAGGTAGAGGACGAGGGTTTGGCCTTCGACGATGCCTTTGAGCCCGGCTTTCGCTGCTGGTTGGGATGCTGCTTCTTGGGAGCCATTACTGAGTAGAGGAGAGACCGACTTCTTGAGCCTTTTAGCCCGTTTATATATAGTTCATGAGCACTGATTCGTAAACATGCCTGCACACGGTTTGAATGGGCAGATATCAATTCAATCATCTAGTTCATTGATATCAACCGATGAATTGGTAATGAGGTACCGATTCAATCATCTAGTTTATCGGTGACTCACCACCGATATATAACATGTGTGCTCACTATCGATATATGACATGTGTGATGCTTATTATTGGTTGATCTAGTCCATCGCTACGACTAGATGATTGAATCGGTACCTCACTACCGATTCAACCATATATAATGTACGTATGTCATATATCGATAGTGATGTACCGAATCTTTCATCTAATTCATCGGTGATTAGTTAGTTGTAATGTATATGGACATGTACACAAATCATTTTTCATAGTTAATGGGCTTTAGGCACGGTTTTGAATGACACTCTGTGTTTGACTGACGCTGTGAGCCAACGGTAATATCGGCCCAAATCCAGACTTAGGTATATTTATATACATTTTTAATTCGGGTAATTGTATTTACACCACAACATACCCACATTTTAAAAAGACTAGTTGTCCGCACGCCACATTTTAATATATTTAACTTATAATGATTATCATGTATTGATTTTAATGAATAAATCGGTCATTTTATGATTACTTGTGGCTCAGAAAAGTTCTTGCATAAAGTCGACGTCACCTACGTACATTCACTATCATTATAACTGCCATCACACCACAACCACGATTATCACCAGCACATCTCCATCATCGCTCGCCTCTAACACCACTGTGATTTCCATGACCACCGCTAACACTGAGGGGTTGTTTGATTTGTCAAGATCAGGTCACCCAATACATAGGGAGAGCAATGCAACTCTTTGGTTTGCGAGTGCATCACGTAATCGGGTCCCAATATACTTTGAAATTAGTTGCCACTTCTATTACTAAAAGCCACTTCCTACACTCATCGTGAGAAACCACCAAGTTAATTACGGCCACATGTAGGCTAACCAAACACGCCATAAGTTCTGTTTACCTCATACCATCATATCAACGGTCCATATTTGTTTGAGTCTCGTTCAGCAATACAGATCATTGACAACATATTAACTTGGATTCATATGCTAATGATATGCATCATTGGATTAGATTCGAACACATTTGAGCCATTAATATGTCGGTATAAGGTAAACAAGGCCAGTTAACACTACCAGATCTATCAGCCCACCACCACCACCATCACTCTTATCATTGATACCACCGCACCAGCGCCGGTAGCCACCCTCACCATCTGTCGTGCTACCACCACCACCTCGCTTTTGTTGTCGAGTCCGTCCACCTCCACCATATCACCACGAATACTTTTGAGATGAAACAAGCAAGAGTTATGTGGGAATTAATTAAGCTATGAGGTGCAATGAGTAAATATTGGGGTGTACATAGGATTCTCCAGTAGTAATTAATGCCTCTCCCTTCCATCGCTTCATTTAATTCTAATCCAAAGTCCAAAATCCTTTAATATTGTCTATTCAAGTAGGTAATAAAAAAGATAAATTCGAAGAAAACGTTGTGAGTAGTTTGACAAACAGAAAAAATGAGATAAGGAGAGAATGAGAGGCTCTCTTCCATCAAACTTTCATTTTTAGTTGTGCATATAATAGAAAAACTGTCTTTCTTTTCAATGAAAAATATAAAATGAAACATATAACTTTTTGCTTCCTTATAATAAGTTATATAAGACGCATAACATTAGAAAGTGGGAGTTTGTATACATGTACATTTTCAATTTCCAATTTCACTTGACCTAACAAAAAGTAAAAAAAATTCATAAATTATGCGATCACCAGTTCACCACTCCATTATTTTAATACTGATTTAATTGTTATTAATAAGATAAACATTAATAAATTGATTGGACCGAGAAGCCACCTCTCATGCTATTTTTAACTTACTTTTCCCGAAATTATAGCAATTAACTATTATTTATTAGTTAATTATTTATTATGGTCGTAACCTATACATGTAGCCCGGTCAATTATAAAATACACCTCATCGCTATCGTCTCTTTTATTATAATAGTATTGTAACCCAAAGCTTTCTAGTAGCTATTCTGTGTAACTAAAGTACACATGCGTAACAAAATAATCATAACAATAAACGACATATGCAGACAACTATAAACTACACCTCATGTCTATTGTTCTATGATAACTAAACAAAGCATGCATAACAAAATAAAAAGCCGGAGAAACTTAAATAGAAGAGTCTCATCCAAAGACAACAATGCTCTCATACATAAATAAGAGATTATAAGGGATATTTAAATAAAAAAAAGGGTTAAGTTGGAAAACACCCCGGCCATTAAATAGTAAGACAAAACGACAAAAAAAGAGAGCAGGAAGAAGACATGATAGCTCCCCTTTTATACCATTTTATATAGAGGATAGATTCCATAATATTGTTTTTTATATACGTTTTATCCATCAGCTCCAAAAAGAAAAATGATATATATATATATATATATGCCCATGTGGCATGTACATTACACATGATTGAATTAGTAGTGAGGTACTGATTCAACCAACTAATCCATCGGTTGAGTAGATGAAAGATTCGATACCTCACTGTCGATATATGGTATGTGTACATTATACATGGTTGAAACTAGTCCATCGATAGTGAGGTACCGATGGGTTAGATGAAAGATTCGGTACCTCTCTATCGATATATGACATGTGTATCACAAATCAGTGCTCGCTCCAAAAATGTAATATCCCCATAAAATAAGAACAAACATACCATCTAAAATGTTGAATATATAATTAAAATTGGTGGCTATTGGTTTAAATAACCAGATATAAACATATTTCTTAAAAAAATGCGGCAACCTAAATCATAGTTCTTAAAAGATCACTTTACAACTACCCTTCTAAAACTGAAGTATATTTTCAGTAGACTATAACATTCAAGGCCGAAATTCAAAAGCTAGTTAAAAAGTATTTACAGAATAAAAAAATATTTTGAAAGGTAAGCATATAGCTTATATACATTAAATCACATGGGTATTTAGGGTTTTTTTCAGAGTACATATTAATAAAAAGTTTTCCATTTTATTGAAATTAATCCAGTAATAAACATAGTAAAACACGCTGAAAGGCCATCTATCAACAATTTGAAGCCCGGCCAGGCCTGGCCTGGGCCACCAAATCTTTATGGGCCAGGCCATTCGGCCCAACCGACCGCAACTAAAGGGTCAAAGGAGGTCCGAAGTCGCTCCGGCGAAGCTCCACCCGCTGGATCTACTCCCCATGCTTCTCTCCCCTGGTAACCACCGCCCTCTTCCCAAATCCCCACTAATCTAAGACCAAATGGTCCATTAGCGGCAGCCGCCATGGACGCTACTCCTAGAGGTCTCTAACCCACCTCCCGATCTCCATCTCTATGTTGTCGCCGAAGCCCCTCATCAACTACATCGCCCCAATGCTCGCCTTCGCCCTCTCCGTCCTCTTCCTCTCCCAGCTCCTCGAGTTCCCTTCCCTCTCCTCCACCCTTCCCCTTCCCACCTCCCATCGCATTACTCCTAGACTTAAGGACCCCTTCACCGACGTCGTGGCCGCCTTCCGCCGATGGGACTCGGCCGTCGGCTGCGATCGGTTTCGCGAGAAGCACCGTGGCTTCGCGGTCAACAGCTCGGCTCTGCAGGATGTTGATGGCGGCGATTGCAGCGCGATGGGGATGAGCCATGTGAGTTTGCTCGTGGAGGGGTGGACTTGGATCCCTGATAGTATGAATAATCTGTACTCGTGCAAGTGCGGGATGAGCTGCCTGTGGACTAAGTCGAAGGTTCTCGCCGATAAGCCCGACGCCTTGGTCTTTGAGAACGTTATGCCGCCGATGTCGGTAAGAGTTCTACATCGAGATTGGATGTTGATCTTTGTTTCTTTTGTGAGTATTAGCTAGTGGATGAAATGGTGCCGTCGAGAAAGAATGGAATTATTGGTAAATCCGAATCCCAGGCCAAAACAATCTGCAAATGTATGTAAAATGGAGTCAATTTCTCTATACGGAAGCGAGAAAGCTCTCACTTTGGCGCCTATGAATCCTTTCCATAGGCATTGATTTTAGAAGTGGATTGTTTGCTATTTTTGATTAGGTGATGTCGAATCATAGAAAATAAGATGAGCACATTAAGAGTCTTACTTCCACCTTCAACTGAAGTTAAGCCCTTTTGTGAACGGACCATTAATGGACAAGTGGGCATAGATGTCGCACAAGAGGCAATGGTGTGGCACATAACTGACTCTCCTAGAACCTTTTACCACACATGGTATTAAGTTTCTGTGGAGACTGTCTGATTATATTTATCAATTCGCTACTTATGGGGCCCTGTTTCTATTAAACTGCTGTGGAATGTCACCTGTTTGCTTTGATAGGAAATTTTGGAATTTGTCATGAGAACCTTGTATCCAAAACTGTGCTGGGTTTTTCAGTTCCTTTTTATTTCCTCATTCATGCTCTCATTTCATTTCCTTAGTTTGCCTGGTGCCGGATGTCATCTGACTGTTGTATGCTTTGATCTAATTAAATAATAGGAGTGACTTACTCAGGAATGTAATATGTGGGTTATGACATGTTCTTTTATTGTTCTTGTACAGACTCCAATTTGTTGTTTGTTTCCCACCATATTGACATCACACTGTTGCTTGGACATCTTGAAAAAGTTTTATCGGCAATATATACTTGCCTTGTGTAGTCCTTTGGTGGACTAATAATGTGAATCAACTATGGCAGAGATCTGTAGGTGATCCACTTTGTGTTTACATGGATCTTGAGGCAACTAGAAAACCGTCAGGCTTTGAGGATATAGACAATTTGTTGCTTGTTTCTCACCATATTGACATCACACTGCTGCTTGGACATCTTAAAAAAGTTTTATCGGCAATATATAATTGCCTTGTGTAGTCCTTTGGTGGACTAATAATGTGAATCGTCTATGTCAGAGATCTGTAGGTGATCCACTTCGTGTTTACATGGATCTTGAGGCAACTAGAAAACCGTCAGGCTTTGAGGATATAGATGATTTGTTGCTTGTTTCCCACCATATTGACATCACACTGTTGCTTGGACATCTTGAAAAAGTTTTCTCGGCAATATATACTTGCCTTGTGTAGTCCTTTGGTGGACTAATAATGTGAATCGTCTATGTCAGAGATCTGTAGGTGATCCACTTCGTGTTTACATGGATCTTGAGGCAACTAGAAAACCGTCAGGCTTTGAGGATATTTTTATCGGTTATCATGCCAAAGATGATGTCCAATCCACATATGCCGGTGCCATGTTCCACATCAACCGGAATTACCTCGTATCCTCACAAAAGGACAATGTAAGTTTTTGCTTCCTACACTATGAAGATCTGCAAAGCTAGATTGACTTTATGCTGCTTGATGATGGTCCTTTTGTTGGTTCTGCTCATGGATACGTTTCTTGTGAAATGCTTCATTGATCCTTTTCGCCTTCATTCATGAGCTTTTTTCGTCATATTTCCTTTCAGATATTTCACTACATCAAATGTGGATGATATGATTACTATAAGATCTAGTCGCTATGAGTTCAAAAATGATTATTCACCATGTTGAGCTAGTTGCATTTGTAAGATCACAATCATGGTAATACTATTTGGATCCAATTACTTATGCAACAGGATGAATTCATCACTTATTTTGTTGAGATATTTGAAACCGTGCTTTCCAGAAGAAAATACAGCATCGATGGTTTTCTTGGCTTTCTTTCTTTTGCAGAGCACCCTTGTTTATTGGTCTTCTTCACGATGCCTTCCCCACAGAGACCAACTTGCAAAAAGTTTCCTCTCGCTTGTTCCCCACCACTCCTTTGGCAAGTGCTTGAACAATGTCAGAGGACATGATACAGCACTGTCCTTCTATCCGGAGTGCTCAAATGAGTACTCCACAGTGCATTGGTGGGATCACCTTCATTGTGCAATGTCCCATTACAAGTTTGTTCTTGCCATTGAGAATACCCAGAAAGAAAGCTACGTGACAGAGAAGCTTTACTATGCTCTGCAGGCTGGTTCAGTACCCATCTATTTCGGAGCACCCAATGTGTGGGATTTTGTCCCTCCAAACTCTATAATAGATGGCTCAAAATTTAGCTCTATTGAGGAGCTGGCTTCGTATGTGAAGGAGCTTGCAAGTGACCCTGTTGCTTATGCAGAGTACCATGCCTGGAGGAGATGTGGTGTTATGGGCAACTATGCCAAGACTCGTGCGGTGAGCCTTGACACGGTGCCTTGTCGGCTGTGTGAGCTTGTTAGTAGGAAGGGTGGGCGAAAAGCAAGATCATTCTGATTTTCTGACTTTTATAAGTCTTAGTCTGTTGCTTGCGGCTTGTGCCCATTGTAATTTGCAATTTTGCTTCTGCCGTTGTCCTATGACCTGTATCTGCTTCCACTTGGTGTCATACCACTTTCTTCACATACCACAGTAAAATTATTAGAATTTTTTTTTTCAGTTCCTTTAGATTATTCTTACATGTAGAGCAACATTTTAGCATGAAGGAGTAAATATATATCCTGAATTCCATTTGGGCAATTCTTGGGTGTTGATTTTATAGTGTATCTACATTTCAGTTTTATGTTATTTTGTGGAAACTCTGTTATGATGTAGCAGCGCCAGCATGAAGAGAGAACTCAGACAAGTATCAGGTCTCCTGATCATCCTCAGGAACTTACTTAAGAAAATTACCCCATAAGATTTTGTTCAGATTCCTGAGAGCCAATAAACTCATAACAACTTCCATTATCTTGGTCTTGTCAGCTTTATCTTTCCATACCGTGATTTGGTGACCTGTGATGTTACCAGGAACTTGCTTAGGCCAAGCCAACAAAGAAATAGCAACACTGTGTCAAACTAGGTGTTAGACAAAAGGACTTCCTATCTCAGACAGAAGGTCACAGTGATTGCAAGACACCATTTAGACACTGCATGCTAAAGAAGCTTCTCCTTCCTCCTCTTTGTGATACTTCCAAATCGTAGCCATAAGCCCAAGAGAAGAAGAAGACGAAGATGAAGCTCTCGGCTTTTTACTCCGCACCTGCATCACACTTCACAGTTTCACTCAGGACAAATTCGTGTAAAACTATAAACGTATAAAGCGATAATGCTTTCATAAAAATCTTGACTTTCCCATGATTTTACCTTCTTGGCTGGTTCAGACTTCCCTATATCAGCACTCTGCAGGCTCTGTGGCCTCTTGGAAACATATTCCTTCAGCTGACTGTCATCCATCTTCTCTATCATTGCAGTCTGTCATTTGATAACAAGTTGAGTACTATAAGGGGAATGATACTTTGAGCTACTTTGCATGGTAGAAAACAGTAACAGAAACTCCAAATATGCCTTTTTTCAAATCTTGTTAAAAGCTCAAAAATAGAATTGCTCATACCCATGAGATGATTTCCTCTACTTCTCGCCGGACGGCCTCTTCTTCAGCATCTCCAATGGCCTTCTTCTGCCGCCAAGAGAGGACTTCAACGTCACTAGCCTCCTTCTTTCTTGCTCCTCTTGATCCAGACATCACTACAGAGAAACTAGCACTAGAAGATGGCAATAAGATCTAGAAGAACTAATATAATGCAGTGAAAAATGGAGCTTATATCTATCTATGATGAGCAATGGAGTGAACGAAACTCAGTCACAGTAAATAAAGACTAGTAGAAGGATGAGATCCTATATAACGGTCGGTCTAAATAAGATCTCCTCGCATAACATGTGAATCCTAACATGTTATATCTTCATGAGCAATCCAGATTTCTGGGTGTCAGATGAGTTAGTTAACAAGAAGCAGCAGCCCATTGGCAAATGATCCTCTTCTCTGATTGGATAAAAGACTTTGACCATCTAATTATATTCTTAACATACATAAAAAGAATATCCCCACTGTCAGCGTCCTGAGCCCTTTGGCACACGCCCTTGGTGCGAGTCATCCGGAGGTACTACAGCCAAGGGCCAAGATCATGATGCGATGGTTGCACCACGAGCCATGGGAGGTTTGACAGCCTCAAGAAAGCGAGCAAATCATACCAAGACATGTAAGCAAGCATCTCTCCAACAATGACGGGTGAACTTCGAAGATGGCGCGGCAAGATGAGAAGATGTCACGACGGATCAGGCCAAGTTCGAGTCCTGACATGCCATGACAAGGGTCAGGTGAGTGCCACGCGTGACAAGGCGCACACACCCGACGCGCTTGGCGGGCGAGTTCGAGTCTGATTAGGACTTGGTGTGCCAAGACGCGAGCGGATGATGCGATTGGCCATTGGGGCCAATCCGAGCATGCCATTGTCCAAGTTCCAATTGGATTAGGGTCTTGGGAAGACTTGATGCGGCAAAGAGGAAGTTTGGTGTGGGAGATTCTGGAATTGACACATAAGAATAGGAAGGAGTCATATTTCGATTCAAAGTGTGAGCGGTTTTGGATAGAAGCTATTTTTGGCAAGTCCTTGCTCAAGTAGAGGTTTAGTGGAGCAAGGGAGCTTCTTGATTGACGGATTGCTTTCCCATATAAATATGAAGTCTTGGACTTTGACTTGGATTAGAGAGATTGACTTGTAGGGCAAGTCACAGACTCTTCTCTATATAAAGAGTTGGTCGGGCAAGATGAGGATCATCTAGGCATTGACTAGGGATTGGGTCCCTTGTATTCTTCAATGATCTTGTATCATGGGTTGGGAGAGAAAGTTGTGAGTGATTCTTTTGTAAAAATCGTTCATCAATAAAAGAACATGGCCTCTTCCTTTGCCATATTCGAGTATTCTTCTTGGTGTGTGTGTGTGATTGTGCAAGAAGAAGGAAGTGGCTGGTCAAGAACGGATTTTGCTACAATGAAGATGTCCAAGATTGGGTCTTAACATGTGCAAGGTGTGCACACAATGTTGTGGAGCTTGAGGCCGAGGGTTCTTGATGCCGATATCCGGTTTTTCTTTTGTGAAATTTTTTCCATTACTTAGTCCAATGACACCCCCCACCCCCCCTAAATAAATAAATATATATATATATATATATATTAAAAAACACGTATAACAATGATTCGAAAAATAATTAAGATTCGATCTAATTTATAATAAAATGGCCAAAAAGTGTTTTTTTTTTATAATTATTTTCGTAAAATAAGTTTTACGATAAAGGAAATTTTTTTAAAATAATTTTATTTTAATAAAATATTATTAAAATAACCCTCTCCAAAAAGTATTTACCAATCTATGCCTCGTTTGGCCACGTCAGCGCCACGCTGGCGTGGCCTTTCATTTTTTATTCCCGCGGTCAAAGACGTAACTTCAAATTACGTCTTCAATTTAAGACGTAACTTCGAGTTACGTTTTTGACCGTTGACCACCAAGTGCGCCGCGACCAAGTGTGGAGACTAGAGACACGTCTAATAAGACGTATCTCCAAGTTACATCTCCATAAGACACGTAACTTGGAGTTACGTCTCCAATTCTAATTACCCCCGACGCCCAGCCCGCCTCCTTCCCTACCCAACACCCTTCTCCTTCTCCAAACCCCTTTACTTCTCTCGATCTCCGGTGATTTTCCGGCGATCTTCGTCGCCGGGCGTCCGCACGCGGCCAGCGGGCCCCCTCCTCCTTCCCCACCTGCCCCCCCCCCCCCCCCCAACCGAGCATACCTCCCTCCCCATTTACTCGTACGGCGCGATTTTCCGGCGATTTTTCGGCGTTTCTCCGGCGAAAACACCTCCAAACTTCTGGATCTTCTCCATCTTCCTCTCCAAGTGAGATTTTTCTTTAAAATTTTAACAATGTATTTGTTATGTAAGAATTAGGGTTTATATATGCAAAATTAGGGTTTTTTTATGCAAAATTGATTTTTTTCAGAGTATAAAATTGATTTTTTATGCAAAATTTGATATTGATTTGATCATGCTGTAATGCATCATAATTACTATGTATTTGTTGTTTGAGAATTAGGGTTTACATATGCAAAATTAGGGTTTTTTATGCAAAATTGATTTTTTTAGAGTATAAAATTGATTTTTTATGCAAAATTTGATATAAATTTGATTATGCTGTAATGCACCATTGTTTACAAATATTTTTTGAAGTTCAGTTAGCATTAACATCTAACTCTTGATATACAATGCAGGTGGACAGCACCACACAGCGGTAGAGGAAACCCGCATGGCCGTTACTTAGCCTACTACCGAGAGCAGCTGGACAGACAGTTGTCATCTCAGGTATTATTGCTCACGATCCAAGATTTTATTAACTACTTTAATGTTCATGTGATCTAACCGACTTTGTATTTTAAACTTGTAGGTTATGTGGTGTCCATATACACCGCAGCGTCTAGCACAATTACCGGCTCTCTGTACTGCGGGTTTCGCTATTTGGAGGAGTCATGTGCCGCTCATCTGTTTCGATATAGTGGAGATGCATGAGGCACCACGGGTGATGCGGCAGTTTGGGCTACGACAGGAGATACCATCCTCGGTGACCGAGAGGCTATCACGTGCAAGCCGTCGGGGCAATGCTACTGCAAACTGGGTCACTACACATCACCAGTATATCACCCAATGGGAGGAGCGGCACCATAGGGTCATTGACGGTGCAGTGGATGATGGTGAGGATGCTGAGTCATACTTGCAGTGGTACTGGGGGATCACCAGGCGCTATGTCAGTAGGCCTAGATTGGAGGACAGAATGGTCCATCAGCCGAACATACACCTTTTACGAAAGATGGTAAATATTTTTTTTTTGTTAATAATTAAATATTATATTGTGTTAATCTAATCAAATTGTCTAAACTTGCAGTATGACACCGCCGAGGACAGTTACACTGTCTGCCAAGGTCGTTCTGGGGAGGAGCTCGCCGATCGTTTTGCACCGATATTCTACTCGATGATGGAGGATTTATGGATTTGCGGCGGAGCTCCTGTTAGTTCACAGCAGTCGCAGCCGACTACCGAGCATACTACTTTCTATGACATGCCGGTATCTCAAGATTTACCATCATCATATCCAGTCATGGGCACTACAGAGGAGGATCCAATCGGACATGTTGAGCATAATATCGATATCGGTGCTACGATGGGGGGAGAGGAGGCTGGACCGTCGTTGAGGAGAAAGAAGTTGTCAACGAAGAAGAAACAAAGAACTTGGAGATTTTGACGTTTGGTTATTAACGATGTTTGACGTTTGATTTTGATTTATACAAGCACTGCGTTTAGATGTGAATGGGGTGGGTGTAATCATGTATTGGGTACAGAAATTGGGGTGGATGATTGGTTTGTGATGTTTTATTTTCAAATTTTGTGTTTGGTTGAATGTTTGTACACAGAGTGTCAAATATAACCAAGTGTTGGGTTACTGTGTGTTCTATATTAAACCGTAACTTGAAGTTACGTCTCCTTGGTGGTTAACGGTCGAAGACGTAACTTGGAGTTACGTCTCCATTAATAGAGACGTAACTCCAAGTTACGTTTTAATACTAACCTCACTAATAACACTAACACTTGGCTTTTTCAGCCGTGTTAGTGTTAATAGAGACGTAGCTCCAAGTCTCGTAACTTGGAGCTACGTCTTAGTAGGCGTGTCTCTAGGCTCCGCACTTGGTCGCGGCGCACTTGGTGGTCAACTTTGACCGCGGGAGTAAAAAATGAAAGGCCACGCCAGCGTGGCGCTGACGTGGCCAAAAGAGGCATAGATTGGTAAATAGTTTTTGGGGAGGGTTATTTTAATAATATTTTATTAAAATAAGATTATTTTAAAAAAATTTCCTTACGATAAATGGTGGTTTACTTACCCAAGTAATCTATCGTGAAGCGTACGGAGCGGTATGGTAAATCAACGGTCCAGAGTGATAGTTAACCTTACTCAGGTAAGGTAGGATGAACGACGCTGCCGCGTTACCCAAGTAACCCTCCTTTACGCATCGACTTTACTTTGGGGGCGCGGGTGGTGTTGGGAAGACTAAGAGGGGGCCGCGCCGCCTGCGGAGGCTGGGATTTACCCGGCGAACGCCGCATCGTTCTCAAAGCACGGTCCCGTTCCACCTTTACTTCCCGTAAAGATCAACGCCGGGTATTATTGCATCTATGTTAACCTCCCAAGAAGTTAGGGTTAGATTTTTTGTCTCGTTAGACGGGATTTCGCGGAAGTGGCAAATAATATCGATACCAAATTATCGTAAAAAATTGTCTTTTTCTTGGTTTTTTTTATACTTTATTGCTGCAAAGATTGCTAATATGTAAATGTTGAAGATGGTAGTGGTATTTGGAAGGATGGGGGTTACGGGTTTATGAGAAAAACCCAACCTGGTTCGTAGCTGTGTCAACTTTCTTGATTCGATGTTCGAAATCTTTCACATGATTGGTATGCGTTTTCATTTTCATTGAGGAATTTAGGATTGAAATGGTTTGAAGGAATATAAATGGGTTGGCGACATGTTATAACTGGCATGTTGTTTGGGATAAAACTTATTTTCTGCGTGTTATTCTCTTAATATTAGTGGATTTTGCTTGGAAAAGTAATTTTTTTTTGAATGTACCCCTAATTCCTCAGATAGAAGTTTGGATATCTGAGTTGTGTGGTTGGATATTTCAGGAGCTAATCAACTAATTTTAAAATTCATTAGATTGTTGGGATTAAATTCCTAAGCAATTGGAGCTCCTTAAGTAGCTATTTGGGCATAAAGATTGTAAAATGCTAATGTTTTAATATGGCGATTCAATGCAAGTGCTCCACAATTGCTGATTTATGTTCCTTTTTGTGCTTATTGTAGTGAAGTAGTACCAATGGGCTTTTGGTGCTATGTAGAGATCATGTTATTCTCGTGGAACCAGCAGTTTCGAAGTGGCCTATGAAAATAAAATGAGACACATGAGGTAGATGTATTCCATCTTTTGTGTTTGTTGTTTTCACTTGTTTCCTCTGTCTTGATTTATTCTCGGATGAGGTTTCTTTTTTCTTGCCACAATGTGATGATAAATAGCTTGGCTCCGAAAAAGTTTTCTATGATCGTATTCTCTTCAGAAGCTTACATCTAGATTGGATATCCTAGATTTTGTACTGCACCTTTTGTTTTTCTGATCATGACTACTTTAACAAGCTGCATTTCTCCCATTTCTAGGTATGAACTTACATAAACGATTGAAGACAAGTAATCCAGAGTACCAGATGTGCGAGAAGAATGGTAAACTCTATATTCTTGCTCGTTTCTTATGACAAGGCCCTCTCCTTCGCTTCGTGGTTCTTTATTTTATTTTATTTATAGACACCTTATACATAATATTTACTTTGAGAACAAAAGTTTTCTACTGTAATCTCAGTTTATTTTTTTTCATTTGGCAACTTACTCAAGTTCTATGTAAAATGTTGGCAGGGTCTTCTCTGGCGTCCAGTAAGGTTGATTTTAGATGTTCTGCCATCCGACTATCCAAAGTAACCGGTGGATTTAGTGATGACCAAAAAGCAGCCATCCAAGAGATTGGTTTTGGTTTTTTGCTCCATACGCCACCCCTTCAGCTGAAAAAGAACCTGATATTTTCACTGCTAGAAAAGTGTGACCCGATTACCAGGTCGATAACATTAAAGGGAATACGCATACCTGTAACCACATGGGATGTTAAGTGCTTGTTGGGGTTGCAAGATGAAGGGAAAAGGATAGACTTTACGCGTGGCTTAGATTTGGACATAAATTTGCTGAAGAATTATGTGCCAACAGGCGGAAAGGGCATACCTTTGGATGACCTACACCGGGATATTTCTGAATCCAGAAAAGCTGATGATCATTTCAAAAGGAAATTTGCCCTTTTTATCATAGGGGTTATCCTGGCACCACGCACAGGACAACACATCCATGTCGATTACCTGAAACTGGTTGCCAATGTTGAGGAGATCCCCAATTTTAACTGGGCTGCTTTCACTCTGGACTTCCTTTTTGACAGTATTGTGAAGCATCAGAGTGGAGAAGCGAAGTGGTTACAAGGATGTGTTTTGTTTCTCCAGGTATTGCCTCCCACCCTTAATCATTTAGATTGTATCATTCTCATACAAATTGTAATTTTTATTGAAATCTGGTTAGCTGTGGTATTACGAGCATCTTTGCTTTAGTCGTGCCGATTATAATCGTGGCCCTCCTACTTATCCACTTATGGCTTATTGGGATGATAAGAGTGCAAGGTTGTGGGAGATGTGGGAAGCCAAAATAGGTCATGAAGCCGGAGAGGTATGATTAGGAAAAGCTCTTTGAGGTTGATTATAGCTGGTCAGCTAGTAATATATTCACTCCTTTAATGCTAGGTGATAGTTGAACTGAGCCTCCCACTGCTGCCATTGGAAGCGAAGGGAGTTGATAATAGGGAGATGTTGGCTGATTCTCAAAAGGTAGTCCGAGCTCGATTTTGTTAGTGAGCAATTAATTATATGGTTATATTCTCATCAAGTGAATTGTTGTGTCACAGATTAAAAGGAAAAGCACAAAGAAAAGGAAGAGGGTGCCCAAGAAGTCTAAGAAGGCGAGAATGGAAACCTTAACTACATCTACAAATGTCCCTAATCAGTTCTCTGACCGAAGGGAAGGTGAAGCAGCACGGCAAGGAGAAGCACCGGGCCCTATTTTCCAGGTGCTTGTATGAGGGAAAATTTTGACTGTTTTCTGATTTACTCAAGGGCTTCGTTTAATGTGGCTCTTTATTCAGGACTCTGCTATGATTTCACAAAGGTTGTGTGCCCTAGAAAAACAAGTGGAAATCGTCAAGGAATCCATGACTAAGATGGGAGAGAAAATCACGGGAGAAACAGCTGAGATTAAGGGACTTTTGAAGGTTTAGAAGTACACCCTTTACAATCTAAAGATTGGTTATTGAGAAGATTTTACTGATCTCTTATCTTCGACATTGATCTTGCTTATTGTTGCAACAGGAAATAATCATGAAGATGGACCAAACAGATCGGTTTTCTCTATTTACCACTGTACCTCCCACAATAACATCCATGGAGCAATCATTGAGCGCCAGTTTTGGAGCAACTAGTGACAAGATACTACCCGGAAGCCTGTAAAAGGAAGCTGTGTACAGTTTGCTCATATTTTTGTACAGATAGTCAACTTAAAGAAGTGTGAATGGCATTCATAGTCTCCTTAGTTTTTTTTTTCAGATAAACATTCTATTCGCTGCGAGGTTTCTGTAATGCAATCGCATAAATTTTCATCAGAAAACAGAATCCGTTGCAAGACGAAGGCCTCTAAAAGAAGAGTTTTGATTAATGTGGATTAGTTTGTAGACATTACCAAGATCGCAAGGTTTTACTATGATTAGAGAAGTCTGGAGCGATGCTTGCAGGAAAACGAAGCAATTTGGCATGCATTCTTGTTGTGGAATTCCCTGAATCTGAATAGATGCGTTAAACACAGCACACTTTGACATTCTTGTTTAGAACTATTAAGAACAAGAGTTGCATTGCAGCCCATAGAAATAGATAGATACTCATGGTCTAATGAACATCATCCAACTCCCCTGCGGTTTCTCATCTTTTAGCAAGAAAGAGCTACATCCATCAAGTTCCATGTAGTAATTCTTCTACTAATGCAGCTATGCCACCGTCGGACTTCATCTTCGGAAACGCAGCTGCGGTTCTGCACGCAAGGAGCTATCAGCCGAACAAGGTGACTGCAAGACTGAGAAGAATCACAACAACGGCATCAATATCATCACCCAAGCAAGATTGCAGGGTCGCCGCCGCCTCCTACCCGAAGCCAGTGCAGGACATGTTCCAGACATTCCTCAGTAGGCCGTGGAAGGAGTACTCGCTTCGCACGAACTGTCATCGTGCAGAGCTGTCTCGATGGATAGCTTGATTGCTCCGGCAGCGAGGTGGGGTGGCTGGTGTGGCACGGTGACCTCCCTCAAAATACATTGCTCACTGCCGTGCCTTGCACTTCTGGCCTTCATAGAACTAACTATAGCTACCACCTCATAAAGCTACCATCATAGATGTAGAAAGGGAATTCAACCTAAGAGATCAAACTTCTCAAGATCATGTGTATCATTCCACTTATAAATCACTTACCACTCTCAAAACATATGGATCAAAATCTAAATCAAAACGCAATGCCCCTAAGACGATGTCAGATGGATTTGAACAATTCTTGAACCCGAATCGGCAATGCCCTAGAGGGAAACAGTAGTACCTCGTCTCATGCTCGAGTACAAGAAGGATCGAAGTCATCCGGCGCCACCCTCGCGATCCAACTGCTCAAGCTCTTCTTGATGTCCCCGTGATTCACGTACGCCAACTCGTACATGCTACAGAGATTCACCACCAGCGTCTCGTTCAGGGCCGTTGTGGGAAACCTCTCGAGGGCGCCTTCGAGCAACTTGATCGAGTCTTGGAGATCCCTGGAGTACATCAAACACAGCGCCTTGTTGCTCACTGCCACCACGTCGCTGGGATCCCTCTCGACGCACCCCTCGTACTCCCTCACCGCGGCGGCGTAGTCCTTTGCAGCTATGGAAGCCAGTGCCCGGTTCCTCGCCACCAGGTTTTCCATCTCCACGCTGCCGCCGCCCTGTTGCGCCACCACCTCTTCCGCACGTGCGAAGGCGGCGCGAGACCCCTCGAGGTGGCCGATCTGGAGCTGGATGTAGCCGAGGCGGGAGAGGAGAACGGGATCGGAGGGGCAACGTTCGAGGAGCGTGCCGAGGAGGGCGAGGCACACGTCGAACTCACGGTGCGCGAAGTGCTGGGCTATGAGCACACTTAGTACAAAGGCCTCGCGACGGGGCCACGGAGAATGGGAGGCGGAGGGGGAAGCGTCGTGTGCGACACGGCCGCGGACGAAGTGGAGGAGTAAGTAGAGAAGATCGAGAGTGGCGGGGAGGTCGCCGAGACGCGCGGGGAGGACAGCGTGGAGGTAGCGGAGGGTGAAGGGGACCATGGATCCGCGGCGGCCGGGGTAAGCGCCTGGGTACGACTCGTAACGTAAGCGAGGGAAGTCGAAGGGGTCATCTTTCGAGGGATGAGAATCGAGGCCCTCGAGGACGGAGAGAAGGGAGACGGAAGCGTCGGAGAAACGGCGGAGCTTGAAGAGGGCGAGGACGGAGAAGGAGAGGAGGACGAGGCGGTGGTGGGGGAGAACGAAGAGGCCGGATCCGGACTGGGAGAAGGCGGTGGCGCGGTCGAGGAGGGAGCTCCACTGGCCGCGGGAAGCGAAGTCGAGGAGGGAATCGACGTCGGGGCAGAGGTCGGAGGGGGAAGCGAAGAGGGTGGAGGGCGGTGAGAGGAGAGGGTCCGAGGAGAAGTCCTCCGACGATCGCTGGAGTTTGGGATCCATCTCTCGATCTCCACAACGAAGCGGAGGTGGTGTAGTCGTAGAGAACGGAGGAAGAACAAAACGGGAGCCTTTTTTGTCCAGGCTTTGGAATGGGCTTTGACACTACCATAGTGGGCCACGAACGGCCTAATAGTTTTTATATCTGTTGATCTATGACGTCCCAGGCGAATAGGCGATCCTGATAGGACCACAGCTGAGATCTGCGACTTTTGGTGATTAAAATTTGCCATTTTTTTAAACTCCACTATGGTTGTAGAATTATTATCACTTTCGAGTCGATAATTTTTTTTAACTCCACTGTGGTTGTAGAATTATTATCACTTTCGAATCGATAACGCTTTGTGTACATAGCTGTGGGCCATGTACACTACATATGCTAACGTGGGCATGTTTTAAATGCATATATTTAGCGGGTTTATAGTGGGGATCCGATCCAGCCCCATCCTGATCAAACATCATTTCTCCAAACCCTAGCGTCGACCTCTCCTCTCCTGAAAAGACCTAACCTCGTCGTCGACCTCAACTCACCGTCACCGTCACCCTCTCCCTCTACTCTCCGAAACATCGTCGTTGTTGCCTTCTCACTCTCCCCTCTCCTGAAAAGCCCTAGCCTCGCCGTCGCCGTCGCCCTCGACTCGCCGTTCGCGATGGCCAGAGGCGGGAAATGAAAAGAGGGCGACAGCGACGTCAAGGTTGACGATGGACGGAGGCGGGAGGTGAGGAGAGGGCAACGGGTGCTGTTCCCGATGACCGGAGGTGAGAGGTGAGGAGAGGGCAACGGCGCAGTTCCTGATGCCCGGAGGCGGGAGGTGAGGAGAGAGCGATGGCGAGGTTCGTGATGGGCGGAGGCGAGAGATGATGAGAGGGCTATGTTGACGGTGAGGTTGACGATGACCGGAGGAGGGAGGTGAGGAGAGGGTGGCAACGAGGTTCCCGACGGCTGGAAGTGAGAGGTGAGGAGAGAGCGATGGTGAGGTTTGCGATTGCCGGGTTTAGACATGAGAAAGAGTAATCGGATCCCATTATATCCACCCGTTAACCCAATACCTATAATATTATATACTATTATTGTACTATAAAAGTGGGTGGCCATGTAGTATTTGCATTTGGCATGTACCCAATCAGAATCCCTTTCGAATATACTTTGCCGTAGGTCACTTGGTGGTGATAGTCTCTCAGAACGCCCTATACGAGAGAATATATTCCTTTTTTAACCACAGGTTAAGATGAAATATGTTTCATCAACCTTGTAATAAGGGAGGCGGCAGTTATGCATTCCCTTTTAAAAGGCTTGATCTAATCAATCTATACAAATTTTAATAATGAATCTTATCAAGATGAATAATGATTCCGGTCCTTCAAAAGGTGGAGGATCCGATCCATCCACATGACCATGGCACCCATATATGCAACGCGAGTAGTCATTCGGGTTTTGGGAGGACCCGATCCACCATTACGTGGGGTGTTAGATTGGTGCCACTTGTCACCAATCAATACTTTTTTTACATATATTAAACACATATGCACATATATACAATATGTAGATATATTTTCATATATACATATATATTATTATACATGCTAAAATATGCCTTTCGTCCCTCAGATTTCTGACAAGTTTTTATCAAGTCCTTTAAATTTAAAAATTCTCGATTGAATCCCTTAACTTCGCCGGACTGGCTCAATCTAGTCCCTCCGTCCATCGCCGTCCATCGAACTAACGGCGGCTCAGCTGAACCGGCTTACGAACCGGATCAATTTGAGTTAATTTTGACTTTTCCCCTTCTTCTCGCCGCCTCCCTCCTACTGCTGATACTACTCAGCAACCGATCTACACCGGCGTCAACCAAGGAGAAAGCTCACCTCCTTCTCCGTGTCCGACTCGCCGTGGCACCCCTCCTAGAAGAACTGCGTCCTCATCTCATTGAGCCGTGTTGGGCAGCATAGGCGACGGAACTGAGAGGGACGACGGTGGTGCTTTGGAGAAGACGAAGACGCTGGCGACGGAACAGAGAGATCGAAGGAACCTCGGGTATTTTGATTCGAGGTCGGATGGGCCGAGGAGGTCGGAAGTAGTGGTGTAGAGGGGCGACGACACCGGATCCTTGAGAAGGGGTGGGGATCTGGTTGGCTCCCGACAAAGACGGGGGTGGCCGGGAACGAGGAGGGTGGATGGCCTCGAGCGCTGGGCGGGGTTAATGGAGACGGCATGGTTGTCGGAGATGGATAGGGAACTCGGGGGTGGAATGGGTGAAGAGGAGGCTTCGACGTCATCTTCAACCATCTTCCTCACTTCAAAGAAGCAGAGGAAGGGGGAGAGGGGGAGCCCGGCGACGCCACTCGACTTCAACGCCGGATCCATCAGAGGCGGAAGAAGCAGAGGAAGGGGGAGAGGGGGAGCCCGACGACGCCACTCGACTTCAGCGCCGGATCCGTCAGCGCTAGCGAGGAGGGATCCGTCGCCGGATCCGTCGGAGGCGGAAGAAGCAGAGGAAGGGGGAGAGGGGGAGCCCGGCGACGCCACTCGACTTCAACGCCGGATCTGTCAGAGGTGGAAGAAGCAGAGGAAGGGGGAGAGGGGGAGCCCGGCGACGCCACTCGACTTCAGCGCCGGATCCGTCAGCGCTGGTGAGGAGGGATCCTTCGTCGGCAGGAGAAAGAGACAAAGAGAGAGAGGGGGAGGTGGGAGGAAGGAACCCATGTCTTCCCTCCAGCCGGCGAGTTTTGTCTCAGCCTCCCCTTCCCTGATCAGCCACAGCCCTCCACCTCCGGCGACTCCTCTGAGCCCCGCTTGGGTTCCGCCGCACTGACCTCACCCTCCATGGCACCATCCCTCACCCTCCGGCGACGCCCTCCTCCTCGAGTACGCCGACGCTGGATCCCTCCACGCCATCCTTGTCGGAGAAGAATGCACCTCGATCAACAGGGGAGAGAAGGAGAGGAGAGAGAGAAAAAAAATAATTAAAAAATAATTTCAGTTGGCTAAAATTAGTATACATCGGTCAAAATCAGTCTTCTTGGCTCCGTTAGATTCGACTAACGGCATTTGGACAGAGGACTGTATTAGATCGGTTCAAAAAATCGGGGGATTCAATCGAGAATTTTTAAAGTACATGGACTTGATAAAAACTTGTCATAAACCTCAGGGACGAAACGCATATTTAAGCCTTATTATACATACATATATATTAATAATATATAATGTGTATATTACATGCACAAATATACACATACATGTATGTAGATATCTATATATGTATGTATTTACGTATATATGGTATGTATATATGTATACACAAATACATACATACATATATATATATATATATATTATATTTTTTCACACATATATAGTTAATGCATATATAAAAATAGATATCTATATTTGTTGTATTGCTGATTCCTCAATTGTTGTAATTTAAAATGTCTGTTCTTCCTCATTCTCTCTCTCTTTTGGATGTCTTCTCAAATAGTATATTTCAAAGGATAAAATTATATATATAACCACGTGACATATGTAATACACATTCCCTCTAATCGGTAATGAAATATCAATTGATTGATCCATTCCATCGATATTGTTCCACCGATTAACTATATCAACAAATCGGTATATCATTACCGATTCGAGCGCATATGTAATATACATGCTCCGGCCCATGTACATTATTTGAAATTATGGCTATTTAACTGGCTTTGGCGATGCGGACATGTGGCTGCTGTATCTATCGGCAGCAAGCAATTGAAGCAAGTGCTACCTGTCTTGGTAAAACTATCATGAATGAGATGTCGTCCAAGTTTGAATTGAAGAAACATTTTTTTGCTTCAAATGTGTAAACTAAATTATACTGCATATTCATGAAGCAGAAGCAATTTAAGAGCACACATCTTGCAAGAATTCACGTCCAACAAAATATTATGCAAACCATTACGGTCATTTCCATCTTCGAGTGTCAGACATTTATCCTTCTAAGAGTGCATCATTCAAAAAGCTTATGACATAGCTAATAGGAAATGAGAAGCTATCAAATCCAGGGGGAAAAATCGTGGAAGATAAAAGAAAGATATGCACAATACTATGTAATGTAATAGGGGCTTCTAGCAGAGACATTCTTAGCTCCCGAGGACGATCTCATCAAAATTCCAATCTCTTACAAGGTCTCTGGTCACTGCCCGGCTTCTCACCAGGCGTGGTGCTCCTGGGATACCTTGACCACTGGCCATAGCAGGGGCTGGTGTCACCTTTGATGTGTTATTAGCAGTGCCCTGGTTGACAGCTACCCTCCGGGCCAAGCAGCTAACCATGGCGGAACATCGCCCCTCACCATCTGAACTGGAAACCGAGTAGCTTCTGAAAGAATGTGTTGGACTGTCCATGCTTTGACATACGAGACATGCTAAACTCATGATTCAACTTCACTTCTCTGCCGCTATAACTGAAGAAACAAGGGAAATAACTTCTTGATTAATAGCATTTATCCATCTTGCACTTCTTTTAAGAAATGCCAAACTTATCCACGTGGAGCTTGAATGATGTTTTTTCTGTGTTCCGTTGGTTTTACTTTTCAGTGCCCAACATAATACAGTTGATAATATAGTTTTTCACAGTTGAGTTTTCGTTTCTAATAGATTCTTGGTAAAATAGCAAAGCTATGATAGATGGTTCAAAAAATGGAAACATGAAGTTTGCAAGAAGAGCTTGTCAAAATAATCGTCATAAGTCACAATATAGAAGGAAGACAGAAACAGCCAGCTTGTCATGTCAAGCAAGACCACTCACTTCTTCATTTTATTGCACACTATACTCAAAGGCACAAAATGGGGTATAAATCGACGGAAAAAAAAAGACTTGCTAAAAAAACAACCTGCTTGAAAAAAGATTATGGAAGCATCAGGAACCTAAAACTATAATGAGCAACTTTTCTTAGACAGTGATCACTACAAAGACTCTTTTTACGCATATGTTCATGTTAGCAAGCTCCATGAATCCAACTATGTAATTTTTTAGCAAAGCAATACAGATATTTTGTACGTGACCAGTAGCTATTATCGCACTGTAGTGTTGTGAGAAGCTTTGTTGATATCCTAAAACAGGAAATAAACAACACATAAGCACAAAAGGTGAAAAAAATAATGACGAGTCTTCAAGCGCAAATGGAGCAAACTGTATTTCACGTGATGTTACACATTACAGCAAAAAAAAAAGATTCTCTTTGCTGAACTCACCTTATGAGCATCAATTTTTCAGGGAAAAAGAAGTCCACAAACTCCATTCTACACCAAAGTTGTGTATGATTGATTCAAGAGGAACTAGTGGAAAAGAAAGCCAACTTTGAAAAAGAGAAAGGGAAATGTGAGAATCACAAGATTTATTTACTCCCATGTATGTTTATTACTATAACGAAAATGGATAGAATGATCCATTCCTGATCCTAAAAAGAAACAAAATGAGCTCTGTCAATTATGTTCACATTATTGGGGCCAAACTGGTGTGCAAACATATTCCTATCTAGCCCCACAAACTCACACTCTCTTTAATGAAGGCCGACCCACCGCCCCCATAACTCTCTTAGCTATCACTCTGCCAGAATGGATTTTACTCATCATGTCCAATTATCTACCTAATATGTCACCTTAGCGATTCTGTCTATCTCTACATTAAGAACACCCCATGACCCTTTTGGCTTTGGCTCCTTTCCATGCCACCATCGCACAGCTGGAGATTACGCTATCACAATAAACCTTGACTATACTCTAGCATCCTTATTCTCCCATTTCTCTACCTTGGATAGAGGAGAATAACATTTCAATAAACAGCTTTCTCATTCTCGTCCCTTTTTCTTTAAACCCAAACAATTTAAAAATCAAACTCCTGATATTTGTAAAAAACGAATACTATATAATTCCTTTCCTTCTACCTTCTTCTACAGTCAAACAAATCCTTGACGCAAGGGAACTGTTCTTTAAACAATCAAACCTAGTTTCTTAGGAACCAAATAAATGCTCAAATTACTCGTCTTCTCCTTAAAGAAATCCCTTGCAGATACACCAATGCCTCCATCCACTTCATGCATCCAAACGTTTCAAAACTAGAAGAGTTAAAATCCAAATACCTTTTTTCCAAATTAGCACCTAAAACTGTGAACTATGCAGCCAGAACTTGTCTACAGGCACCCAATATGTACAAACTCAACTTCAATCAGCGACAACAAGGGACGATTGCCGCCGCTCCATCTGGATCAAAGTGGATAACCAGTTCAGGCTTAATCCAATCCAAACCAGAAGAATATAAACCACACCAATCCACAACTTTTAGACAGATCAGATCTAATTCTCCAATATTCCCCATCCATCAGATCCAACAAACCCATGGAAACAAGAAATAAGGATTCGAAAACCCTAGCGTCCGGGGGAAACGAATCGCGGATCGTAGTACCAATACGACAGGTTCATCCGATCGGAATCAATACATACGTCACAACACGGATCTAAATCGATAAAACAAAAAAATAATCGCAAGACTTTTGCAGCGATTTAGACGGAAATAGACGAAGGGTGGGGGCGAGCGGAGAGACTGCTGACCTTCTCTGACTCGAAGAAGAAGAGCTTCCGAGTGGCGGTGGGTCGGTGGCGGGGAATACTAGGGAAATAGGTGGACTAGGGAATGAAAAGCAAGTAGAAACTAGAGTGGACTTACTTTATTTATTCTATTCTATAATGGATAAAAAAGAGAGGCCTTTGAGCGGAGTGGAGAGGAGTTGTGGTATATATCTGTGAGCAGTGATTCGGGGAGGAGGACCTGATCCATCCTTACGTGGGGGTGTTAGATTGGTGCCACTTGTCACCAATTAACACAGATTATATATATATATATATATATATTTGTGGGTATCCATGCCACCTAGGCATGGCAACGGGGCGGGGTGGGACGGGGTCCCCTTCCCCCGACCCCGACCCCGCAACCCAACCTAAAACCCCACCCCGTCCCACCCCGATAGTTACTACACCCCGCCCCGCACACCCCCACCCCGCCCCGTCCCGCTCAAATTTTTTTTGACGCATTAAATATATTATATCTAATAATACACTAAAAATTTATCATTTTAAAAAACAATCAAAACAAAACTTTTCTCTATAAAATGATACAAACATAAATTGTATCAATAATAACTCAAAAATATTATCAATACATTATTAAGTTAATACTTTTTAAGAAAATGAATTATAGTAGGGTAATATATTACTATATTAATTATTATAAATATCCAATCGGGGCGGGGCGGGACGGGGGTGTCCTACCCCGACCCCGATCGGGGTTTTACACACTTCCCCCAACCCCGATTCCGACCCCGTTTAGGGCCCCCCGACCCCGCCCCATTAGGGACGGGGCGGGGCGGGACCCCGTCGGAGCGGGGTAAATTACCATCCCTAGTGCCACCTGGTACATGTAACCACCCACCTCCATTATCTCTAACCAACCACCTCTATTACCTCTAACCAATCATCTAGAGCCACATAGGACTCCACATGGGATTCAATGTAAGATAACAGGTGACAGCATGACAAAGTCAATAACTGTCCTTGGATCTTATAAGGTAGATTATTTATTCACACATAGATATATGCGTATATAAAAATAGATTTAATATATGAATAATATGTGTATATCTAATGCATGCACATGCATATACATGTGTCATGGTCATGTGTGTGGATCGCGTCCTTCCAATAACCTTTTGGAATGACCCAAATCATTATTATATTTATTTTATTATGACATGGTATTTGATTTATTACGCGATATATATCATCCTTATATGAGGTTATGGTTATAAGTGAAACTTCTGATATCCTACGTGGCCGAAGAATATCCTATGTGGAGCCTATGTAGCGCTTATATGGCATGATAATCTTAAGTTGATGGGGGTTTAGTGGGAGGGAGTTATTGAGGTAGAGTTGGTAGTTACCCTAGCAGATGGTAGGGGACACCACTAGTATAATATATATATATATATATACGTGAGCTATATATATCATTTTGTTGTCTTAGGTGGCGGGAGAATGTCCTACATGGAGTCTATGTGGCGCCGATATGACATGATATTCTAGATTAAAGGGGTTAAGTGGAAGGGAGTTATTGGCTGATTATTAACGGGGAAAGAGGGGGAGAAAGAAAAAAAAAAGGGTAATTACATAGTTACGGAGTGTCAGAGGAGAGAGAGGGGACCGATGGTGGTGGTTAGCCTCGCTACTCCCTGGTACGTAGATATATCCTTCGGAAAAAAGAGAGAGCTGCATATATATATATAGATATTCCTCTCTTTTTTTTTTTGTGGTTGGATTCGATTGGTGAGCAAACCTGGGAGTCCGCTTTGTTATCAACGTCCGATCCAAATGGTTATCCAATAGTTAGTTAGAATTCATATCTTCATATGATTTCAAGGTTAAAATTATGAATACCTTGTTGTTTAAAATAATTCGGATAATGCCTAATCCAACACTTGGTAGATTAGTGTATCATCTGGATAGTGCAGCCAAATGTAAGAATCAATAAATTCGCCAGATACATTAATTTAGTTAGTTGGTGCAATAGAATCATCGCCAGATTTGGGTGGCCGATTGTACCATAACTCAACCGTCTACTTGACTCAAATCAAGCAGCTCGTGATGAATGCGAGAAATACTGTTGACGGTAAAAGTTCATGAAAGACACAGATATTAATGATTTCTCTAGTCAGGAAAAAGTTTCAATTTTGACGACCTTATCAAGTTCAAGTCAAGCAAACAGAGATATATAATCTCTGCCTTACATCATTAGGAATGCATTTGCCATCACTCAAGCTTATGAGGAAAAAGGGGCAAAACTATGTAAACATTCAAATTCAAAATTCTCTGTTTCGTGTTTACAGGAGAAAACAATGTACCCTCATCTATGTTGATCCTCAATGTTGTTGATACTATTATTTCCTTGTACAAAAGATATGCAGATGAGGATTGAACTTGTGAAAGGAAAGGAAAGATGATTAGCTGATTCGAGCTACATCTCAAAAATGGTGTATAAAATTGTAGGAAAGTCATTTTCCTGAAGAATGTTAACAACTCCATGAGGCTGATCTTTTCATAAGAGGCTTCATTGCCTTGTCATCTTCCAGAGAGATCATACCCAAATTGGAGGGGTCTTCCAGCATCATCTTGGCCACCAAATACCCAGCTATGGACCATGTCTGGAACTTCCTTGCTTGTTTGCCTATGTACCGTCCAAGTTTGCCATCGTAGTACTCGGGCCAGCCATCTTTAGACATCCGGCTTTCAGCGAGCTCAATTGCTCGCCTGGCGACTTGTGGTCGGCCTGTCTTGATGCAGGCCGCAGTAAGGAACCAGAGAAGAACTGCAAAGAACGACAATGAAATAAAAAAAAATCGATGCTATTGAGTCGTATCATATGATGATGAAATGGCAGCAAAAAAGTTTGAAGATGATAAAACAGCTTCAGCATAGACAAGTATTGTATCTGATGAAGTTTTTTGGTTTATTCACATACTGTCGAGAAGAGATGAAATGCGAATAAACAAGAAAGCCAGAGATCTCAATGGAACCAACCTGGCCACGATCCTCCATTATGGTAGCTCCATCTGGTATTCTTAGGATCAGAACCTGTCACAATTCGCCATTCATGGCTCTCGATGGCAGGATAAGATATCTTTAAGGGCATTTCACCAACCAGTTCTTCCCAGCGTTCTTCAATGAGATCCATTATAGCCATAGATTGCTCATGCGTGGCAAGGGATGATAAGATAGCAATACAGTTACCAAGCGCAAACCAGCGGAAGTCCATCCGTGCTGGACTGACATTTCCAATGAAGTAACCACCACGGCAAGGCATAAAATCAAAGACCCAGTCTGGGATTGAATCAGGTATAACATTGAACTTGTTAACCGCTGTGTGAGAATATTCCTCAGTCTTATATCTGTAGATAGCATTTAACTGCTGAAAATCCATCCAAAAGTAACTTCTCATGTGGTATCTCAGAGCATGTAAGCGTATCACTATTTTCTCAATAAACTCCTTTCCTTCTGTGTCATGTTTAAGCATTGACAGAGCAGACCTCAATGCCATGAAGAAAAGCGCTTGAATTTCAATAGGATAGCCATAAACACCCTGTGGATGTAGCTTGCATGAGAAACCACAACTAGAAAGCAAGCATCACTAATCAGAGTAGCACAAAAGTAAAAGCAACAAGTATACTTGAGCGAAGATATTATTATAGCTTCTCTCATGAGAGACACCAGAAATGACTCACATAACTGACTTTTTAAATGACTTAAATACTTGCACATTTGTAGTTCCCCATACAGGTTTGCAGGTTGCTGTGTATCATCTCGAAGATCGATTCATGCATTACAATCACATCATCTCTAGATACAAATAATTACGGCTTTCCTCTTCGTTTCATATTCATAAGTCTAGTACTGAACCACAAAATGTATGAGGATTTGCATTTTGTAGCATCATATGGACTCTGCTACACCTAAAGTATCAAACAGAATACAGATGTTCTATGAAGAACAGTCTGGTTGAAGAACTCCAATGAGTGAATTTGATACTCATAAGCAAAACCTTTGGTTGCTTGAAATTTTGGAGAAGAACTAGATTGATTGAAATGGTTGACAGGTACAAGTAAAAGAAAGCAGGATATTGCTCATTCTTCTCAATAAGTTGTCTAATTGTCTCTACCATACGTCATCGAAAGTTTCAGATGACCATTCAAATTAATTAAAGAAGGTGTTCTACGGTTCTGTACAATCAAGTGTTTAGGATAATGGTGCCAAGAGAGAATACTTAATTCAAGAATTCAAGGTGCATTTGCAGTTATCATAAGTGAGAAAATAGGGGCTGATTCCACATTATGGATTTAAAAGAGGATTGAATGCCTAATAGTGTTCCCAAATAGAAGTAGATTAATCGAAATTGTTGAAAGGTACACGTGAAAGAAAGATGGATATGGCTCATGCTTCTCAATAATTAATTGTTTCAACCATACGTCATCAAAAGTTTAAGATCACCAGTCAAATTAATTAAATAAGGTGTTCTACAGTTCTGTACAATCAAGTGCTTAGGATAAATGTGCCAAGAAAGAGTAGCTAATAATCATTCAAGAATTCAAGGCAATTATAATAAGTGGAAATAGAGGTTGCTTTTCCACATTATAGATTTAATGGAGGATCAAATGACTAATAGTGTTCCCAAATAAAAGCTTGATAATGAAATTGCAGCATTGAAAAGCTAAGAACACTCAGTGAAGTTCTTACTTCAGAAAAGAAGTACTAGTATTTGTTGGCGGAACATATTAGAGTCAAGTAACATTGATCTTGAAAAATTCAACTTATCAATTAGCTCCAGAGACACTTAAGCAGAAAAATAGAGAAATCTGGACAGAGCAATTCAACTCAGTTTTAAGCAATACCCAAACTACTCAGGTAATTATGGATAATAAATTCTCATACCATTCTGCGATCTATCATTGAGCATCCATCCGCACAGAGCAAAGTGGGAAATGTTTCAAAGCCCTCCGCTAGGCATAAACTCAATATAAGCCTCATTCCCTTCTGACATTCAGGTGCTTCTGACAGAGATAAGTCCCCTGTCGACTTTGTATATGCACGTAGAAGAATGATCCACCAGAAACCAGAGTCAACGGGAGCAACCCTTCCAATAGCACTCTCACCGAAATCTGCAACGATAGTATCGGTTTTCCTTATGGGGTCATGTAGCACTTTGAAGCTTGCTGGCATAGCCCCTTCACCAAGCTTGAAACGGTCTATCTTCTTTTCCCAGCCTTGAAGTTGGAGGGTTTTCAAGAGAAAGTGCTTAACTATCTCAGGTTCACCATTCATTAGGAATGCTAATGCACTGGGTACAAAGTCACGAACAAACACCTATATGTCGGAAAGCATGAGAAAATCAGAACTCACCTTCCTGGCATAACTAACTGCACTAGTAGGCCAAAGGTTGATATTGACATCAATGAGTCATAATTCTCCAAATGCACAAATCAGTCATCTGAAAAAGGCAAAAGCATCAAGCAACTAGAATGCCGGAACCACTATTTCAAATGGGAAGAAAATTTCTGATTCTCTCATTAGACGGCCATCATCCTTGAGAATCTAGTCTGTTAGGAAATGAACTATGTAAATAAGGAACTAGGCAGCATCTACGTCATAGTTGTTACAATTGCCATACTACCAGGTCCACATTCTAGTCTCATAAACTATAAGATGTAAATCACAATGAGCTATCAAATAATCAAAAGGCAAAAGCATTTAAATCTGATGGCAAATGCCGCAGTATATTAACATGCAATAATTGCACATACCAAAGTAGGAATACACGGCATCACAAAATATTGCACTTTAAGAGCTACCTGAGCATACGGCAAACAAGAACAATAATATTACATGGTCAATCTTTGATGGCTGGATTTTGGCACTCTTCTTCCTTTCATATTCACGATATTTAAGTGATATCTCCATCTTAAGCTCGATCAATTTCAGAAGCTACATTGATCATGACAATGTTGGTCTAGAGATATACCTGGTCATAGTTTAAGACCTCCTCGGAGGCATGATCGTAGGCAGCGATGGTCCCCACCGGCTGCCCCCGGAAGAACACCAGGGACCTTCGTAGTGCCTCCCAGGCCTCTGCAACCATCGGGTGTGGCTCGAAGGAATTCCTCGACCACGAGGGAGTGCCCCCCGCCGACCGATTCCCCATTGGGGAGAACATGGTCTCGTAGCTGTCCACCGGGCGTAAGTTCCCAGGGATCGATAGCTCGCTCATCGACCGCTCGTCGAACGACCTCTGCCGCTCAGTATTGAGCCTGGGCTTATCGAGTAGCCGCGATAGGTCAAAGTCATCGGCCTCCGACATGCCGTAGAAGGACCCGACCTTCCGCATTCCCGGCTCTCTCGTCACCTCCATACCTTCCTACCCCTCCAAGAAGGAGAAGATCCTCGCGATTCGTGCACGCCTCGAGATCTAGCACCAACGGCAGAACGAAAGCCACGTTAAAGAACGCTTAAACCGCGGATTCAGGCATTCTTTCTTCAAAACCAGCAGCATTTCTCCACAATTAGCGACAATTAATGGATCAAGAAGCAATAAAAGGTAAAAATAAACAGATCTTGATCCATCTAAAGAAGCATCGAACTCTCCGGATTTTATCCAAATCCAAAGAAAACTAGAATGGAAACCCCTCAAACACAAAGATCTCGATCCAACTCGAATTCAATTCAAAAAAATTCCACAAAAAATCGAGATGAACATGAACTGAAGAGTACATAGGAAATCAGAGTGAGAGGGGGGAACGAACCCTAGAAATCCGAAGAGGAGCGATCGCCACGCCGATCTCGTGGACGAGCGAGGGGAGAGGGAAAAAAGGGATGTGGAGGGTCGGAGGGCGTTATTTATACCGGGAAGACCGGGATGGGGCAGCGCTCTATCCACTTCCGTCCTTTTCGTGTACGAGACGTGACCGGGAGTAGCCGGTTGGAGCACGTGGGAGATGACGTGGGCCGTGACGCCAGACAGACTCACTTTGCTGAGCTGGCGACATCCTATAGGCTCTCCTTGGGTCCCGCAGAGAAGGACCCAAATAATTATTGCCAACTTGGCAGACATCTCTGTCTATTGCCGGAGAAGGTATGAAGTGACTTTGGATTAATTAATTATATAATGATTGGATTACATTGATCGTTTGGGCTGTAGTAAATGACAAAGAGTTCTTTAACGTGGCTATTCATCTCGGCAATTATTTCCAAAAAAATTTATTATTTTGGATTAATTTTCCAAAATAATTGGGGTCCACCGGGTCTGTGGACCGTGTGGTTGATGAGATGTATCCTTGATTAGAGCATTATTCTTGTCAGCGTTTTGGGGTTGCGAGAGGCTAGGAGAGGAGCCACGAGGGTCACGTGTTCTAAGTCAGCTTCTCTGTTACCTATGTTTCTTCCAGCTCAGCATGAGCTACGTGGCGGGATCTAAGCGGTCAGAGGAATAGGGGAATGGAGACAAAGCCTTCAGCCCCCTTTGGTTCCGGGTTGACGGGGATATGGTAAGGGGATTTAGGAATAAATTAGTGCGGAGAATTATAAAGTGTATAAAATATATAATATTATAATAGTGAATAAGCTAGTGAATTAATATTATAATATTTAAATTAATAATTAAATTAATTCAAATATATCTACGTAATATGTATAAAATATATAATATTATAATAGTTGGTAAACTAGTGGGTTAAGATTATAACATTTAAATTAATTATTATGTTAATCCAAATGTTTGTACGTGAAGTATTTACAATATATAATTTGTATCAATGCATCCCCATACGGAACCCACTGATATTAATATAATAATAATAATTGAATATTTATTGTTAAAATAATATAAAATAATGTTTTATACACATCAATGCATCCCCATGCGGACCCACTTCTATTAATATAATAATATTATTTTAATATTTAAAATAATGTTTGTACACATTAATGCATCCCCATGCGGACCCATTTATATTAATATAATAATATTTTTTTAATATTTTTATTACAATAATATAAAAATAATTTTTTCATGATATGACATGTGGCATGTGGACCCACTTATATTAATATTTTATTATAATAACATATGAATAATATTATTTAATATAATACGCATATATAAAAAAATATGATACGTGTGCAAAAGTTTTTATACGCTCAAAAAAACGCATACAAAAATGTTTATGGGCTCACAAAAATATTTGCACGTAGAAAAGCAAACACGTACAAAAAATGTTACTACGCACGTAAACATTTTTATATCATCATAAAAATATTTGCATGTATTTTTAGAAGCACATAAAAAAGTCTAAGGGCGTAAAAACAATTTCCTATGCGTAGTGTATTAAATAATATTAATAACATATTATTATAATAAAATATTAGTATATGTGAGTCCCACATGGCACGTGTTATACCATGATTGATCCACATCATGTAAAAATATATTATTTTATTATTATTTATATATTGGCATCATGAATATAATATTAAAAATATATGTGATGAGTGTAAATGAAAGAGAGAAGCTTAACCCCTCCTAACCCCTTTAACCCCTTTCTTACCCACGTTGCCAGACGGGGGTTCAAGGTGTAGTTTAGTAACTCATGCAAATTTTATATTAACTAATCCATAAAACCTATGTTATAAGAGAGACACATTCTATCGCGCGGTAGAGAATTGTGTAGAGGGTTTATCTCTTTTATATCTAAACGGTGGAGGAGAATGGGTAGCTAGTGGGAGGATAGTTAGTGGCGAGAGAGAAATATATAGAGATATAAAGAGAAAAGTAGTGGTCAGTTACGGTGCCATCTCCACTAGTTTTTTATATATATCAGAATGATTGTAAGGTAACGTTCATGTTGTCTTGTGTGGAGTCTTTGTGGAGTGAGGGAAATAATGAGTGGGTAAGTTAGTGAAGACGAGAGGGGGATTAGTGTGGAGTTACTATGGGAGGGGAAAGAGATATGAGAGATAATGAGCGTTTACTCGACCATGTGACATGAGAGCTCATTAGTCTTCTATCATATAAAGAAAAATGGGTTGCTTTTTTTTGTCTCATTTACGTAACCGAGCGGGTTGTTGTGGTGTGGTTACCGTGTCGGATGGCACGGACCCGACTAACATATAGTGTCGTATCCAAGGGTTTATAATACAAATTATATTTGTTTATAATGACTTTTATGAATAATTGTTTAAATAAAAAGATTTATAGGGGCAGATCTGAGCCAATCTTATTTTTAGATTCCCCTTACGCGGTGATTGAAAATATTGGTCTAAATTTTTTTCAACTCATCATCGAATTTAAGTTTGTTAGATTGAGTAATTAGAGTCAACATTGTATCAGAATAGAGTATTTGTGTTTAAATTTTACGTCATGAATTTATTCCTGATATTTTTATGAAATATTCACTCGTTGGATATCTCATGTTCAATTTATCAAATGTTCAAAACTTAACCAACTAAACAAGTCCAGAGATTCCTCGTCCTCATCATCCGGGGAATCGTGCCACGCTCGTCGGTTCTTATGCCCTCGCGGTAACCAACGGGACATAAATTTGGTTTATGTGGACTCTTATTTAATTTCTAGGTATTTTAATTAAGGCTAAATTACGTTTTTGGTATATGCAAAATTCCCCACGTATCACTTTAGTACCTATAGTTTGATAATTACGTTTTTTATACCTATATTTAATGTATATAACATATTTAGTACCTATTATTAGACATCGTTTTCCAGACTTGACGGTAATCCGCTCACATGATATCACATGAGCGGTTTTGAAGACTTTCACGTGAAGGCACATGACCAGTTTATCGTTTGAAATGTGACGTCGTAAGAGGGTCAGATCATAACGAAGCGGTTTTTATAAATGAGGTATCAAAAAAGTAATTATCAAACTATAGGTACTAAAATAGTACACAGGCAATTTTACATGTACCAAAAATATAATTTAGCCTTTAATTAAAGTCTAAGGAATTGCAACACAATGCGTGAAAAAAATGGCTTTGAGCACACAACTTCTACCCTGACACCACTCAATCGAAAACCTGTAAGGGGTTTTTATAAATGAGGTACCAAAAAAGTAACAAAGCGTTTTTTATAAAATGAGGTATCAAAAAAGTAATTATCAAACTATAGATACTAAAATAATACACATGGAATTTTACAGGTACCAAAAACGTAATTTAGCATTTAATTAAAGTCTAAGGAGTTGCAACACAATGCGTGGAAAAAAGGGCTTTGAGCACACAACTTCTACCCTGACACCACTCAACTGAAAACCTGCAAGGGGTTTTTATAAATGAGGTACCAAAAAAGTAACGACATGGTTTTTATAAGTGAGGTATCAAAAAAGTAATTATCAAACTATAGATACTAAAATAGTACACGGGGAATTTTACAAGTACCAAAAACGTAATTTAATCTTTAATTAAAATCCAAGGAGTTGCAACGCAATGCGTGAAAGAAGGGCTTTGAGCACACAACTTCTATCCTGACACCACTCAATCGAAAACCTGTAAGGGGGCGTTTGGTTCGGGGATAATGTGGATTACCTTATCCCCGAGCAGAATGGGGTTAGCAAAATAGGAATAATGTTGGTTAAGATGAATCATAAAAAAAATGAGAATATCACTTATTCTATCATCATTTAACTCCACCATGATTGTATCCCTATTTTTATTTTTTATTTATTTAAAATTTTTGGTCTATCCCCACTGATTTTTTCAACTTTTCTAAACCCAAAATCCCTTGACCCGGAATATCCTATCCCATTGCCTTCACGTATTGGTTGGGTTGTTTGATAAGGGGATAGGCTATTCCAGATTAGGAATTATGGGGTTAGAAAAATTGGGATAATGAGCAGGGATCGACCAAAATATATATTTTTTAATAAAAAATAGAAATGTGGATACAAATCAGGGTGAAGTTAAATGTGATAGAATAAGTAATATTCCTATTTGTTGAGATGGTCCACCTTAACTCACATTATTCATATTTCGTTAACCTCATTCTGTTTTGAGATAGCCCATCTTATCCCCCAACCAAACATAGGTGCCAATTGACAACGATGCATTGGCGTCGCTGAAAAAATCCAAACGGCAAGTACTTATGGTTAGGAAATAAGTGGTACTTATGGTTATTTATCCTAAAATAAGCATCACTTGTTCCCACTAATACTATGGACCGAAAAACTAATGGAATAAGGGAGAAATATATTTTGGGTTATCACCGGTCAAACCCCCACTTCCGGGTTATCTATCCCCCCGTCAAAGTGTGAATCGGAAATCGGGAATTGGGTGGGTTAAGGTGGGATTGGGTTAATATGTGTTAAGTAATTAATTAAATTTTGATTTTAATTTTACATAAATATGAGTATAAAAATAAATTTTTTTTATGTCATTGCGTCACGAATCCCAAGACATATGACACGAATCCTGAGACATATATATATAATATAATTGGGTTACGGAATATGATGTAAATTGGTATAACATAAAAGATATAATTAAATTAATATAGTTGTGGTATGAATCTCGAGACACATTGGTATAAATGTATTCATAAACAGGGACAGGTCGTTTGGTTGCCCCCTTAACCCTTTTTATCCCCAAACACATGGGTTAAGCTTTTGGGGTTAAGAAGGATTAAATTCAAAAATGAGGTTAAGCTTCTCTATCATTTACACTCATCACATCTATTCTAATATTATTTTGATGATGCCAATATATAAAGAATGATAAAATAATATTTTTTTTACATTATGTGGACTAATCATGGTATAACATGTGACATGTGGGACCCACATATATTAATATTTTATTATAATAATATGTTATTGATATTATTTAATACACTACGGATAAGAAGTTGTTTTTATACACTTAGACTTTTTTATACGCTTCTAAAAATGCATGCAAATATTTTTATGATGGTATAAAAATGTTTACGTGGGTAGTAACATTTTTTGTGCGTGTTTGTTTTTCTACGTGCAAATATTTTTGTGAGTCCATAAACATTTTTGTATTCGTTTTTATGAGAGTATAAAAACTTTTGTGCACACATAATATTTTTTTCATATACGTAGTGTATTAAATAATATTATTCATATGTTATTATAATAAAATATTAATATAAGTGGGTCCCATGTCAAATGTCATATCATGATTGGTCTACGTCATACAAAAATTATTTCATTTTATATTATTTTAATAATAAATATTAAATTATCATTATTATATTAATATAAGTGGATCTGTATGGGGATGCATTGATATGTATGACCATGTCACGTCACCATACTATACTATATAACGATATGATTCTCTCCGTGTCCATCATAGATGGAAGCCACATGTATATCACTAATGACCATGACAGGGCAAGAATGGTCTCTAACACCGCCGAGCCTACGACCCAGTGAACCCGGTTATTGACCCGCAACCAAACGCAGGCTAAACACCCTAACCCTATTCCCGTTAACCCCGATACAAACGGGGGCTTATACGCCATCGGTTCGAGCTCTTCTCTCCCTTTGAAAAAGGCAAAACCCTGCATATCCTCCCCAAAACGCTTCTCTTTCTCCGTCTCCTACAAGCAAAGCAAAGCTATAAAAACATCGATCAAACCTTCTCCCATTCCCACGCTATTATTGCATCTAGCATCTCAAGAATGGAGACCGGCGAGAGCTCCGGAGCCAAAGAAGAGGAGAACTCTCAAGCGTGGGCTAAGCTCGGTAAGCCCCGGCCTCATGTTCTCGTCCCGTTTCTATCCCAAGAACGATCTAAAGATCCAAGAACCCTTTTTTTCTTTCGTTTCTTGTAGTCCCTGGTGAATCCGGTCGCTCGGAAATCGTGATCAGGTCTGTAGACGAGGTTGTATCTTCGGAGATTGCGGGCTCTTCGATAGAGAAGCGCGAGTGGTGCAGAATAAGGAGGAACCCTGATCGTGTATCGGCTTTGATTAGAAATTTGAGGTTTGTTTATCCAATTCTTTAAGGTTTGCGTCTTTTGAATCTTTAATTGCTTCTTTTGATTCTTTATTGAGCTCTTTTGGTTGAGTTCGCCAATTCAGTTCGAATGGGATAGTTGTTGATGGAGACACGCTTGAAGAAGGCAAAACTCGGGATGTGAGAAACGGAAGCGAGATCATATCCGGTCCCGAGAGAGAAGGTTGTTGCTTATTTTACCTATACGAGGCTGAGGATGTCCATTTATCCGTTGCCTTTTGTTTCATCACGCAATAGGCAAGTTCAATCTTTTATGAGGTCGTGCCCACTAGGCAGACCATTTGGAGAGAACAAGGTGGACATTCTTTTTGTCGCTGCTCCTGTTGAAAAACGAATCAAATATTCTTGAGATACATTAATTATATGATTTTACGTGTCATGACATCATAATATTGTATCGAGTTCAGAAGTTGTCCGTAGTACTTGCAGTCTGTTCTTCCAGACTGAATCCCTGTAGGAATGTTTCTCCACAGAAATTTTATCATGCTAATCGTTCTTGATTAGGATGAGTTATTCACTAGCTGTGTCTCTTTTACATTTGAATCATAAAGTTTATGTAGGCATTGATTTCTCTAATGTGAGCTGATTTTGATGGACAAATTGATGTTTGTTTATTTTCCAGGTCACCTGTGCTATACGTTTGAATTACTGCCCACGGAAGTACATGATAAGAAAACATTGAAGGTCCATCTATGATTCTTTTAGGTCCAGTTATCACTATATTTGGTTTAATAATGATTTTTTTTTAACTGTTGGCATTCTAGATTTCTTTAGATGTCGAGCATGCAAAGTGCAGCATATGCTTAAATATTTGGCATGATGTTGTCACTGTTGCTCCTTGCCTCCACAACTTCTGGTACATGCTTGTTTGATGTATAGATCTCCCTGAGAGTTCCCTAATTGTCTTCTACAGTTCTACTTCATTTAAATACATGCTTTTTCTTTCTTTGGCATAGCAATGGTTGCTTCTCACAATTGTTAAGAAGGTCTTCAGTAAAATCTCTGGGCAAAATTGAAGCTGTTATCTGTCCGCAATGTCGAGCCACTGTACATGCTGTTGGGAGAAATCATTTCTTACGTAATATTGAAGAGGTATTTCAACATCTTCGTAGAATATCGGTGGATACCTTCCATTTATAAACTTTTCTTTTCTTTTTCTGAAAACTTGAGCCTGCAGGCTAAGAACCTTCCATATGTAAACTCATGATTGGTTGACTTGGAGAATAGTACCCTTTATCAGTTTAGACGACCTATCTTGCTTTCATGGCATGGAACGGACCCCTTTGGTTTTTACTTGTGGAATTTAAAGGCATTTACTTGCGGTGCTATATTGTTCCGAGGCCACGAATAACGTGATGGCGCATTGCCTTTTGATCCATCATGCACTTGTTTATTTTTTAGGGTACCAGCACCATGCAATTGGAAGCCATTGGTGAAAAAGAAAGTGCAGTCAGTGCATTGTTATGGTTCTCAATTTCTTATTCTTTGAGAAAGATTTGTTCTCAAAGGGTGGAGAATATTCCTTGCTGTAATATTTTCTATTAGTCTCAGATTGTAGTTTTGTATTCTATTCACTCTTGATTTAACCAATTTCTAAGTCCTAGAGAATACTGCTCGTTGAAATCGATTTTTCATAGACTGGACAAATTAGCCCAATTAGGTTTCTGTGTAAAGTTGTGTTTGTCCAACTTGTATCGGTGTACTAAGAAAATAAGCCTGTTATTTTGACTTGTGTTAGCTATCATAATCCTAGGCTTGGATTATTGTCTGCTCTAATGTTTCAGCGAATATAGCACATAGCACATCTTGTTGATATTATGTACATTATTCCGATGCATGTAGGCTATCAAGCAGACTTTCTCTTCGCTAAGGCGTCCTGATGAAGAAATTGCATTGTTAGAAAAATATGCTGCGGTTAAATCAAGTCTTGTAAGTCCTCACCCATCAAGCGCCCGCCCCCTTCTCATATCTAGCAGTCTCTGTTATGTTAAAGTACACAGTTTTTAATAATCATGGCACAAATTGCCTTGATCTTGTTATCGATTTGTTGATTTCATTCTTGTTTAGATTCTGTATATCTTGATCATTCTAAATTTGATTAAGAAATAAACGAATTGGTTGCTTTTTAAGAGATTATCCTGTCGTTTATAGTACTGTTCTTTTCATCATGCTGATGTTTGCTTTAGGTCTTGGGGAAACGAGAAACCACATCAAGAAAGAGGCCTTTGTCCTTCTCAAGTGATGAAAGCAATGCCATGGATCATCCTTGTCCTCAATGTGGTACTGTGAGATCTATGAATTTTCTTGAAGTTGCTAAACAAATTTTGGCTGAACATGTTATCTAAAATAATCTGTTTTCAGCATGAAAACCTGTTATATTTACTATGTTGTTTGGTCTATATCAAGAATGTTTTAAAAGATTTACTTCACTTAACCAAAGCAGAATATTGAACCAACAAGCTACATACTGCAATACTGCATATCCTTTTTCATGTCAGCAATTCACACCAATTCTACCTTGTTTTACTCTGCCCATCAAACTTTTCCTTTTTAAGCAGCACTAGAGGAAGAATGGATTATAACCAGTTGCCGAGTTGGAGGGGAATCTTTTGTAGGTGCACAAGATAATATGTTATAACAAGATAGATGATAATAGTATATGCCTATACCAAACAAATGGTGAAAGTTATCATCCTGTTTTTTTCTAGTCAGTTTAGTAGGTTTATACTTTGACTGTGGAGGAATGATCATTTAAAGGCTCTAATCTAGTAATATTATGTTCGCTACCTTTACTAAAACTCTTGATAGGCACTGAATTGGCTGGATTCAGATGCACTCGAGCTACTTCTCACGTGCAATGCCGTGGATGTGCTGGAATGATGCCATCTAGACCTGGTATTGATGTACCCCAACATTGTAAGTGATGCTACAATTGTGTCGACTTTATTATGGGTTTGCTCTTGACAGGCTTTTAATGTTCTATTAGTGTGAAATCATCATGTGCCATGTTCTGTTGATGTCAATGCCATGTCATTTTCACACTCAATGTATCAGGATGAGATTTGGTTTGCAAAACTTTAGGATATAGAGTTCTTTATATGGTCTCAGAGATCATTAGCTATGTTTTTCTCCTTGTAAGATCATTGTCCATCTACCTGTAACAAGATGATGCTGAACACCATTCAATGTTTATTAATCGTCTGAAATACACAACTTTTTAAACTGGATCATACATCTGGCGTTATCCTTGCTTCTAGATTTTTGTATTTTTTTTCCGGTGGAAAATTTCTCTTAATTTTCTAAATTATGCATCGAGTTTAGTTCCTTGTCTTCTAAGTAGACATAAGCTATGTATGCTATTCCATGGCTTGCATATCTGGCTTAGATTGACCATACACTTATTTAAATACTCTTAAATGTCTGTTAAATGGATTATTGACTTGTGAGTTACTTATAGAATCATGGTTAATATTTATCAACGTTATGAGATACTGTACAAGGGACAGAGTTGTTCTCTAGTATTGTTCTCTTTTGAGATCACAAATACACCGCTTTGTTTCTCATGGACAATTTGGCTTCGACTTAAGAGGCACTTTTTCTCGAGTGTTTCATCTTATATCAGATGTCTTATATTAGAATAAATTGAAGCTTCAACTATAAGAAGAGCTAGAGATGGCCCTTCTCTTGAGTTTCTCTTCCTCATTCAAGACTTTTAAGTGTTTGGTTTGACATCAGAGTGTTTGTCTACAAGTTGACAAGTGTCATGTGGCAAGATTGTTCTCCTTAGTTAGGTCTAAACCAATTCCAACTTTGATTTGGACGTAATATACATCATAATCGTACTTCTCACTCCTCACAGTGAAATCATGTGCCATGTTCGCTCTTGACGTAGCCTCAGTAGGGTCGATGCTATTTATGTTCGTTGGTTTATGGGGCACGTTGGATAGGTTGTATTAGACGAAATCTCCAATTGCAATTCTCTTGAAAGTAGACGCCATTTCTTTTGTAACAAACCAAATTTTAGTCACAATAATATCCTTGGTCCATGCTATTTATGTTGATGTAGGTACTTCAATCATTTTATTTATGCTTCTAGCACATGGAGCTTTTTCCCTTCCCTTGTTTTGTTTTCATTCTAGAAATGCACTTCCCCCACTACTTCTCTTTCATATTTAAATCCTTGGAAGAGCTATTACTCTCCATGCTGATTTCATCAACATGTTTTGTCTTGCAGGCCTTGGATGTGATGGAGCATTCTGTGGGGCTTACTGGTTAGCTCAAGGCGTGGATGCTAGTGAGTTCAACTTCATATGCAGACCTGATACCTTCAAACCAGTATGCACTCTTTTGATCGGTCTTTTCTTGCTTTGTAGGCTTTGTAAGTTACGATATAGTGGTGTCATTAATACCTTATGAATCAGCTCCTCCCTTTTACTTTATGAATCCATACTAGATAGACTAGATACGCGTTAATGTCCAATCCCATCTTCATTACTTTGCAGATGGAGTTTTTTTTTTTAATTAGTCATGCTTATGCTCAAAATTCTGCTTCTGGTCATTCTTCACCTTGACATTTGGTGTCTTTAGAGCTTTATATGGTTTCCATCAAAGATTACTGTGGTGGGGGTGTGTGTTGTGCCAGTCATTTGGCTGGCACAAACCCATGCCGACGCAGGAAACCTCTTCAGGAAGGAAATATACTCAGCACAGACCCCTGCCAAGTATTTTGTATCATGCCAGTATGCTGGCATGCTTTGTATTGATGGGGGTGGACTGTGCTGACTGGCACAATAATCCATGGTTTACATCATAGATTTAAATGCCGGTTGGTATGGACTTTGCTGACTGGTATGCACACGTTCTTGGCACAGGATCCTTGCCAAGCATATCATATTCCTATTCCAGTTCTTCAACTTCCGTGCCTTGTGAATGAGTCTGTGCTGGGTATCAACAATATCCATGCTAATGGTGCGTATTGTGCCAGATACAGTATGGCACACAGGATGCCGACGGCACCTAAAATCATAAATTAGGTAGTTTGATAAATTCAACTTTCCCAGTTTTTCAAGTACGTAGGTCTTTCACCACATCTATTTAGCCAATCTTTCTAGATTATACAGTGTTTTGGTGACATCTGTTTAGGAAGTCTTATTAAGGTGAAATTCTTGATCTCGACTCTTGGTACTAAATACAAAACAGTTTGCTCTCACAGACACCATTACTTAAGCTCTAGAATGCACTTCTATGCCTTTGTATTCCTGAGGTCTCCTGTAATGGAAGTTATTCATGTTGCAGATAGCAGAACGCAGTATTTCAAGAATTCCAGATTCCACACACCAGAATAACCGATATGAAAGAGAAGTTTGTATTTTTCAAACGAAGATCATGTTCATGTTTTGAGTATACTGGTTGCATAATACGAAAAGAATAGCATTCCTAATCAGATAGGTTATCTTTATCAGATCACAGAAAGGTGCATACAGCAAACTGGAAAGTCATTGCAGGCTTTGATCTCAGACTGGATAATGAAGTTTAACAACAGAGAAATTGGTAAAAATATTTCTTTTAATGTTCCCTTTGAGGTAGAAGTCTTATTGGTCTACTTGTGCAAATGGCAACAAATGGCTATCTACATGGATGTACTTTGATTCAGATTGCATTATTTGCCAGCGGCCTAAGAAAAGGTTGAAATTATTAGATACTTATCATGGTCCCATCCATCTCTACAAAGTAAACCGCTAACAATGCCATGTGTTATGAAACTCTTTTATGTGCCTGGAAACCGTTGTCCTTGTGAAAAAAGATTTAGAGAAATCGAAGTAAATATTAGTATATACTGGCACTTCAAAACTTCTGAATTTCTTCTTCCATATTGTATCCGTTTTGAAGTGTCTTATTTGGTGGAGATAGCATTGGACTGTGAAAAACGGTGTGAACGACTTTCATAGCATTTGCTTGTGCATACAATGCTAAATTTCAGGAGAGTCTGAAACTACTATTTACAGCTGTTCAGTATTCACAAAGTAGTATATGCTCCCATCTGTTCTTGCTCTCGTAGCTAAACTTCTAACTCTTATCAAACAGTGAGACAAGGAAATTTTTCTAGTTTGATCTTCAAACCCTCGGTCTAGTCATACAGAGTGCTTCCATCTGACAGTGCACTCAGCAAGAAATGATGTGGAGGAAACACACACTACTTCTTTGGGCTCGCTTGTTTTCTTCTCCTCAAACACATTTCATCTTGTCTTGTGGAGAAACATGGGCGGTGTACAGTGCAATCTCCTCATTAGCTGAACATCTCTTGAGCATTGATTGGTTTGCCTAGTACCTTCTCATTGCTTCATTTGAATCCTCGCTATTCTGTAAATCTGAAGGTGCGTCAAATAGTTAAGGAAAGCAGTTGAATTTCTCCCTCTTCCCTCCCACATTTACTCCAAAAGCTTAATCTAGTTCATCTTTAATCTGAATGCTAGTACCATCCTTACAATGCCTACTCTTGCCACTTGCAAATTTCAGTAAATGTTAAGAAGGTCTCTGCACTATGATGCAAGACACATGGAGTAGATAATTGAAGAAGATTAACAAAAATGTTGCTTGCAAATATTTGATAGAGACACTGAAGAGTTTGCTTGATAATCTTGAAGAAAATAAAAAGCGTAGCCTTCTATGTACTGTTGGTTTGTTGAATGGAATTGTTATTTTCTAGAGTAGTCTCTGTATCATCTGGCTGTGATAAAGAATGTATCTCTCTGTACAGACCGCTCAAGCCTGTTAATAAATCATGCTGAGACTATCACTGCAAATACATACCTCTGCAAGTAAGTTTCACCTCATGTTTTATTTAACCACTTACTTTCGTTGCTGATTGACAAATTGTTCATGTGCTAATTTCATAGTGATGATTTTGTATAATTTTTTCCACCTACATATTTCATTTTTCTTCACTGTTTGGTGTCATGAAACTATCTCTGCCCTTGGCTAAGGGGTTTCCACAACTAATAATTTCAATTTTGGACTTCATTTTTCTTTTGACCCATTGACCTACACAAGAGACTCAATTATTGAATGCTACTTGTTTCTGCATGCTTTGGAGCATCTTTACATATCACAGTGGATAATGTTTGTAGGTAGAACATGATGACTAGATGATTTGTTCAAAGTATCTAGGATCATATCAAAGTATTTTGCCAGGCCTTTAAATCTCAAGCTGAAAAGTAACTTCTTGTACAATCCGTGTATGTAGCACTCATCTCAGTTAAGTATTAGGAAGAGATTAGCCTTCATATACGTAATCTGATCATTGATCTTCTTCCAATGTTTGCGGTAGATTGTTTGTTGCTATCATATGTACTTGATGACTGTCATCAAATTATGATTTTCTGGGGGGAAGCATAGTTGACTTTGTTAGAACACTAATCTGCTGCTATGTCCCAAGGCTTTGGTGTGGTTATGTTTTTAGTTCAATAGCCATGTCTTGTGTCCTTGGGGATTTGGTATACCATTTCTTTTCCAACATTAGGATGAGTGCTAGTACATAAATTCAAATTAGTAGTCTTCTGAGAATATTCCCTTGTTTAGCGTGTTCTCAACTTTGATATTAACCAACCCAATTGTCATGTTGCTTTGCCATTTTTCAAATTCATGCAGCGAATGCTACAGGAAGTTGATTGATTACCTGTTATACTGGTTTCGGGTATCTATGCCAAGGCATGTAAGTGTTTCCAACCTTAGCTCCGTTTGGTTCAGTTCGGGGATAAGAGGGGGATAGGTGGGGATATCCCTCTCTATCCCCTACTTTATTACCAAACACCAAAATCTCTTATCCCCAATTATCCCCCTAAGCAATCGTTTCTGATTTATCCCCAGTTTTCAATTATTACTCATTATCCCTCACTTTTTCTACTCCAAAATCCTTTATTTATCCCCCACTTTTCAATCCTTACTCATTATCTGCTTTTTTTTACCTCATAATCCCTTATCTCCATTTTTTTCTATTTATCCCCAAAATCCCTTATTCTCACGTATCCCCACTTTTTCTGTCCCCAGACAAAAAACAAAAGTAGCCCAACTGAATAGCTGCAGGCTCTACTAATTGCTTGTGTAAACATATGCATTATTCATTCTTATGGATCCATGGATAATTTTGTTAGCTTATCATGAGATCACAAATCAATTTCGTGATGAACATCTGTCTTGTTTAAACGGCTCAGCTTCTCCCACCTGATGCATTTGGAAGGGAAAATTGCTGGTATGGTTATTTATGCCGCACCCAGCACAACAGTGATGAACATGCTCGGAAAAGGAACCATGTCTGTCGGCCAACAAGAAGCAGCTAGTGGACAACTAACTGTATAATAAATCTCAGATATGCCCCGCCCCCACAAGTTTACATTTACGATTACGTAATGTTAATCACATGCTCTTCAAATGAAGGCAAACTTTGCACATAAACTTTGCACACGTTGGAGTTAAAATGACAGATCATTCCTCTCTATATATATCATTTTTATATGACAGGATGATTATAAGTGAAATTTTTATTGTTCTGCGTGACGGGAGAATGTTCTAGGTGGAATTTATGTGACATGATAATCCTAAGTTGAGGGATTTAATGGGGGGATTATCGAGGTGAGGTTGGTAATTATCATGTCATATGATAGGGGCATAACTATAAATTAGGGGAATTGTTAGGCTACCCCAAGCACAGGTAATTCTTGGTGAAGGTCCGCATGTTTGACATGTAAAGCTGCATAGTTAGGAGGAATCAGACAGGTCATTTAAAAAAGAGCAGAGGATGAAAACAATGTGCCATTGGTGGGAGGTACAAAAGTGGGTGGAAAGATCACCTAGTTTAGCTGGCCCCGACTGCGCTACAGCACCACTATAATAGTATAATAGAATAGGCGTTTGAGAAGTCATGCAAGGGACCACTCTGAATTGTCACAAGCCACACAAAAATCTAAGGCAAATATACGTCCCAGCCTAAGCTGGACTACCTACAAACTTATTATTACAATCAAAAGCCTGGGCCACAAAGGCCAACCCCTCCTCTATAACCATAGAGGAGGCCCCATCCCCAGAAGAGATATGCGAGGCGACTTGATCACATGGGTGGGTTGGTCAAGGACATCAGTGGGGAGCGTCTCCGTGTGTTCCCACAAAATCCCAATGTCTTAAGGGTTAGAGTACATCAAGTGGACAAATTGCTGTCCCTATAAACTAATGCTTGAGATAATCCTTTTGGGTACGCACCCATCTTTTTATCCATTGTTAAGTCGCTATCTGGATTGAATTTTTTTAGATCCTCTTTCCTCTATTTTGTGGCTTCTTTTTTGTGCTGCGTCTCTATCGATGATACCTTTTCTTTTCTCACTAAAATAATATCCAGCGGCTCTAAGTTTAGGAAGCCTTGTGGACGTCCGGTTTGAGTAACTTACAAGGCACACAACTAGGCCGACATGGTCTAATGAATGGGGGGTTTGTTTGTGGTATCGTCCATAGATCATTTCGAATCGATGCGATCGGTTTTGTTGCGCCATCTTTGGCTCAATTAGTAGTCACTCTCAGCATGGAGCTGTCGGTGCTCTTTTTAAAGCACCGCATCATTATCGTCATCAATCGAGCATTAGAAAACATGACGAAATGTATACTAGGCATTGATATATGGAGGACCTCGTTTGAACTTACGAGCCGCTGAAATGATAGAAGAACATGTTGGGATTTATGCAATTGGGAAGATTAACCTCCATCAATGGTCCCATTGACTTACCTAATGATCAGAGTGAAATTGTCAAAGGATTGATGAAATATCGATCTACGCTTATAAACTCGATGATAAAAACTCTTTTGGCTAAGTTTTATCTTTTTTTTTGTCGGTCTTGTTTTGAGCGATACCCAGGAGGAAAATATTATTGCTGATGATATAGTCCGGTCATGTCGTTCCTCCGGAGTGTGTTTTATTTGGCAACCGGAGTATGGTCGACCGGCACTGGATCATGTTTTGTAGTCCGCTAGCTGTTTCAGGCTCAACTCATAAAAAAAAAAAAATTTATCTTTTGAATTATTAATTTTTATTTTTCAGTTTTAGCTTTTGATGATATAATTGACTTATGATCTAACCCATATATACCGTCCAAACTCCGGAAAGAAGGCAATTAAGATTTTCTTTTTACATGCTACAAGCATGCAACTTAAGCCAGAAGCAAAAGACTATATATAGACGAGTCGAAACAAACGATAAAAATTCAAAGCTGTCATGATTTATATACTCATCAGAGCATCCTAACAAATCATACATTTTGTTAAAAAAAAACAAAAAACATGAGTCAGATCAAACGACTAAAAAAGCCCATCGCTTTAAGGTAAAGTAGATGACAGCGATCCCCACCTATGGCCTTAATTCTCAGATAATTAGCATCATCCATGCGTGTGTGATATTTTTGTCCCAAGAGATAAGTTATAAGTTATATCTATCTAGCTACCTATTATTATATATAATAATACACAAGGGGGGCGGCTAGTGGACCACGCACGCTTTCTATCATCAGCAGCGTTGATGCCAGCCAGCGAGCGAGAGAGAGAGAGAGAGAATCTGGTGGAGGGTGGACAGCATGATGGGAGGTCTGACGTATGCCCTTGATAATATCCACGTGTCCCCCCATATGTACGGACTGATACATCTGTACGGCTCTGATTGCTCTCTGGAGACCCGGCACCACTGGGCTGGGGAAAAAGCAACGTTAACAACACGCTGCCCCAGAGATCGGACCACTGGGAATGTGACACGTGGAGATGACAATAGGACAGAGGAGCGAGACGGCTGTTGACTGTTGTGAACTGTTAGATCCGTGAGGCCCGGGTTGAGGGCCGACAGTTTTATCCATTTGTCGCACCTGAAAAAGGGACCACTGAATTTAATTAAAATGACCTCCCACATCATGAGTTTCTCATCGTATTTATTCCTAAGAGATGATCGCGTAACAGAGAGTCAGCTAGCCCTGAACAGCTTCACACTAGTAGGTGGTGTTTACATTTGGCTTATGATATAGATGAGCTAGCTTCAATGGTACTGATTTATGTGGGAGATCAGATAAGACCAATTACGTACATGGGGGGTCTGCGTGCGTGCGTGCGTGGGGTCTTACAAGCAAACATAAGTCTTGACATCTCGGTGGTCTACGCTAGGATGAGCAGATCACCGATCAACATCATCGAAAGAGTTGATCGAACGACCACACATGCATTTTGCGTATGTACTGAAGCAAGACAAGCTCCTGAAATGACGTTGATTACTTGATGATACAACTCCAATAAGATAAAGGATGTTTGGCGTGGTTTAGAAACTAAAGGGATAGGTAGCGTGCAAAGCCTTGGCTCACATTTTCTACTTTCTTTTTCTCGTGGTTCATCGAGTAGTAGTAGTAGTAGTAGTATGGATCGGAGTTCGGAGGAGTAACATGCATTCAAAGCCCATAAAAACTCCAGGATGTCATTGTAACAAACCGCTGAGATAGAGACTCTTTTCATGAACGTTAGAAAGGAAACTGTTACAGTGCACGCGCACCATCCCCTTCTCAGCCTCTTTTAACTTAAAAAAGAACAACACAACCATGTCATGCAAAAAAGAAAGAGAGAGAGAGAGAGAGAGAGAAAGCACGCTCATCTTCTCTAGAACAAAACCTAGAATATATTGTGGGTGTTGGATCTCTCACTCACTTGTCCTTGTTTAAAAATCTCTCAAACAACAAACACAGACGAATTCTCTATACAAATCAGTGCCCAGCCCCCTCCAACTATTCCTTTTGGCCCTTTGGACCCACAAATAAGTTCTTCATCCTTCAATAAAAACATATATAGAAAACAATTAAGTGGCTAGCTAGGTAGGTAGGTATTATTCTCATCACTAGCTAGTATTGATCAATGGGCTTGTAGCTAGGGATCGAGGACTGATCGATCAACCTGCTGATCGATCATCTGCAACTCAAAATAACAAAGGGGAAAAAAAGAAAACAACGTCCCAAAACTCCTCTCAAATGGTTAGGTTTCTTTGGAAAAAGAGATGGGGAAACAAGCTATTAGCTAGGTAGACATGAGATGCAACCAATTATTGAGAACTTGTTTGGTGGTCCTCTGCGCTGTCCGTGGCGGCTTGCTGCTGATGATGATGATGAGCATGAGATTGGTGGTGGTGATCCAAGCCTTGATGATGGTGCTCGGAGTTCATGCTCAGCCCACCTCTATTATAAGCATTCAGCGCCGCCAGCATTCCGAGATTGGTCTCCGACACTCCAAGGCCGAGATGTTGAGAGGCGGCCACCGCCGCTGCTGCAGCTGCAGCCCCGCCAGGCTGCTGCAGTAGCATTGACCCGAGCGGCACTGCACCAACGGCTCGTCCGCCTTGGAAGTCAAGTCCACCGGGGATATTGATTCTTGACATGAACTGTAGTGGTGCCTGTATTGTGCCTCCAGCGGCGGCGGCGGGTATGGCTGTCCGGTACTGTCCTGGTGTTGTTGGGAATGTCCAAATGGATGGCTCCGACGGGCCGGCTGCAGCTGCCACAGCTGGCGCGTTGGAGCCAGCGGAGACGGGGAGCATCCAGAATGCTCCGCCGCCTCCGCTGCTCTGGGCAGGCGCTGCTGCCAGTGCCCACATTGCCGCCGCAGGAAGAACGTTGGACGTCCTGATGAGTCCTGAAGTGGCACCGGCATGCGGCACCTCCTGTTGCGGCCGCTGCCGCTGCGGTATGCCTCCCAGGCTCATGGGTTTGGAGCTCGGGGAGGACGGACCAGCGGCACCGCCGCCTACGTCCTGCTGCGAAGGTGGCTGTTGGTCATCTTTGAAGAGGTCTTCTCTGAATCGTTTCCTTAAATAATTATCTGCCGAATGATCCCCTCCGCTGCTTCCCGGTGTTCCGCCGGGCTGCATCCCTTCGATCTGGTCGGTTGACGACAAGAGGTGGTGCTGGTGGGCTTGGGGGTGGTGTAGCTGGTGGAACCCAAGCATGGCGGTGTGGGAGATCCCGGGGTCAGGGGGGCCATCATCGTAGTCTGGCCGTTGATGTTGCGCGATGGTCAAGGCGTGGAAGGAGTGTGGTGCGGATCTCGACGGCGGGACAGAGACGGAGGAGCCACTGCTCCTTATGGAGACGTTGAGGGTGGAGAAGTTGGCGGGTATGGTGCCCGTGCCGGTGGCTTGTATGATGGCCGGCTCCGCGTGCTGGAGGAGCCACTCGATGGTCTCCCCGTCAGACTTGTGCCCCAGCTCTCTCGTCAGCTGGAACACCCGCGCCGCGCATGCTGCCGGCATCCGGATCCGCCGGCCCCTGCCGTCCACCTTGGTGTGTCGGTCCTTGGACGCCCTCTTAACCGCAGCCACCTTCTTGGAACCGTCGGCCGCTACGGCGGGGCGAGAAGGAGCAGCGTCGTGCTTGGCCGTCGACATGGCCAAGCTAGCGTCCACCATCCCCGACCCCCCATGGCCAATGATGGAGCCCATCAAAGACCCTCCTCCACCACCACCATCCAAATGAACAAGCTGGAGGGCGGGGGGGCCGGATCCCCCCACGCCTTGGTTCGCCCGCTGCTGCGGGTGTGGATGACGATGATGAGGCTGCGAAAGACTCTGGTAACGATGTTGCTGCTGCTGCTGCTCGGAGTTACTCTTACCACTCGTGGTGCCACTACTGCTGCTACTATTCGACGGCACCCCTCCATCTCCTCCTCCGCCGCCACGCTCCCCGGCTTCCATCTCTCCTTCTTTCCCGGCCGGATAAAAAGCTTAATTATTACCACCAACTCCTTTCCTTATTTTCCGTTTGTCCTTTTTCCCCCCAGCTAACCCATCTCCTCTCTCTCTCCCCCCACACACTCCATCTCTCTCTCTCTCTCTCTCTCTCTCTCTCTCACAACAACAACCACCACCCAAAAAAAAAAAATTTTAAAAAAAATCCCTCAAAAAAAAACAAGAAGAGAAGAGAGGGAGATGGAGAACCCAGTTTTAGGGTTCCGTCCAAACACGTGCAGGGGGCCGATGCTCACTTATCTGGAGGCCAGGACTTTGTGGGGGCTCCTCTCTTTTACTCGACTGTTGTCTCTGGCTGCTCATCGAGAGCCAGAGAAGCTAAAGAAAGCTGCAGTGGGGGACGATCCATGGCTAGCTCAACTTGCTTACAAGAGTGAGAAGAGAGATATAGAGAGCATGGGCAGCTGTGCGGGGGCACCGGCAGCACTCCTCCAAGTTTCAAACCCAAATCCCATATATCTCTCTCCTCTCCTTCTCTCTCTACACTCTACACACATCTCTCATAGTCACTCACTCACTCACTCACTCGGAAAAAAAAAGTACAGTATATCAGCACACCCTGCCGGTAAAAAAATCTCTCCTCAAAGTCCCCAACTCCGTAATCCAATCCAAATCCCAAAAAAAAAAACACTTGTTCCTTCTATCAGCTGGATCGCTTGATATATATGATGTTGCCCTCCCTCTCCTTTCATTGGTTTGGATTAGATTAGCAATGGCCTGGCTCTTTCTTTGTTGCTATATATTTACTTCTACTGCGTCCCCAGGTAATATGGGCAGCAGCAGCAGCAGCCACACAGTAGTAGTGCAGGTGGGTGTCAGATAAAGGCATCTAATGCTGATGCCAGACAGCTCATCATCCCATTTTTGTATAACTTACCTCTTTCCAGGAAAAAATAAAAGATGATGGAAATTAATAATAATAAGAAGATGAGGCAAATAAAATCCATTTTAAAATAGTAATGCGAGTATATATATATATAATAGATACTCGTCTGCCAGTCAACTCCGGCTAACCCCACCTGTTCTTTGTTTTGGTCCCTTTCATCTCCCTAGCTCCATCCGGCCCAGTACCCCCTCTGGAGGCTGTGGCTCTTTTCTCTTTTTGTATGTAAAGAAAACAAGAGATCAAAAGGCCACCAATGAGGGCTTCCACACTTTAATCTGTGAAAAATCTAAACAAAAGAACACCTCCCCTCACTTGGGCTCAGTGTACCACCACTGCTTTTTATTGACTCCTTTGCATCCCCTCTCTTATTGGGTCAACTTCAACAGGGCTGTGTGACTGTGTCCTCTTTTTATTCTCATAAGTTGTTTTCTATAGGAATAAAAAAAAGATGATGCAGTGCTCATGACCTCAAACCTATGTGCAGCTCATAAAAGGAGAGGATCATTTTTTAATTTGGTGAAATTTTGGGCTCATGAGGTAATCCATATCAGCAGCACACCTTAATGCCACGTATTCTTCTTGCACGTAGCTTGCAGCACGGTAGCATGACTCAGTGGTGCACGAGTCACCTGAGAACTCGCTCCCCACTCACTATACATTGGTATCATTCGGGGGCCGGATCATCAAAGACATGCTAATTATATATTGGTCCTCCGTCAGCCCCTCTCTTTTGCTGGGCTTCCCCGTATCTGAATTCCTGATAGAGACCATCTCTCTCTCCCCCCATTCATATGTATCTATATCTATCTGCCAGTCATAGGATTGGGGACATATCTATATCTATATCTATATCTATATCTATATCTCCCCATTCTACTGTATAAAAGAATATTTTATGACATGACATATAATGTATCTATATCTACCCTGAGTCATGGTAAGAGGAAGAGAGAGAAGACATGGGCTTGGGTGGTTAAGGGGATTAATGAGGGTGACTGGTTATCCGTGTCAGGTGGCGTCCACCTAGTCTATATATATAAGAAAAAAAAGGTTTTTATAACATGATATATGAGTCATATGCCACGTTATAATCAAAAGAATAGTGGCCGCAAAAATAAAAATAAAAGATAGTGGAGGGTAGGCGATTAGCCTCCACTATATTTATAAAAGATCAAACATGTATGGATTTGGAGGATATTTGTGAACATAGAAGTGGCTTAGAACTCCCAAGTTAAGCGTGTCATGGGTTCTACGTTGCACCCCCAAAATAGGATAAGAGACTCAACTAATCAATATATATGTATATACGTGTGTGTGTGTATACTAGTAAATCCCCATGTCACATGGCATGGTAACTACCCTCTCTCCCCACCTTCCCCAATAACTACTCACTAACCTCCTCTCTCCCCCACTAACTCCTCTTCACGTCGACTCCACGTAGAATAATCCTCTCCACGTATGCTCCACATAGGACAACATGATGGTTAACTTATAATCATCATGCTATATAAGGATGATATACCACCATTCATTGGTCACTACCAATCCGTATGTAGTTTCTTATTAGGGATAATTACATTTAAAACCTTCGAATTTACACAATTACCCTTAAATTCCTAGAATTTACAAGATTATTCTAAAAACATAAACAAATATCATATTTACCTCTTGTTATATTTTGTTTGTAAAAGTAAACTGATTATGGTTCAACTCTAAATAACCAGACATGCGAAATGTTTTAAATACCCTTGACTATATTAGATGTCAAATACCCAAGTTTGTATATCTAAGTCAACCGGACTCGAACAGTGGTGGATTGTAGACTGAGATCAGAGATCATTTGGTCGGATTGGGGTTTCTTTGGAGATCCGAGACAAATTTTGTGTTTTTTTTTTCTAAATTTTAAGGGTTTTTCTAGGGTTGAGTATAAAAACGAAGGAGATGACCATTGGAGTTTTTTATGCAAGTTGAAAACCCAAACAAGCCGTGAGGGTATAAAAGTCATTCAACCCACCAACGTTAGCCTCAAATGGTGTCAAACGAGGATATCCTCAGATATTCAACGAAAAAGTAACTTAAGAGGGATAATCATATAAATATAATATATTTTTTGGATAACCTTGTAAATTTTAGAAATTTAAGGGTATTGTGTTAATTTGTAGGCTTTCATGACACATTTTAAGCCATGTTTGGTTTGGAAATAAGACCCATTATTCTCATATTTATTCCCAAACACATTTTATTATTACAAGTAATCATTACATATTTATTCTCATTCCACTTGTCATTACCACTCTACTTTTTATTATTTTAAATAATCATTATTATTTTATTCCTATTTTTATAATCTAAAATATTTTATTTTCACTCTTCCTGACCTCATACCAAACAGGCTATTATTGTTCACAGCCTCTCTTTTTTTTTTTCTTTTTTTCTCCCACCATAGGCTTTTGTTTCCTTTTTGCACTTTTCTCCAGCAGAGGGAGCACTGATGGAAATAAAAGAGGAGCAGGGCTTTCCCGGAGCACGAGACGGGTAATTTCGGGATAGGCGCGGGGGTGAAAAGAAAAGGTACGGGCAGTTATCTGTTCGTGTGCGAGGGAGGGAGATCACAGTGGCAGTTAAAATTCCGACAGGGAGGGTCAGGAAAACCGAGGAACAACTAACGTGGTAAAATAGTAAAGATCGCCTTATGTGGATTTTTTTTGTTAAATTTCCTTCTAAATGGCATATATATTTTTTTTTTGTATATCATGTGCGTTTCTTATATAATCATCATTATATAGGAACATGATTATAAGTGATACTTTGCATTATCCTACTGACGTCCTACGTGAGCGGTGATGTCCTACTGGCATCCTACATGACACATTCGGTTATAGAATGGTTATAGAATACATTCGGTTATAGAATAACCGTGCTGATCCACTAGAGAGAGATGGGATTCGGTTATGAAAGGAGATCGAGAGGGTTCGGATTCGTTCCTCAATGGGAGGAACATCACCATCCCGTGGCAGAAGGGGCGGGGGCAGGGGCGGAGGTACTGTAGCGGCCTTCTCTCATCATCGACAGTTGGCGGCGGCTCATCGTTTTCGCTTCCATCCAGGCCACTACCCAGCGTTGATGACTTTTTGTTGGATTGTTAAAGCCAGGAACAGAGCAGCGTCTGCCAACGTCACTAGCCTTCAGTGCTACGCCCTTCAAGTTGCCAACTAGGAGATGGGCGGTGAAGGCGATGGGGAGAAGAGGGTGGCGTACGTGAAGTTTCCGGAGGCGGCGATGCTGCGGGCGGCGCCGGAAGCGAGGCTAGAGAGCACACATGAGGCTGGAGGACATGCGCGTCATAGAGTAAGGGAATAGGGGACGCGAACAACGGAGGAGCGACGAACCGGAGGATAGCGACCGTAGGAGGGCAGCTCCGAGCGGCGGAAGGCCGGAGGAGAGCATAGTCCAGCAGCGGACTCCGGAGGAGTGACGAATAGAGGGCCGAAGGGGAGTAGATCCGAGCGGCGAGGCCAGAGGAGGGGAGATCTGAGCGGCAGAGGACGCGAACAACGGAGGAGCGACGAACAGGGGTCGTGAACTCGCCGGAGAAAGCCGGAGTCGGAGGATCTGGGTGCGCCGGGGAAGGACAGAACCAAGTGAAGGGGCCAGAGGAGAGCGGCATTAGACCGGCGGGTATGGAGGAGATCATCGTCATGCTTGGCACGGGGACGACTTGCACATGGTGGGTCGCGCGGACTTCTCGCTTCTCATTGCTCGAGGCATGGCCCGGAAGGGGATCTGGCGGAGAGCGGCGTTAGACCGGCGGGGATGGAGGAGATCGTCGTCGCTTGGAGGGGGTTTGCACATGGTGGGTCGTCGGACTTCTCGCTGCTCGAGACCTGGGGTGGAATGGGGATCAGGCGGAGAGCGCCGTGAGACCGGCGGGTATGGAGGAGATCATCGTCATGCTTGGCACGGGGACGACTTGCACATGGTGGGTCGCGCGGACTTCTCGCTTCTCATTGCTCGAGGCATGGCTCGGAAGGGGATCTGGCGGAGAGCGGCGTTAGACCGGCGGGGATGGAGGAGATCGTCGTCGCTTGGAGGGGGTTTGCACATGATGGGTCGTCGGACTTCTCGCTGCTCGAGACCTGGGCTGGAATGGGGATCAGGCGGAGAGCGCCGTGAGACCGGCGGGGATGGAGGAGATCATCATCGGGCTTGGCACGAGGACGACGCCGGCCAGGCGAGGCATCGGGCTTGGTGCCTGGCACACTGAGAGAGAAGGAGACGAGAAAAAAGGAGGGAGAGTGAGAGGATGAGAAGGGATGGCGGCGGCTTGAGAGACAATCCTAGGGTTCTCTCAAGTGACCCTTTTTTATATTCTCTCTTTTTTTCCACTGATTTTTTATTTATAATTTTTCTTTAAATAGATGCTTTATTTGATCCCTTTCTCTTACCATGATTTTCTTAAATCCTTGGATGATAATTGCAACCATCCGATTAAATCATGTCAGGGGCACGGGAATCTACTGGATGTTGGGGTTGATGCCGCAAACTTGAGGCTACGCACGACGGTGGGCGACGGACACTCCCCCCTTCGGATCGGATCCAGCAATGGACGATCCCCCTTTGGATCGGATCACGAACGGTGCCGGGTGCTGGAGTGACGGAGACGGTGCACGGGCTGCTCTTCTCCTTCTCAATTCTTTTTTGTTGCCAAGAATATTACAATCTACCTTCTCAATATTTTTTTACCAAAATTTTGTTCTTCAATAACTGACCAAATTTTTTTAAAAAATAGGGGTACACTGGATATGAAAAGACATAAATTGATCGGCTGTAATTAAACCATGCCAGGGGCATGGGTATTCACTAGTTCTATATAGAATATGAGTTTAATGATCATATCTACGTTTTTCTATTATGCTTTTTTTTCCTTTTTTGATAATTGATGCTTTGACATGATTTTAGAGCATAGGTCAAGAGTTTTGAATCAAGAAATACATGAAGCTATCCACGTCAGCTCATCTTGGGCTCCCTTCATTCACCAAGCTATGTGGTCTACATGAGCACATCACTTTGTGGGAGTGATGTAATCTCATATGCTGGATCTACAAATGTTCTTGATGGGTCAATTGATGGACACTGATATAGACAATCTTTTCTTTCTTGTGCTTTGATATATAAAAATATCAGTCCTTTTGCACGGGTAGAGTTCATAGACAGAGCGAAATAAGAGGAGAGTGAGAAAGAGAGATTGGTAGTAATACATTCATTAACCGGGTGGTTGTTTTTCATCATTGGATCGATTCAAAAAAAAATTTCACCGTCGGATTGGGGTTTTATTCTTTCACTGATGTTTGATGCCACCAAAACTCAAATCCAAACTCAAACTCAAATTCAGGTCTCTACGGGGCGTTTGGTTTGGAGATAAGATGAGTTATCCTTACGTTATCCCCAGATAGAATGAGGTTAGTAAAATAGAAATAATGTGAATTAAGGTGGGCCATATAAAAAATGGGGATATCACATATCTTATTCCCATTTAACTCCACCCTGATTATATTCTGATTTTTATTTTTTTTATTAAAAAGATATTTTGATTTATCCCTACTCGTTATTCTAATTTTTCTCATCATAAAATTCCTTAATTCGGAATAACTTATCCGTTTACCAAACGGCATCGGAGATGGCGGGAAAAGAAAAAGAAGTTTGGAGTTTAAAAAAAGAGCGGTGAAAAGTGACACGAGAGATCCAGTTTGATGGGTTGGTGGGTCCCAGAATCAGAACTGCGAGTGATGGTGACTCTGGCCTTGCACATGCGCATGCGAGGCTAACAGAGACGAAGATAGGAGGGCAAGGGTCGAATGGCACCAAGGATGGAACAGGAAAGTGTGATAAATGTGGGTACGTAGTGTGGTAGGGATTTTGTCTTGAGCTCGCAATCGGTCAGACCAATTCTCCTGGATTAATTGCTCGTAGCCTCGAGGGTAACTCATGGGCCGGGCCATGAATAGTTAGTGGAGGCCCACATAGAAATAGGGAAAGAATATTAATGCTTGAGAGTCATGGTGGGCCACAGTTATAAGCTTTAGAAATGGAGCTCACATGACGAGGAAGTTTAAGGAATCATGATTCCATGCATATGTAACATGGTGGAATGATGGGTATTAAAAAAAAATTGATGGGCTATCTATTGACGTGAAAATCTTACCGTTGACCGATGAAAGTCAAGCTAGTCACAATTGTCAAAATGTTAAAAAAAATAGGGACATGCAAAGGCTCAACTCCTTAGAACTCAGTTTTAACAAAGGTGTTGAAACTTGGACGATTAAAAGTGTGGAAAATGGACTGCGAGAATGGTGAAAATGAACGGTGGACGATGAGAAAAATGTGATAAGAAATGAAAGATGAAAAATGTTGGTGATGGGAAATGAAAGCTGAGAAATAGACGATGGAAAATATGGGTGATGAACTATATTAGAACTACTCCTATGAGTGATAAAGCTATTCCGATGAATGAAAGATTCATTACAGGAGATTTAAATAAAGAAAAGGCTTCGTTGCGGAAATTTAAAGGTACATGAAGATAAATAAGGTTACATTGAAAATAAAGATAAAAGGCTATATTGAAAATAAAGATAAAAGCAAGTTTGCTCTTGATTTTGGGAGAGATATATTCTTCATCTTCCTGCATTTTATAATGCTCATGATATAACTGCTTTGGAACCGTCTGAAACTGCTATGGAACTGTCGGAACTGCTATGGAACAGTTAGAATGGAATTCGAAACCATCGGAATTGAATCTTGGTCGACATCTTCAATTATTTACGAAATTGTCATCACATGGAGCGTTTTATCTTCCACTGTAATTTGATTGATGATAATCTTCGAATTTAGAAAACCTATGAACATGAAAGTTGTAGTTCTTCGAATTCTCTTTCCATCAGTTCAAAAACCAATCCATTTGAACATCGTATTAGAAAGTTATGATCAAAATAGTTGAACTATATTAACGATCATTATTAAATAATCAACCAAAATGTGCCTGATTGGAAATTTGGGTGCTTGGACTTTGGTCGATGAAAACGGCCATTCTTTGGACGATGACATTTGGAAATTCTATCATTATTTACTATTTTATCATTGAACACTTTAGTTGCCAATTTGACATACTAAATGATAGAATCTGAAAATCTCGTCAACATGAAAGTTGTAGATATTTTTATCCTCTTTCCAATGGTTCAAAAATCGACCAATTTAAATATTAGATGTAAAAGTTATGGTGAAAATAATTCAGTTATGTCAAAACTAAAAATAACGATGATTTTATGATAATATTTATGAAACTGTCATTGACCTTCCGAATTGTCTTAATGCCATTGACCTTATGAATTTATGTTGTTGGAAAATTTTATGTGTAAAATCTATGAGAAAATAATGGTTGTTGGAAATGAGAGAGTTCTATTAGAATTCTAACAATATACTGAGTAGAAAGGTAGGACCCGTAACTTAGACTGCTGGATTGTCTCCCCCTGTCAGAATCACAAAGCAGCATCAGTTATATATAATGAATGTTTGGTTGCGGGTGTGTGAAAAGGGGGAAGTGAGTTACAATTAAGGAAGTCTAATTTTTCCATAACTCACTCTTTATTATAGAGTATATATCACTCTCGCTTATTTGGTTGTGTTAAGAGAACGAAGATTAGAAAACGAGTATAAAACTTTGTAACGGAGTAATGAAAGATATAACTCTCATTTTCTAACATCATGAAAGAAATTGAAAAGGAAAGTGGTGACAGATGGACGCTGAAGCCTCTCATTTTCCATTAAATCTCTCGTCAAATACTAGAAATTGGACTAGATTCAAAAATTGTCCAAGTTTTCCTCAGTTTTATGCTACCAAATGGTCCCCTGGTCTAGTTTTTAGTTATGCTAATGGTCAATAATAAGAGGGATGGGTGGTGAAAGGGTCCATTTTGGACAGTCTATATGCACTGTTGATGAAGACTACCCTTTGGTTGATCATGCACAACATGATAATTTCAGTAAACCATGGCTATTTCAAAAGGCACAACATGAAAGCATAGACAATGTGACAGTCTGCATTTCTATGTATCTTGACCGGACTTGTTGTTTCATTAACTTATAACCATTTGATTGCTGAATAAGCTGAGTTCTTTTCACAAATAATTCTCTTCGTAAGATCTATGGATGGTTTCAAGGGTTGACTGAGCTTTTATCATTAAGAATGCAGTCCATAACTTTGACATAATCGAATGACATTACTACGTCGATTGCTTTCCTTCTCCGAAAGATGCATTCAATCGAATCAGGTTTAGTCAACCATGATTGCCACATTGTCGATCGGATGTATGCATTATTGTTTGTCTCTGTCTCGATCAAATGACAGACCCAAAACAACACGAGTACGAGTCATTGAACCTGAAATTTAGGACCCGTCTGGATCGAGAATAAGTATACATAAACTCCAATTATACATTCAAGCATTTTATTCGCAATTTTACATAACTATCTTTGATGTTTACATAACTTTTACTTTATCTAATATACAAACTTATCCTATATTTAATCCAAACGAGGCCCTTAGATAGAAGAGGAGCATCAACTGATTTTAATTTCAGAATACGATGCCTGGACCCATATACCTGTAACATATCTATAACCAGTACTGATCACCTGTTCTTGTCAATTTATTGTTTTGCTACTATTTTGAATCCTAAAATTTTCTGTCGGTCATCCATAAGGGTAGGCTCTGTTTTAGTTGATGTAATTATCGTCACGTATGATCTGGAATGAAACTAATCTGGAATGAGAAAAGATAAAGTTATATGAGCACCTTTGAATTCAAACTAGAGAGTCTCAAATAGCAGCATCTGTGCGTGTAGCAAACATGAAGCTATTTATTAGCATTTGTGGATGCCAGCGAATCAAAGGAAAAGGACCTACCTCAAAGACAGCATTGTATCCTCCACAGGCACAGGACCATGCATGCAGCATATGCTTGCTGTCTGCCAAACAAGACCCTTTTATTATCAACAATAAGAAACAGCTCCTCTATATGGTGCTGCCTGCATGGGACCATGCCTTTATCATACCCTCACACATACAGCAGTGAGATAAGAAAAGGGTGGGGGAGTTATGGGAAAGAGTCCAAAAGGGAGTCATGTTAGCTTGGTGGTGAGCTAATGAGGCCACTGCTACCACCAACCATATCAAATGCTCATCATCACTTCCCTCTGATTCCTTTCCAGAAAGTAAACCAATAGAAACACACATCAAATCAAATCAAATCAAATCACATACCAAGAAGTTAGATCTTTTGACACTGTACTGCAATTTGAATCTTATAGTATCATCCTAATTAACATGCTGATCTTTGGGCAGAAATTTCCATTGATTCTATACATTAGACATTGCTTTTGTACAGAAATTTTGCAATATGATGAAGGTTTTACATCCATGGCTACAGTAAAAAGAGAAGCATAAAAAAAATCATCTATAAGAGAAACCTCTCCCTTTCTCCCTTTGCCCATCTCTCATTGATCTCTTGCAGCCATGTCTAATGGTGGGGGAAAAGGGCTCTTCTTATCTATCATTGTTCTCTTCCTCTTCTTCCAAGTGAGTGCTAGATTTGAACTCCGAGGATCTCCATTTTTCTTGCAAAATTTAACTAGCTCATTACTTTAAATTGCTCCAAATCCAGGTGCTTGTGGAGGGCCCCTTGCACGATGGAAAGCAGCTCCCAGATGTCTGTCCTCCTGCTAAAAATTCATGCTTTCATTTCCTTGGGAGCCCAGATAAGTCCACAAAGAATATGGAAACAAAACTGATAAAAACTTTCTTCTTTGTTGCAAAATTCAGGTCAAAAGAGACGTCAATGGTGCCGTTGGATCTTTTCTAGGACCAAAAATCAGTATGATAACATTCTCATCCATTCATGATGCCTTTTGAGACAATCCTGCACCACTACTTTGCCAGGCATTCAGCTTTATGCAGCTTTGTTTTGCAATGCATGCATGATAATTATCTCTCTCCTTTTTGCCTGCAAGATTGTAACTTTGCCTGCGCGAGGAGATGCATCAGCGCTTCGCGAAAGAACGTCTGCGCTCGAGCCTGTGGCACATGCTGCCTGAGGTGCCAATGCGTGCCGGCCGGTACTTCCGGCAACGTGAACGTGTGCCCTTGCTATGCCAACCTCAAGACTCATGGTCAGAAGCCCAAGTGCCCATGAAACTGCTGGAACTTCAGAGAAGTTTTGATCCCAATAAACGGACCATTGTGCTGCATGTTATATATATATATATAGTGTTTTCTATCATGATGGGGTGTCTGTGAATGTATCATTGTGAGAGATTTATGGTTTTCTGGGAAAGCCATGAATGAAGTCTTCTTCTTATTCCTTTGTTTCTGTGACTTGAGAGGACTTATTTCAAGCATCTTTCTTGCATGGTAAATATGGCATCTAGTATAGCAACTTTCAACAGCACTGTTGCCAAGAAATAGGCATCTGCAAAGAGTAAATACTACTGAAAACAAGACAAAACGATAACTACTGAGATGCAGCTTAAAAAGATAGAAACTATCTCCATGAGATCAATGGTACCATCTTTTGTTGCACAAATACCCAAAAAAAAAAAAAAAACTCGAGAAACATTCAGATTACTCAGATCATGGCATAAGTAATTGATGAATCATGTCATGGAGTGATGTAGATCAGTCTAAATATGCTTGAAACTGTTTTAAAGGAGATAAGTGTCTCGTGTCATGCATGGACCAAACTTCATTGTTTCCGAGTGCAAGATTTGGCAAGAGAATTTGAGATATCAGAAGGCTGCTAAATCCATATAATGAAAAATACTTTAAATTATCAAATTTGGAACAATAGGCGATTTAACATGGTATGAAAGCAGAAGTTCTGAGTTGAAATTCATACAATTTTTTGTATTTTACCTTGTTAGGCACGGGGTTAACTTTATTCCGGGTTAAGGGACTTTATTCCAGGTTTTGAGAATAACTTTGTAATGATTATTTGGAATATGAGAAAAGTAAAGTGAAGAATGAGAATAACTTTGTAATGATTACTTGGAATAGGTAAAGGGTGTTTGGGGTTAAGGGGTGAAATAATAATGAATTTGAGAATATTTTAGCAATATTCTCTCTCTTAATCCGGGTTGTTATTCTCAAAATCTATTCCCGTATTTAAGAGTCTTTGTGTGTGTGAAGCGTCCTAATCAAAGCCCATCAAACCCAACAACGTCAGAGCCATGGTCTGGGCCTATCTGGGCTGGGTCAGCCCGGCCCGATAAATAATCTATTCTTCTCCTCTCGGCTCGTAACCTAACTCGAGTTCCGGCTCTTATGATGCCGCTTCCCGCCTTCCTCCAAAACCCTCGAAAACCCTTACCCTTATATACCCTTTTCCGACGGTAATGGCTTCGATTTTTCCCATTTCTTGATCCCTTTATCTTCTTGGATTTCTGACTCGTTTCCTAATTCTTGAAAAAAATTTGATGATTTTTCTGGGTTAGGTGAAGAATGGAGCAGAGATTAGGGAACGCCTGGCGGATGACTGTTAACGAGAAGAAGTTTATCGAGAGCGCGCTCCTTTCGGATCTCAGGGTGGACGGGCGTCGCCCCTTTGATTACCGCCGCCTCGCCATCAAGTTTGGGAGGCATGTATAGTTTCTTCTCCGATCTTTACTTCTCCTGTTCTATGTTTCTTGATGACAATATCGTTCATTCTCTCGTTCAATGTGCTTGTTTTCGATTGGAATCCTGAGTACTGGTTAGAGCGAGGATCTGATTTGCTGAGAGGTGGAAAGCCAAAATCCGTCTGTTGATATGAGTCCTAGCAAGTGCTTTTGTAAGTTCTATCAAAACTAGAAAGAAGGATCTTTTTAGAAGATACGGGGAAAAATGTAACGGGGGAAGGTATGTTGGTTCTTGTAATCTTTGCCTGCTACTCATAAGCCAGTAGACAAGAAAGAAGGGTTTTTCAAGACACGGGAAAAAAATAACTGAGGTGGATGTGTTGGTTGACTTGGTTCTTGTATTATTTGCTGGATACTAATAACTTAATCCACTATTTGTATTTTTAGCAAACCGTATCATTCATTGGAATAAGTTTTTCTACCATTTTGTTAGGATTTGGAAGTGTAATGCTCGCACAGAAGTTTGGTGCTGTACATTATGTTCGGGATGCTTTTGTTATTAGTTCTGTTTCGCAAATTATAGGATACTATCTAGTGATTGTGTTAGTGGGATTCATGATATCTGCAGAGAGGATGGCTCGTCGGAGGTCCAACTTGGTGAGACTCATGTCATGGGATATGTAACTTCCCAACTGGTGCAGCCCTACCAAGATAGGCCCAATGAGGGAACACTTTCTATATTTACTGAGTTTTCACCGATGGCTGATCCTTCTTTCGAGGCCGGACGACCTGGAGAATCTGCAATTGAACTGGGACGCGTCATTGATCGTGGTCTAAGGTTAGTGCTTAGCCTCTTAGGATGTCATTAAAGGTTTAGGACTAGATAGCCAATCTAATGTATTTGATGTCTTTCAGCATGTACCTTGATGTGAAACTATACCCTCCTAAAGGCTGAATTAATGTTGCATCACAGGGAGAGTAGGGCAGTGGATATGGAGTCCTTATGCGTAGTTGCTGGGAAATCTGTGTGGGCCATTCGTGTGGATCTTCACATCCTTGATAATGGAGGGTATGCTTTAGGTTTCGTATACATTTATCTGCTATTTCCAGACAGCATTCTTCTTTTATGTCATGCTTAATAACCTGTTTCTGCTATTTTAGGAATCTTATAGATGCAGCTAATATTGCTGCTTTGGCTGCTCTCTTGACGTTTCAAAGGCCTGAATGTACAGTAGGCGGAGAGAATGGTGAGGAAATTGTCATCCATCCACCTGAGGTTGGTGAATCTCTTCTTTGGTGAACTTGTTACTACTGCTAAGGAAGAAAATTTGCGGGCCGATAACAATTTTTTTTAGAGATAATTCTACTCGTGTAGCATAAGTACTTCTTATCTGTTAGGTTATGATGGTAAAATGAAAGTTTGCGAAGGGGGGATTATAGTTGACTGTTCAACAGATTTTCTTGTTCACTATTTCTATTTTTTCCAACTGAGATCTCGTGTTTGAAGTGTATATATTGTCATTGTAAAATGATATTTTCCTTCATTTTGTATATGTACAGGTTAGGGAGCCACTGCCACTTATAATCCATCACCTTCCTGTGGCAATAACCTTTGCATATTTTGGTGAAGGTAGCATCATGGTATGCTGGATTGTCTTTCTGCAACAAACATGTTGTTTTGAATCGATAGTGATTTGTTCTTGTTCTTTGAAAAATGTGTTTTCATTTATGTAAGCGGCGTGAGCCTGGGTAATGATTTTTCTTTCTTAGAATCAAAGTTGATACATCTTCAAGGGCCAATTGTTGTTGGTGGATGTCAAGTTTACGGCAATTTGTTTTCCTTCTTGCGGCACTGTCATAAGTTGTTTAGTTCTTCTGTTAGGTGATAGATCCAACACACAAAGAAGAGGTCATCATGGGAGGGAGAATGACGGCTACAGTGAACTCAAATGGTGATGTGTGTGCTGTTCAAAAGGCTGGCGGAGAGGGTGTCACATCGATCGTAATTATGCAGTGTTTGCGGATTGCCTCTTTAAAAGCTGCTGATATCACGAGCAAAATAGAGAGTGCGGTGAGTTCCGTAACCCTACTTTTTGCCCATCTGACTTGCTTCCCAACGATTTCGTTGACTTGTAATTCTGCAGAGTTCAGTCATTTGGGTGTTGCAAAACTTGGAATTTGTCCATGCTTTATGACTCATCTCCCTTTTACGGGTTATTATTTTTGTTTCTTATAATTTAGCATATCTTTTTTCTATTGGCACTTGTCTAGGCGACTATTCTTGCAGATCTTCATGGTTTCTCAACACCATCTCTGTTCTTGTCTTCACTAGGGGAACAATCTTAGTTGCAACTCAAGTGTGGCATGCCCTAGATTTCACAGCCTTGCTTTAATTTCCGACATAAGGTTATGGGATCTATAAGACAGCTTAGATAGGTTGTGACAGGATATCGTTAATACGAATTGCAAAATTTTTGTGCTTATGAGTAGCTGCGAGTATTTTGGCTAAAGATTAGAGCGAAGGCTTCCCCTTTGCTTCTTAGTGCCCGTGCCCTGCACCGCTGCTGCAAACTTAGCCTGCTGCACTTCTCCTGCACCCATACAGGTAGATGCATACAACACTGAACGAGCACTGAGGAAAGTCAAACGTCACTCAACAGTGGTTCCAGTTGAAATTTGTATACCTGATATTGTCATGAAGGATAATCAAGTTGATGATTTTTCAAGAAATGCAGAAGGCTTAGAAGAGCTGAACATATACCCGGATGGTGAGGTGGACAGTATGGAAGTTGAAACTGGCTTATCCCAAAGAAGAGGTGCCAGTGATGGAGGCACTAGTGCTGGAGCATTTATCGGCGGTCCTTCTACCTGGTATACCAAATTCTGACTTATTCTGCGTGTTAGTTATATACTTGGGCTTCAGATGGACTAAGGATGCCTTACTCTCATGTTTTCGTAGGGATCCATATTCGAAGGGAACTTCTTCAAGCTACATAAGGAGTTCTGCCATTCCTGGTAATCAGTTTCATAGTCACACTAATTCTGTTTGCACTTGGTTAGTAGGTGATGGATGTATGTTCCTGTATTTTCTGGTCATGCAGTGTGGAGTTTCTGTCAAGATGTTTTGCTTCCGACGAACCTTAATGACTCATGAATTAAATCTTTATATCCTCTGTATGTAGTACCAGTGGCTTGTCCAAGACCTTGTACTTGTTTGCAATGTGGAGTTTCTTGCTTGTTTTGTGCTGAATAGCATGAATTCATTGTCACCTTAGTCTGTCGCAGCTGTCGGGGTCAATGTGCGAACCAAATCACTGAAACTTGAGTAAACCATATCACTGAAACTTGAGTAAATTGGTTCACCCATTCTTTGCTTTCCATCGTAATAGTATTGAAGGGATTGAGACTGCCTAATTTGTCTGTCACTAATCTGTTATACACCTTGTCATGTTACATATTAGTTTACTTCCTTCCCTGTATATATGACCTCATGTTTGCTTCTTATAGAAAAAGTTTATCTGTTGTGTCTCGTCAGGAGTTTGTGAAATTTTAATAAGGAAGTTAGTGTTTAAGATTATTGATTTATTTTAAAAGTAATAGTATGTAATTCCGCTAGTGCTTATTGGTTAAGAGTGTTTCAGATTTTTTTAATATTGAGACCTCAGTAGTAAGGGTTTTTAAAAGTAATAGTATGTCATTCCGCTAGTGCTTATGGGTTTTTATACCTTTGTCTCCTGTCCTTTCAAGTGGAGGCATAGTTCCTAATACCCTAACATTTTATACTCCTATGCCAGCTGAAGTTTTCTTTCTAAAGCTTTCTTGGTATTGCATCCGACAGTAACAATAGTTGATTTATGTGTACATTCTATTGACATTTGGAGCATGCAGGGCCCTTAACCATGAACAAAGAAGAAGAAGATTCAAAAGTTCAAACGCCAAATGTTTCCAAACCCAAGGCAGTTAAAGATCTAGACAGCTCTATCTCTGGCCCAACTGGATCATCAGGCTTGAGCCAGCAAGCAAGCTCTCCTAAGAGCCTGAAAGATGTTGTAAAGCGGAAAAATAGAAAGAAAAAATAAATCATCGTCAAGCGGTGAAGTAAGCTAGTTTGACTGATGATGTTTGTCAAGGAGTGCCCTGTTAGGTATTTGTCTGCCATCCACATGATTTGTTATGAGCTGGTCATCTTGTTTCACTCAGATTGATAATTATTCACTTTCCTTTTCCTTGGTGAGGCTTTGATGATCTTCTTTGAAAACCAGGGCAACGTATGTTGCTGTTATTAAGTTTTGCAACTTCCACTCTAGTTCTTGTCATATGTTGATGTAAAGCCAAATAACAACTGAAGCATTCTGCAAGATTGCATGCCACTCAAGGTTTATGTAAACCGGAAAAGCATCTGACCATGTATTGTTGATTTAGCCTTCAAGTATGGCCATTAACCTACTTGATGGCATGTTAGTTTAGCTGTATGCAGTAAGTAGCTGCTTTCTTTTCTCTCTTTTTGGTAAGGAAGCTGCTGTTTTTTTAGTTCAATATGTTGTTAGATTTGGAGTACCTTCGTAGAAAGAGGGAACGGGATCGAGTTGGCAGGAGTTTTGAAATTTGTCGATATGGTTTAGACTTGAAAGCGAAATCATTATTGTCAATTTTCTAGTGAATTGCCAAGCTTGACTAAATTTCAAGATATTCTTTGTCTGCTTGGTTTTTCGCCTTTCATGGTCACATTGGATTTCCTAGTTATTACTTTTTATCAACAGTCATCTTGCTATCATCTGACTGCTGCTCAGCTGAACTGATCTTAAGCCAATTGCTCGTTGATTTGTTGGAAGCATATCATGGTTTTGAGCCTAGCTAGATTTTGGGCTTTTGACCGTCTGCCACGTTCCCAGGTCCTCTGGCCTGGATGATGGTATCCAGATGATTCTTCTGAATATGATAACGTTATGCTAACTTGATTCACCATCAACATAATACTCAAATGCACAATTTATCAACTTAAAAGCTCTCATAATGGCAAACAGCCATGTCTACCATCTTCATGTAGTAATCTCCTTTATTTGCATGCATCACGAAGCCAATCATGCCAGACGTCTCGACATTGATTGTGAGTTGGATTGCAGGTGGATGACATTGCCCCGTAATAGTTTGCAGTCTGATTCGAGTGCTTATTAGGTTGTTGAAGCATGTCATTGTTGATTCGGATTCCTACCCGCCTGCAGTTGTTCAGTTGTTGTTGTTGTTGTGGTGTTTTTTTATTCTTCTTTTTTCTATGGACTTTTCTCTAATTCCTGTATAGCGTTTGGCTCAATTTTCATTTGGAGAGAAAAATAAGACATTCCCCCCACTCCTAACAACCCCTTATCTCCATACTTATCTTTAAACATAAAAAATAATCATTACTATTTTATCCTCATTCCATCTACCGTCATCACTCTACTTTTTTCTATCTCTATTCTTTAATCCCCTTAATCCAGAATAAGCTAATCTCGAAATCCCTTAACCCTAATTAACCCGAAATAAACTAACCCCACACCAAATGTCCCCTTGGCTTCACATCTAGCAATCCAAATATCTTAGGATGTCCAGTCCCAATCTTCCATGCCCCAATTAATGCACTTATTCAGGGATGGCAATCACCCCAAACCCCCAAGACATTTTCTCATCTAATAACTGGCAATCACACCAAAAACCCAAGATGTCTTCTCATCTCCCAAGATTAGTTTCTAAGCTCAAACATAACAAAGAATGTCAAAATTTTAGGGGGGGGGGGGGGGGGGGATTCAGAAGAAGTTCTATGCTGATGGAAAAGAAGAAGAGGCAGCTAATGTGTCGTCCAATAATTGGAGTTTGACTGACGTGCTACTGAACTTCCACCAAATATTTCTGATCCAGCCCAATGGTGTTCTGTTTGATGGGCTAGGATACAAGTTCCCCAACCCTTCGTCCCCACTTGTATACTTGTATTATTGGGAGGCTGGCTAATTGTTGTAAGCCTCCAACGTCACGCCTAAAATCTTGTTTCTTTCTTTGCTTGTTTGAGTTAGAGGGTGAGCGTATCAGTCAATAGTCGGGATGCGATTCCTGACTTTTAAATCCCCTCCTGGCTGCTAGCTACCCGTCAATTTAGATAGAGAGGGAGGGAGAGAGAGAGAGGGGCGGAAAGATGGCCTCCGACCCCCTCTTGCGGCAGCCCGCCGACGTCGTGGACGGCTTGGTCGACTACCGTGGCCGCCCTGTTTCCAGATCGGCCACCGGCGGCTGGACCTCCGCCCTCTTCATCATAGGTATAGTAGTCTCCACCCATTAAACATTCTAATTTCCTCGTCGATCCATCGCTCCCATTCGTTGATCCGGTGGCTTGCTTATTTAGGAGTGGAGATCGCGGAGAGGTTCGCGTACTACGGGGTGCTATCGAACCTGATCACATACCTCACGGGGCCGCTCAGGCAGCCCACGGCGACTGCGGCGGCGGCGGTGAACGCGTGGTCGGGAGTCTCGTCGATGCTGCCGCTCCTCGGCGCGTTTATTGCGGATTCGTACTTGGGGCGTTACCGGACCATCATCATCGCCTCTCTCATCTATATCCTGGTTCGCTCCATCCCCTTCTCCGCCCTTCTGTTGAACTATCCCAGTAGTTGCTTCACACACACATTCTACCAATCGGGGGTTGACACCTGGTGAAGCAAACCTGCTAAGTATTGCCCAGCTTCTTTTAACTCCTTGATTGGCAAAGATTAATTTAGATTAGTGTTGGGGGTGATTGTTCTGTCTTTGGATCGAAAGCATTTCCACCCTTATATTAAAACTTACCATCCTTTGGTCTTTTATAAGACTGGGTGGGCCCGTATCATCTGACACGGGTTATAACTTGACACGGGTTACCACCATCACTACTATTCCTGATCTTTCTCTCTTCTAATCACCCCGTGACTACTCCTTCTCTCTCCCCCTATTTGCCACGTGTGCATATGACTTAGACACCATATCATAACTCGAATGTCACGTCATAAAACAAATATATATATATATATATATATATATACTAATTGTGCCCCCGTCACATGTCAGTGTAACCATCAACCCCACCCTAATAACCAATCAATAACTCTCTCCCACTAAACCTAGGATTATCAAGTCACATAGGCTCAACATAGGACATTCTCCCGCCACGTAGGACAACAAAAGTTTCACTTATAACCATAACCTCATATGAGGATGATATATATATATATATATATTAAGATCAAGTTTTATGACTCATAATCTGATTCATATATTTTCTCACACGTGACAGATGAGTTATAGAGAGAGGAGGAGAGAGGGGGACACGTGGCAGCTGAGTCATAGAGAGAAGAGGGGCAGTGGGGGTGGGTGGTTACCCGTGCCATGTGGCACGGGGCCCACCTAGTTACTTTATAAGATAGATTGGCTAGTGCGGGCCGTGCCACTTGGCATAGTATTCTTCAGTTACGTACTTGCTAACTCCACTAACTTCATTGTTCTCTCTCCGCTAACACACACAGACTCTCTCTCTCATCCATCGTCAAATATAAATCATTTTGGTTCTTTTTCACTATACGGTGTTTTCTTTGCCTAGCTCTCTCTCAGCCCCACCGTCAAATAAAAGGGGAAGGGGCGCCAACATCATAAAATGGACTTATCATGTTAAAAAAACACTAATCATAAAATTTGGGGCGATAACACCATTTAAGACTTCAAAAGACACATATGCCCCCCCCCCCTCTCACAACCGACATCGCTCTCCATCCCTTCACTCCGACGCCATTCTCCTATTCCTCGATCACGTCGCCGTCGTTGCCCGCCCATCATCATTGGCGTGGTCGGGGCCGGATTTCCACTTCGCCGCCAAGGAGTGCAAGCACGGTGGACAAAATGGTACGTTGAGATGAGATGAGACCGCCATCACAGGAGATGTTGCTGGATGCAGCCGCCACTTTCCTCTCTGTTGCGGTGCTCCTCCTCTCGCTATCCTTCGCCGCGCTTGTCCTCCTCTTCCGGCTCAGGTCATCACGCTACCGCCGACGCCAGCAAGTCATAGGCCTCAGCTCCCTCTGGTCAGAACCGCTCCTCGTGGATGAGGGCAAGACCACCCCCACAATTTTGAGTGGAGCCGGTCATACACACAACCCACGACGGGGGGGATGTTGGGGAAGCTAATGTGAAGGATCAAGAAGTTGGCTAGCGCCAAGTCGGCCTTTGCCCACTTTGAGGACACGGAGATCGTCTGCTGCGCGACCACCACGAGGGCCAGTGTCGAGGAGGAGGTGGACGCCGGGGTCGACGACTTCATCAAGAGTTCAAGAGGAGCTGCATGAAGCAAAGAAAAAAGAGAAAAGAGAAAACTGAACATGCGCGTCCTCGTCATGTTCGTCGCCATCATTAGCTTCAAGACCTCAGCGATCTTCCTGGCGGAGATCAACCCAAGGGAGTTGACATCCTGGTTGTGCTGCTCGGCGCTCTAGACATGCGCAGTCACCGGTGACGCCAACCATTGGAGCTCCGAGCAGAAAAGAGAAAAGAGAAAACGGGGAAGGAAGCCGGCTACCAGTTCTCGCCGGAAGGGAGTCGGGAAGGACCGGTAGGGTCTTGGGTACATGGATCCAAGGTCGGAAGGGACCCGAAAGGTCGAAGACGATGGAGTTGAGAGGGCGGTGTTGTAGCTCGTGGAGAAGACGAGCCGTGAGCAGGAGGACGACGGAGAAGAGGATCCAGGCGGCAACGACAAAGGAGAAGATGGCGGCAACAACAGAGAAGAGGATATGATGTATGATGTGACAGTGGCGGACATTGAAGAGGATTCGGGCTACGGAGAGCCGCGGTAGTGCTGGCTTGTGCGTGGCTGGCTAGGGCGGTGCGCTCTGGCAAAGCTTGGCGAAGTGGCTGGTGGAGGTTGGCGGCGTCCATGGTCGGAAGGGTTGGCAAGCAATGGTGAAGGAGAGGAGGAAAGTGGTGATGACGACGGAGGAGCTTAGGGAAGTGGTGATGGCGACGGAGGAGCTTAGGGAAGTGGTGATGGCGACGGAGGAGCTTGGCGATGCTGGCGTTGTTGTCGGAGGCCAGGCTGGCAGCGGTGGTGGCCCCGAGGGAGGGGGACGAGAGGAGGGGGAGAGGGAGGCGGACGATGGTGTTAGAGTTGGGGTTATGGTTTGGTTCGTTAGAGGGGCAAAAATGTCATCAGAAATGCATAACCAACTATAACTGATCATAATTGACGTAAAATAGTGTTTAGACCTTAAATCTAATGATGGTGATGTACCGGTCAATAAGTTTCACTCATTTGATATAAACACCAATTAACTACAAATATAAATCCTTTCGAGCTCTTTTTCAGTGTCGTGTTTTCTTTGCCTCTTATAACGTTAGATTGTCTGATGCATCAACGCCTGATACTTGTACTTAGTCATGATACAAAGAACTAAAGACGCAAACAAGGGGCCTGACGGAGTCTATGCATCAAATATATGCAAGCAATCCACGTGGCCTCGGCTTAAATCAAATAGGCAAATAGATGATGGGAGAGAATGATTCAATAACTTTCTTAATCTATATTAAACCCTAAATCTACTTAGAAAAAATTACCATCTGTCTATAGGTCCTGGATCTACAACAAAGAATCAGCCTTTACATTACCCAATAGATCTAGAAGGAAAGATATGAATGGCATGGCATCTTCCTCTCCTACCCTCTTGATAGTTTAATGATGGTTTTGTTATATTTATTTATGCATGTGATCCAATCAACCTCATGTCCAGATTCACATGCATTCACACCGCACTAACATGTGCAGGCTGTGACTGTCTTAGAATAAACTAACCAGGTGTAACTAGAAACATTATAAACATGTCTGAACTAAGTATCAGGTATATTAACTTGAATCTATTGAGGCCAATCCAGGGACTGCTCCTCTTGACGCTGTCTTCAGTGCTGCCATCCATCCATCCACACACATGCAGCAACATCTCCTCCGAATCCACTGCATGCCCACCTACTCAGTTCCAAGTCATAGCATTCTACTTCTCCCTGTACCTGGTTGCATTCGCACAAAGTGGCCATAAGCCTTGCACTCAGGCATTTGGCGCTGACCAGTTCGATCAGAATGATCCAGAGGAATGCAAGGCCAAGGGCTCCTTCTTCAACTGGTGGTACTTTGGTATGTGCATGGGCACTGTTGTTACGATCTCTCTCATCAACTATGTGCAAGACAATGTCGGTTGGGGCCTCGGCTTTGGCATTCCGTCCGCCAGCATGTTGCTGGCACTCATCATCTTCTTGCTTGGCACCAGGACTTATCGGTACTATAGTCTCAGGGATGAGAGCCCATTCGTCCGGATCGGCAAATCCTTTGGCATAATGATGTTTAGAAGTTCAAGAAGCGATCAACCTAAGTGAGTACTGTATATATCCATGGTTTGTTTTGATCATAGTTTGTTCTCATGCATGTAGGATTGCTGATGTTTAAGGTGTTTTGCAGGGTTTTAGATGATAAGGGTAGTGAAGACGCCAGTGTGCAGATAGAGGAAGCTAAGGGAGTGCTTAGACTGTTTCCAATATGGGCAACTTGCTTGATATATGGTGTTGTGTTCGCCCAGTCTACAACTTTGTTTACAAAGCAAGGCAGCACCATGGACAGGAGAATGGGCTCCAGCTTTCAAGTGCCACCTGCAACACTACAGACCTTTATAAGTATCGCCGTTGTTGCCTTCCTTCCTATCTATGATCGTATTATTGTGCCGGTAGCCAGAAAGTTCTCTGGTTTGCCGTCCGGCATCACCATGCTTCAGAGAATCGGTACCGGAATGGTCCTTTCTATCATCTCCATGGTGTTTGCTGCTCTGGTAGAGATTAAGAGGCTCCAAACAGCTAGAGATTATGGACTGGTGGATTTGCCACAGGCTACCATTCCGATGAGCATCTGGTGGATGGTTCCTCAGTATGTTCTATATGGAATTTCTGATGTCTTCACCATGGTCGGCCTGCAAGAGTTCTTCTATGATCAAGTGCCTGATGCCCTTCGAAGCCTCGGTCTCGCACTCTACCTGAGCATCTTCGGCATCGGGAGCTTCATCAGCGGGTTCCTTGTGTCGGTGATCGATAAAGCAACCGGCCAGAGCGGGGAGAGCTGGTTCAACAACAATCTCAACCGTGCGCATCTTGATTACTTCTATTGGCTTCTTGCCGGGCTCAGCGCTGCAGAGATGGTCTTGTACCTGTACTTTGCGCGGTTTTATGTTTACAAGAAGAAAGCTGATACTCCTGTGTGATATCCTTCCAGTACAGCTCATGTAATAGGAATCAGTAATCTTTTTATATACCAATTTATGAAACGCAAGCTACTGTATATGGTCATACGCTTTCTGGAATGCACACCAGATAGGTTCTATATAAGCACAAATTTGTAAAGCCACGTGGTGTCTTTAATTTACTTGTCATTTTACAAGGCAAAACAAATGTTGGGCCCTTGTCTGCGTTTGCCATGACAAACTGATCAACAAAATTCTCAAATCGAAGGGGGGAAAGTAAAACTATGACATATTACATCTACATGAACAAATAAGTTCAAGTTTCTTATCAACAGCCTTCACTTTTGTGCCGTTTACCAGCTATCATTTACGCCTTCGAATCAAAACACTAGTACCTGAAAAGTCATTGCTCTAAAGCATATCTTGGCGACACTAAATCTGCATTCTTTGTTTGCTGAGGAGGTTAAGAACTCAAAGACTACTTGTTGCAGAGGAGATCACTTTACCATCTCAGAGCTGTTGTTCCATTCTCTGTTTCAGAGTTTAGTTCCATTCAGCATGAGCCGATTTTGACTCTTCCTTACTGTCAAGAATCTGTAGGCACCGTTGTTGAGTCGAAAGAAAGATGTTAAATCAGTGCTTCTGAAGGCCCTCGACCGCTTTCTTCCATTGCCACGCTTGTTGTTTTGAGTCTTCTAATGTCATCACCTTATTTGGCTGATTTTTTTCCCCAGGGAAAAAAGAGTTCAGTGAAAAAATGGATCAATTATAGCAAACAGCAAGGGAGTAAGTCAGAAAACATACTAAGCAAATCTTGAAATGCGAGGCATTTACGACTTGAACATTAAGGTCATGTGGGCTGTTCGACGAGAGTACCCTTCCTTTGGCCACCTTAGAGTGGTCCACATAAATCAGTTTTGCTCTGTCAGTGAGGATGAGTTGCACTTTCTTGCTTGTTATCGTGTAGATTTTCTTCAACTTTGAACCCATAAGAACAGCCTCTCCAGGTTCAAGAAACTGTTGCCTGCAATTTGAAAAAATAGAGATATATAAGCAAAATTTGTAACTTGTGATGCATCAGAGAAACAATTGGAACATGTTGGAAAATAAGTCACGAGCTAAATATATGCATTTGCCGAAAGATGCCCCTTATCAATAATTTCATGTGAACCCTGAACAGCATAACAACAGATTATCCAGGTAAAGGCCTCCCATGTTATATTTGAACAATATCCAACCATATGCAAGTTTAAGTGGAGGGTCATCCAAGAAAATGTACATTGCCAGCAATTTCATAAGAGATAAGTGCCCAACATGTTGAAGTTGTAAGGTGAAAAAGATGATCCCAATGATATAATAGATGCCACAAGCAAGGAGAAGAATAAACAGAATAAAGCAAGAAGGATTCACTATGTAAATAGATGCCAAAAGCAAGGAGAAGAATAAACAGAATAAAGCAAGTAGGATTCACTATGTAACGCGTTGGAGGTACACATAATCCACCTTATATGCAACGCTTAAATTGTAAATGTATGCATGAGCAGGACATCGGATGTACGATCATCTCTTTTCCTATGGTTTGTACAACAGAACCGGATCTTAATAATATGCTGACGATTCAGTGCAACTTATTGATCTAGAGAATGAAATCACAAACATTTCACAAGAAAACCAGTCCCGGGATTAAAGAATCGTCACTCTCTTGCTTCAGTTGCCCTAAAGTCGAACAACCACTAGATTCAAATTGAGACGAGTCATGGCACATTATGACAATAAAGATGGTAGGGCAACATGAAAGATAATGAGTCCAGACTGATGGGTCTTCATCGATACCATTTAGAGTCAAAAGAGTCGATCGAAGAAACCCTCGATATACTAGATTGTGCATCAGAAGATGATGTGGACCAACTACATCGATCAAGATGGGCATGTTTAGGGGTTGATCCATCTCCGGTACATGAAGAATCCCGGGCACCATCATCCTCACTAGCCTGAGACAAAGTTCAAATAAGCTATTTGGGACCACTAAACTAGACATGTTCTATTCACCAAAAAGGTTCGCGTTCACACAAAAATAGTACATTTGAACAAGCAACGCCTGGTGGTGAATCTTTTCGCAAGTTGCCCCAGTTAGTTCTCTTAAAAAAGGGATGCATTTTCAGAGCAGCATAACCACCAAGTCCAGCACCCAGCCTTTGGCTGGGATCTGCATCCTGCATATATGATAACATCAGGATCAGATACAAGAGCTTAGAAAAGTAAATGTAAATATACTTCAGCAGAGCTGCATGCTCATCCAAAATTTTTGCAGCCGTAGAATAAAGTCCTTGTAAAATCACACAATTTAAACCAAGTTGGCAGGTCAAAGCAAACAAAAAACGCTCTAGAGGTTCGTTAATAGTGCCGAGATAAAAAGAAAGCACAGGAATCATTGAAGCTGACAAATCGGAGACCTATTATGTAAAAGAGAAGGAAAAAGATTTGATAACATTCCAGTGTCCTTGTTCAGATTTCGCAGAGAACTAAATACAATAAGCACATGCAAACAAGCCAGAATAAACAGCCAATAAGAAATCTGACAGAAAAGAAAACTTTCTAGCCAACAATGGGTCTTGATCTTGTTCTATAATGCCTGGTAAATTTAAATACAGTTCATTTGCTAGATATAAAAAATGAAAGTAGGGTATGCTCAAAAAAGTAAGTGGGTACAAACAAAGACATGCAGATAAAGAGAGGTTAATTAAAAAAAAAGTAGACCATAAATTGTCGACTTCTAACAAACAAAAAATCATAAGAGAGGAGTTTACCGGATAATAACTTACCAATAATTTATCAATAAGATCAATCGCTTCATCTGAAAAATAGTCTGGAAAACTGAGGTCTTTGGCTGCTATTCTCTCAAAAATAAGCCAGTCACTAGCATCTTTAAAAGGTGAAACTCCAGAAAGCATCTGATATAAGGTGCAGCCAAGTGCCCAGAGGTCATTTCTGATTACACAATTAAATTTCAGATTAAGGTAGGTAATAATAGGACAAATGTTGAAGTGCATTTCAAGGATACATAGGTGAAAATATATTACCATTTTCAAATGATAGCATATCATTCGTCTGTGCAATCTACTAACATTAATCAGATTAAGCACGCAACACACCAAAAAGGTCTATCTTAGGTGTACATCATGTGTAGGATTTGAAAGGAAGGGGAAGAAAAGCAGGGCATGATTTGTCTGGTAATAAAATTGGAACATCTGCATTGCATGCCTTCCTTTAGAGGCATGTGTGTACCATTTGGATGCAGGGATCCACGAGTGCCTTACCCAATAGTTGCTGGAGAGGAATTGAGAACTTCTGGAGGGACATAATCAGCTGTCCCGGCAAATGCAGAAGTTTTTTCATCTGAGAACAGCATGCATGAGGAAAAGAATAAACCATCAGTTGACCAGTTTTGCTTAAGAGCTCCTTCATGGTAGATTCAGTCCTACTCCTACCTGATGCATTTGGAAGAACTTTAATAGAGCTATCCTTTAATGGCTTCACGCTACCAAAATCGGCAATTTTGATATGTCCATCAGCAGTTAGTAGCAAATTCTCAGGCTGGGCATCATCAACTATGTTAGATTGATTTCGCAGAATAAAATCAAACTGCACGTCCTGCATGTACCTTTATATCCCGATGAACTATCCCAAGGCCATGTAAATATTCTAAAGCATCAATGGTCTCTGCTGTATAAAAGCGAGCTTCATTCTCAGACAAGCGGCCTTTCTGCTACCAAAGAAATTGACACACCATTAAATGTCATGTCCTAGCTTACTGTAGGAACTATGAGATCAGGAATCTCGAAATTTTTACCCTTGTTATGTGCTCAAATAGCTCTCCACCGTCACAGCACTCGAGTGCCATGTCTCCATTGTGACAAAACTTGGATGTCAGATGTTGCTTCAAAGTCATGGCATCAAAGTGTATAAAACATGCAAACATATAACGTTAAAAACTTACAAAGAGAGGACATGTCTTGGAAGGTGAAATGTATTCTGACAATGCCAGGATGATCCAACTGATCAAGCACAATGCGCTCCATCTTTACTTGAGTTACCTTGTTTTCTTTGGTAATAAACTTTTTATCCATAATCTTTAGAGCATAAACATTTCCTGTGTCCTTCTTCTTCGCCCTCACTACCTAAGTATTGTAAGAAAGACCAAACATTTTACTTTCTCGAGAATAACTGCCATGCAATAAAAAAATAGAAGAATGAAGAAACTACAACAGGACTAGAAAACCTTCATGGCAGCTGTTCTCTCATACATTCAGCCTTTTCTTTGTGAAAAAATCAACTTCAAAGACAGGGAATGTGATGTTCAAATTCAGCAAGTTCGAAGTCTTTACTTAGGAATAGAGAGATTAAACATACAAATTTCTACACTACTCCTTGGAGTCAATTATTCCTGCCACCTGGATTCCAACAGGGATCTCGTGGTTAATCACATTCCAGGCTACCCAGGAATTACTAACTCGATAGACCCACCCTTATCATTTCCTTCGTTACAGTTCATGGCACATCATATCAGAGTATAAATTATCCCAAAGTTTGAACGTCATTCTTGGTCTCCCGTGGCATAGTATATCAGCTAACCTTGAGATCTATCTATTGTAAATCTGTAAGACGAACCATTAAGTCCGTGTAAACTATACAATCGGCTAAGGGGCATCTGGCATGTAAACCCCAATTACTTTCCTCTCCATTGCGACTACAATCACAATAAGTTTGCGCCTTTCTCCCTCTCCAGACTATCCATATTAGGAATAAAAAACCGGGATGAATCCCTAATCCTTCTATAAACGTCATTAAAGATGTATAAGATGCAAAAAGATTGGACCTTTGAATAGGAACCGACACCATAGACCTTCCCAAGCTCGAAATCCTCGATTGTGAAGCCCTCCTGCGGCGCTCTAAAGGCAATGCTGGGCCTCTGGGGGACCTCTTCGACGCCATTCTGATGCTGATGCTGCTCGTTGCGAAGCCCCGCCCCGACATCATTCTGCATCATCTTCGAGGCTCCTCTTCTATCGATCGCGCGAGACGAGAAGACAAGGGATTGGGACGAAGAGGGTATCGCTTGGCATGGAGACGATGGTGGAATTGTTTCGGTATTATAAACGAAAGCTATTAGATGTCTCAAAATAGCGGGAGATGGGTTTCAGTTGGAAAGGCCGTTAACGGATCTTAGTGTTGGCTCTATTTGCAATACAACAATACGTGAGGGCCTATTTGCAAAAACCTTTGCGTATGTTCTATACTTCTATTTACATAAAAAACCCCTAACATTCATCGAAACCTACTTTAGTTAAGCGGGGCAGTATAGGCGATGCTCTCTTCTTCTTCTTTCGCAGTAAAAGGTTCGTTGGGACCAAGAATTACGAAGGGGATCCAAACCCCACCATCTCCGATCCCCTAGATCTCCACCCATTGGATCCAAGAGGAATTGAGTCGAGATGGACATCTTGATCGCCCAGATCCAGGCGGATCTCCGGTCGAGCGACGCGTTGCGGCAGTCCGGCGCGCTCCTGCAGGCCCTCCAGCAGTCCGCCGCGGGGCGGGACGTCTCGGCGGTGGCCCGGGCCGCCTGCGAGGAGATCCTCGCCTCCCCCTCTTCCGCCGTGTGCAAGAAGCTCGCCCTCGACCTCCTCCGCTCCACTCGCCTCCCACCCGAACTCTGGCCCACCCTCCTCGCCGCGATTCGCTCTGACCTCGCCTTCCCAGACCCGGACGTCGCCGCCGCCGCCCTCAACGCGTTCTCCTTCCTGCCTCCCCACCTTCTCCCCCGTCTACTCAGCGACGCCGCCAAGGAGATTGTGGCTTGCTTCGATTCCTCCTCGGATAACCTCAGGTATGCGACCACCGAGGTGCTAGGGTGCGTGCTTGCCCGCGACGACCTCGTGCTCCTCTGCGATGCCAACGCGGGGCTGCTCGACCGGGTCACCGGGTGGTGGGGGAGGATCGCCGCCAACGCCCTCGACCGCTCCGACGCAGTCGCCAAAGTCGCCTTCGAGTCCCTCGGCCGCCTCTTCCAGGTAAGCTACTCACCGTGAATCCGAGACGACTAGCCCGCAATCCACATCCGGTACTTGTTATTGGATCATCTTCCATTCTTAGACGACCCGATGAATTTTAGTTTTATCTAAGGTTTTTTATTTGATATATTACGACAAGATGGGTTTAAGGAACTTTATCTTGGCGTTTTGGTTCGTGGGATATAAACAAATACGACTTAAAATTCTGAGAAATTGCGGTTATTCCAAAATTATGTGATATCTATCATGTTGGATCCGGATTCGGGTCTATGTATGGTCCGACCCGATAACACTCGTTGATCTTACAGGAGTTCGAGACCAAGCGCATGAGCAGGCTCGCCGGCGACAAGCTCATCGACAGCGAGAACTCAATTGCCATCAGATCCAACTGGGTTGTTGCCGCTATTGATATCGTATGGAAGAAGCGCAATGCCCTTATGGCGCGCTCTCTCGTCCTCCCCATCGAGACCTTCCAGGTCACCGTATACCCACTCGTCTATGCTGCCAAGGCTGTGGCTTCTGGTGGTATTGAGGTTTTCCGCAAGCTCTCTAAGTCGGGGGGTGGTGGCACGGCAACGGCAGATGTGTCCAAGAGTGCCGAGAAGCTTGTGGGGGTGTCAGATGTGGTCTCACATCTCCTGCCGTTCTTGAGCTCGCTGGATCCTCCATTGATCTTTGAAGTTGGCATCAACATGTTATCGCTGGCTGATGTGCCTGGTGGGAAGCCGGAGTGGGCGTCAGCCTCAATCATTGCTATTCTAACTCTTTGGGACCGGCAAGAGTTCTCACCTGCCAGGGAGAGCATTGTCAGGGCTGTGGTCGCAAACCTCCACCTTCTGGACCTTCATATGCAGGTGAGCTTTTATACTTTTCTTGCCGAGGAATAAATCTGTGGCATCTTTGTCAATTATATGTGGATGGAGATAGGTAGCACGCAGAGCTCATCAGCTAACAATTCAATTAATCAAGGTAATAGGTTTGGACTACAAAGTGTCCAACTAATGTGATAATTTGATTCATTAATGGAATCCTTTCTTTTGTCATGCTCACTACTGGATCATGATATATCAATTTAGTTCAGGTAAATTTTCTTCAATGCGTGACTGGATGTATCATTGTTATGCATGCAGGTTTCGCTGTTTAAAAGGTTGCTTCTTATGGTAAGGAACTTGAGGGCCGAGTCAGATCGCATGCATGCTCTAGCATGCATTTGCCGTACAGCTCTCTGTGTAGATCTTTTCGCGAAGGAGAGTGTGCGAAGAGGTCAAAAACCTCTCCCTGGGACAGACATAACTTCTCTCCTTGAGGATGTGAGAATAAAAGATGATTTAAATAGCATAACTAGCAAAAGCCTCTTTAGAGAAGAATTGGTCGCTTCCCTCGTGGAGAGTTGTTTTCAGTTATCTCTGCCGCTGCCTGAACAAAAGAACACTGGCACTGAGAGCAGAGTCATTGGAGCTTTGGCTTATGGGACCGCCTATGGTGCTTTGAATTGGACAGAGCCTGCTCTGGAGGTGGTGGAAGTCTGCAAGCCTTGTGTGATGTGGGATTGTGATGGGCGGACTTATGCCATAGATTGCTATTTGAAGTTGTTAGTAAGGCTTTGTCATATATATGACACCAAAGGGGGTGTAAAGACAATTAAAGAGGGGGCTTCTCAGGAGCAGATTCTGAATGAGACTAGGTTAAGGAATTTGCAGCTGCAACTTATCAAAGATCTTCGTGAGGTTAGAATTCAGCCTTATCTCTATGCAACATATGCTTGGTAATGGGTTGATGCATCCAGGTTCATGTATGAAAAATATGACACTTTTCTCATACAAAAGAGATAAAAACATAAAAGAGTACTTGTAATGCTTATAGAGTCCTGAGTTTCTGATTTCTCATAAACATTATGTTGCTTGCTTATGCTCATTAGATCCTCGACAGTAACCCATGTCATTTATAATAGTTGTCAAAAATGTGTATATTTTTAGCTCAACACTTGGAGGATGGTTTTCAAATTGTCTTTCTGGCTTCTAGATAAAGCTTATGTATGGTGTGTGTGATTTTACACTTTTCATGACTGATGCTCGGGGGCATGAATCTCCAGCTCTCATGACATCTCTAAATTGTAGAGTGCAAATTATCATTGGTTGCAAGTTTGACGGTAGCAATGGCAAAGTACCTTTCTTATTGATATTTTGAAAACTAGGATAGTTAAAGCCGGACTTCCTGATGCCATAATGAATTTTATAATCACCATGTAGAATTCTGGCACATAGTAGCTGGCACACAGCCTATAAGAGAAGAGATTGTGTGAATTTTCACTCAATTGAACAGATTTCTTTATCAAGTTGATTTTATTTCAGCGGGCGACTAATGTCTAGCTTTTTTCTGGTATCTTTAAGTAGCCATTTTTCTTGTCAGGTTCACACACGAAGAATATGTGCACGTCTGATTTGGGCTATTGCTGAACACTTTGATCTTGAAGGTCTTGATCCACTTCTAGCTGACGACCCTGAGGATCCATTGAACATTATCATATCCAACACACACAAGGTGTTGTTCAATATCGACTCTGCTGCATCTTCTTCAAATAGGCTTCAGGATGTGCAAGCGGTACTTCTCTGCGCACAGCGCTTAGGATCAAGAAACCCTAGAGCAGGTCAGCTGCTAAGTAAAGAACTCGAAGATTACAGAAGCAGTACTTTGGCTGATTCTGTATGCAAGCATCAGTGCCGCTACATTCTGCAGACAATCAAATATGTCACAAACAACCCAGAAAGCAGGTCAGCATCTTAAGCGCATCTTAAGCACATCTTAAGCATGGCTGAGAAATCTTGAACCTGTAAATTTGGGCTTGAAGATAGTTTGCAGCTCTGTTGTCATTTTACTACTCTAGATCCACACTCCCTGATTTAAGACAAATGAACAACAGATCCAGGCCCATTTGAAATAAGTACCTAAGATGTTGCTTTGTCTAGACACTGCCATGGATAGAATCAAGGGAGGAAGGACGTGAATCTAGAAATGAGACTACAATTTATACAGAGCCAGTTCTTGGAGTTTAAGTTTCAATACTATGTATCCGAGCACATAATCTCTGCTATATAGATCATTGCTATTCATGCTATTTTTTCAGGTGGATAGCCATTGGTGAAACTACAGGAGATTATCCATTTAGTCATCACAAGCTCACAGTTCAGTTTTCTGAAGCATCTGCAGCTCAAGACAGAAAATTGGAAGGGTTGGTTCATAAAGCCATTCAAGAACTTTGGAGGCCAGACCCTAGTGAATTAACCCTTCTTTTAACAAAAGGTGTTGATTCTACGCATCTTAAAGTGCCTCCTAGTGCTTACACACTGACTGGTAGCAGTGATCCTTGCTATATTGAAGCTTATCATCTGGCTGACTCAGTTGACGGAAGGATCACACTTCATCTGAAGGTTTTCCTCTGACAGAGCCATTAATGATTTCTGGATTAATGTCGTGCTTGTTAGTAATCTAATTAAGGCATTAATTCCTTGATAAAATTTAATGTGGTATTTGTCTTAGATATCAATACCCTCGACTTTTGGTTTCAAAGTACATAGGATTAACATTGAATGCACCCAAGCATGAGTTCGGCAATTAGCCTAGGATATAAACATCTTGTGTATGACAATTTTAGGTAATGGTAGGTTTCTGGAAAACGTTATGGCTCTGTATTAATTTCTCAGAAGAAATTGCAAGTTATTATCTCGTATCATCTTTTTGTCTGATGCTTAAGCGATTGAATTGCAGATTTTAAACTTGACGGAGCTAGGGCTTGATAGGGTTGATTTCCGAGTTGGATTGTCTGGCGCATTATATTTTATGGATGGATCTCCTCAAGCAGTTCGGCAGCTGCAGAATCTTGTCTCACAGGTATTTTTTTTAGCTGTTATTATTATATGCAAATATGTGCCTGTACTATTGGTCACATGCATGCTTGCCATTATTTTGATCCTAGTGGGCTCTGCTCTATATATTGCAATTGAAACATCTTTAGTGAATAATCTGCAGATGCATATGCAAATTACCAATGTATAAGCTTCTCTACCGCTGTTTTTTTTTATGTTTTATTAGTTATCCATATAAGTATATGGGGACCTTTTCCTTTCCTTTGACAGATATAAGCTGTAGTGGGCTTTGCGTTGATGCTTAAGCTAACAAGATTGAACATTGGTGGTATCTATATCCCAATGGTGATGATTGAACATCGGCGGCATCTATAGCCCAATTGTGATGTTTTCAGTTTGGGGATTGGTGCACGATATAGTAACCCATTGATTGCTGTTATAAGCAATGTGCATCTGATACATAATTCCATGCACAATAATTTGCAGTTCCAGTATTTCCTGTCTAGATTTTTATGCTTTAATCTGCCCAGTGAAACTATGGTCTAAACATGTGATGTCAGAATGCCTTGCCTTTTCCATTAGACCTTTTGTATGCCTCCATGTAACAGTTGTACTGTGTTAAAAATGAAGATCCTGGCAAAACTTTATGAACAGCATTGAGAAATTTAAAGTTATGTCACCCTTTGACCCTCTTTCTGCTTATGTTTTCCCATTCTTTCTCCTTCTCGTTTATTTGAACTCTTGACGTGATAATTGTAGATAGCTGATCTAAATACCAGTGCTAGCGTAACACCTGAGCATTCAAATAGAGAGATTATCTGGTCTTTTTGCAGGAATTTTTAAATTCACAGGAAGTAAGCTGCTGGAGAGTTTAAACAAATGTTGATGCTATTTTTCACTATTTTCTTGTTTGTATATTTACCTAATTATATTTCATTCTAGGATCCAGTACCCTGCAGTGTAACCGTGGGTGTTTCACATTTCGAGAGATGTGCTTTCTGGGTGCAAGTACTCTACTACCCATTTTACGGAACTGGTGGTGCTGGAAGCTACGCAGACTATGCAGAAGATGATGTGCAACTAACAAGACAATTGCAAACTCTAAAGACTGGACTTGGAGACCCAGTGATTTTAAGATGTCAACCTTATAAGATTCCCCTGACTGATCTTCTTCTGCCATACAAATGCTCCCCTGTTGAGTTTTTTCGTCTGTGGCCAAGTTTACCGGCTATCTTGGAGTACACAGGTACATATACTTATGAAGGAAGTGGTTTCAAGGCTACTGCAGCACAGCAATATGGGGCATCCCCATTTCTCAGTGGGCTGAAGTCCCTTGCATCAAAGCCTTTCCATCAAGTCTGTTCACACATCCTTCGTACAGTAGCAGGATTTCAAGTAAGTCCCAATTCTGTTCACTAAGAATCCCAAGTATTGGTTTTCACAGAGCTACAGATCTCAATGATCTTGAATTTCCACCGCCACACACACACACAACAACTGAGAAATCTTTTGTGCCAAAAGAATGATCTATCCAAATCAAGATCAGTTCCTGCAATAAAATAATATCAATATATTCATTTCTATTAATTAGCAGTCACTGATGCTTCTAGAATTAGTGCTCAATCATTTGGACCTAAAACTTTGCACTTTTTTGCAAACCCCTAAAGTGATCCTCTTGCGTTAACCACATCTATTTCTTGGGGGGCCCAAAATTCAGGTTCTTTCTTAAATCATGTCTAATCCTTGATGCTTTCCCTTGCATCAAACAGTTATGCTTCGCATCAAAAACTTGGTACGGTGGCTTCTTGGGCATGATGATCTTTGGTGCTAGTGAAGTGAGCCGAAACGTGGATCTGGGTGATGAGACTACTACAATGATGTGTAAATTTGTCATTCGTGCGTCTGAAGCGTCTATCACAAAGGAAATAGGATCTGATCTTCAAGGCTGGTTAGATGACATCACCGATGGGGGCGTTGAGTACATGCCTGAAGATGAAGTGAAGGCTGCTGCTGCAGAGAGGCTGAAAATCTCCACGGAAAGAATAGCAATCCTGAAGGCAGCCCGACCACCACCCCAGCCTCCAAAAGAAGAGGTTGAGGAGGACGATGAGGAAAAGAAGAAGAAAGAGAATGTTGGTGAAGATGGCAAGCCCAAAGGTCCATCAACTTTGTCAACTCTTACAGCAGAGGAGGCTGAACACCATGCTCTTCAGACAGCAGTTCTGCAAGAATGGCATATATTATGCAAGGAGAAAGTTTGATATGAAGGTTTGCTAAGCCAGGTTCCGCCATCACCACACCTCTGGCTGTTCGTTGTACTTGTATTCAAATTTCGGTCTGCTACCACTATTATTTTTCCCCGTGTAAATTGTAATGTGCGGCTGATCTTATTCATTCCTTCGTTTTTGAGGAATCTAGTTGTGAATCAGTAGTTTGAGCTGTTATTCTAAGGGAAACTACTCATGTTTGTTACTTTGTTTCATCAAGAATCTCGCCCACAAGCAAGAAATGTCTGCACTCAGGGAACTCTGTGCACTGCTGCCTGTGTTGTGCTGTTGTCTTATGGCTATACCAAACCATCTATTACGTATGTGGATGGTCTCTTGGGTTATCTGGATCTACTAGGATTGATGATCCATCAATAAAAATTACCATCCCTAACAACCATTGGCAAGTATGTTCTATCTGTTGAGAAAGAAATGTTATTGATTGATCAGCATGATTTCTTGTTGAAGTAAACAAAGAAATACATACCACTATCCACAATTTAGCATTTTAACTTCTGTGGGGTGGCAAAAGCATAAGCAGTGGTCTTAAGAAACAGAGATGAAAGGCAATTGGAGGCCACAAGCAAAAGCAACTTATCAAACCATACGTTTGCAGCTCGAAGACATACATCAGCTTGAAGCTCTGATGATTTCTTGCAGCCGAGGAATGAAGAGAGATCGAGTAGCACAACACGAGCGTTCTTGATGGATTTCAGACGCCGGAGCTTTCCAAGATTTGATTAGAAGGCGACTTTTAGCGGCCGGGGAAAGAAAACCCACTTTTAGCGGCGGGTAAGAAAATTGTCACCGCTAAACAACAGCGGCGGTCATTCAGCCGCCGCTAAAATGTTGGTACGGCCGCTAAAACCTTTAAAAATCATGCGACGCTTCATTGAGCATTTGAGCAATTGGAGCGAACAAACAGGCCCCTAAATGGGCGGCTTCCTGGGTTCCAACTTGCAACTTATAGCCAGTGAACATAGATATGAGGCTTATTGAGGCGATTGATGTATGATCAAATGATCAGCAAGTGATGGTTAAATCTCATCTCCTGATGAGTTGCTAGTGATCAAGAAGTCCATATTTTATGAATCAAACTTGCAATTTCATGAGAGCACTCTCTCACTTTTTCCATTATCGTCCTTCCTATCCTTGTAGTTATGATAAGATTGGCACTTTCGTCCAAGAGATCAATAATAAGATCATACATTTTGCACTTCTATGATGAAGTAAGTTAACATGAAAAACAAAACATTTGTCTAATTAAGCACACTCAATTGCATGTTGGTTATGTTTCCTCCCCAAAATTGATCAGGTTTATGTGCATTTTTTTTTTCTTGACTGGTGGATAAGGTTAGTTATTGTATTCTTTTGACTAACCAAATAAAAATATCGCCTGATTTCCATGGCTAAAAAATAGTTTGCAAGGTGTCACTGGGCTTGAAGAGTTACAAGTTGTAACCCACTAGGCCCAGTTGTAAGGGCTATTGGGCCTGCTTGTCGCTCCAATCGCTCAATGAAGCGTCCCATGATGCGTTGTTGGACAGCATCAAGCATTTGAAGGTTTTAGCAGTCCTATAGTCAGTTTTAACGGCGACCATGTGACTGCCGCTAATGCTTTAGCGACGATATTTTTGCTGACCGCCGCTAATATCGCCGCTAGAAGTGGTTTTTGCCCTTTTTTTATTGATTTAATTTCAAGTGCTGAAGAAGGAAACATCGTCGCCGCTAAAGCAATAGCGGCCACCATTTTGCCGTCGCTGAAACCACTCGAAATTTTTTGAAAGAAGGGATGCCAGCTAACAAAAAAAAAAAATCGGATAATTGGTGTTTACACCAATTTTGTGTAACTTGTTGATGGGTACACCCATGTCATTAGATTTAAGGGTTAAGCACTAATTTACATCAATTATGGTAGTTATGGGTGGTTATATATAACTTTAGGACCTTTCTAACCCTTGTTATTAATGTGGTCATGAAATCAGCCAAGTTTTAATGCATTTGTATGGTGAAATGTGATAGTTCCAATACTTTTAATTAATATTTCCTCTGAATCTGTGCCAAGTTTTAATGCATTTGTAGGGTGAAATGTGATAGTTCCAATACTTTTAATTAATGACTTTCTAGGAATCCGTCCCTGTCCTTTGCCATCAAAATGGTGATCTAGTCCACATTTGATGAAGTGGATGTTCTCTTTTCTCTTTTCTCTTTTTTCTTTTTAGTGATATAGTCCACTACTTTCATGGTTGCATTCAAGTATTCTCTTCACGGTTGCATTCCAGAATTCTCTTTTCTCATTTTTCTTTTTGGTGATCAAGTCCACTACTTTCACGGTTACATTCGAGTATTCTCTTTTCTCTTTTCTCTTTTTGGTGTTCTAGTCCACCACTTTTCATGGTTGCATTCAAGTATTCTCTTCACGGTTGCATTCCAGAATTCTCTTTTCTCTTTTTGGTGATCTAGTCCATTACTTTTCACGGTTGTATTCAAGTATTCTCTTTTCTCTTTTCGGCGATCTAATCCACTACTTTTCACGATTGCATTACAGAATTCTCTTTTCTCTTTTTGGTGATCTAGTCCACTACTTTTCACGATTGCATTTCAGATTTCTCTTTTCTCTTTTTCTCTTTTCTCTTTTTTGGTGTTCTAGTCCACTACTTTTCATGGTTGCATTCAAGTATTCTCTTCACGGTTGCATTCCAGAATTCTCTTTTCTCTTTTCTCTTTTTGGTGATCTAGTCGACTACTTTTCACGATTGCATTCCAGATTTATCTTTTCTCTTTTCTCTTTATGGTGATTTAGTCCACTACTTTTCACGATTGCATTCCAGAATTCTCTTTTCATTTTTCTGAAAATATTTATGTAAAATTTGATAGTCTATTGCAGAAATTATCAAGACATAATTTCTTTTTCAAAATTAAAAAAAAAAGAAAAAAAACACAAGTAATGCAGAGTACATTC